>VYZV01021629.1:75506-123717 GCA_013401275.1 Pandion haliaetus | reverse complement strand
TCTTCTGCGAGTGTTTCTGCGGGATTTCGCAATTTAATACCTTTGGAAATCCGGTACTGAAGCTCTGCGGTGCTGCGGTCGTTATTTCAGGGGTAGGTGTGAGTGTTTGGGAAACCTTAATGAAGTTAATGTATGTCTGCATGGGTTGGGGTTTTTTTGACCTGAGTCTTCAGATCCTGACATGTGCTTTGTTCCCTGACGTGCTTTAATGTTTCTTTCTCTCCTTAGATATGTGTTCACACCTCTCTTTCTGGAAAAGAATTGCGGGAATTGTCATCGCTGTTGCTGTGATTTTACTCTTATCATGGATTACCTTGAGTGAGTGCGTTTATTTTAAAAATCCTAGCTCTGGAAGAGAAGTTCAGTGCTTTTCTTTTTCGTTATGCTGTCTCTTCATTGCTGAGGGGGAAGAGGTATTTCCACTGGTTCTCAGCTCTCCCACACACACTGTCATGGCTGCTGTTAGAGAGAGAGAAGAATGCAGAAGAGGAAAGCGAAACTAAATTGTGTTAGGCATTGTCCTTGGACAGTTGTTTCTCATAGCATTAAACTAACTTTTTTTTTTTTAAGTTGTATGCAGGATTTCATTGTACTGCAGCATGGCAAAATGCTGAGGAACGACAGAGCCATAAGCAGAGTTAGGGAGGCAGTACTGACTTCTTAACTTGACTTGGCTTTGGCCTGTAGAGTTATATTTACAGCTGAGTACACTGAACCAGAACCTGTTTAGGGTCAAATTTTAGCTGCTTCACAGTAGATAACTAGTGTCTATATTTTCACTCATTGTCAAAGACGGCCTTCTGCCCTGCCATTCTTGCCTGTGGTATCTCCGATGTAGCTGGAGCTTTGCACTTGCACATGCCGGAATCTGTCTGCTGGCAACATGCCTGGCGTGTGAGCATGTAATTGGGGATTACTGGACCCACTGTAGCTGGAAAAAACTGAGACCAAGCCCAATCCTTCAGTTGTATTATGTACACCCACCTCCTGCTTAATTCAGTGCAAGTCACAGATATTTTTAAGATGCAGGAAGCAGGTTGAGAATTTGTAAATGTGTATACAACTGTATTTTAAATACAGAATGATGAGTAAGTAGCGTTCTCTTCATTTCTTCATTTGAACAAAAGATCCACCTAAACTCCCACAGCTGGAGCCATGCCCTGATGACTGGCTCTACTACAAGAAGAAGTGTTACTATCACTCAGGAGCCATGGCAGATTGGAATTCCAGTCAGAAGTCCTGCTCTGACTACGGAGCTTCCCTTGCAGTGATTGACAGCCGCCAAGAGCTGGTAAGGTGTCCAGCGCCTTGAATTCGGTGTTACGTCTGCTGTCCTAACAGTTTCTGTAACTCCATTACTTGTTCCCTTGTTGAAACCCAGCATACTGTGTGGCAGACTTGATTGCTGCGAGTCGGTGCAACCTGCAGACTTTTTCAGTGCAACATGGCCTGTTCACTAAAATCCACTGTAGAAATTCTGTTATTACCTTAGAGGGTTTTTCAGAAACATAAAAGGCAAACTATGTATAAATGAAAAGTAAAGTCCAAAAGAATATAAAAATGGAATTGTGACTCCTAATTACTAATAAAGAAGGTGGTTGTTTTTTTCTGAACTGGCAATTTATGTGTGCATTGTAAGTTAGGCAATTTAGCCTGTCCTCTCCTTTCACACCATCTGGACGTTCATTCCCTCTCCAGGGTACCCAAAAGTACAGTCAGCAGCAATTCCCACATTAAATATAACTCTAAACTAATTTTGAGTTTACAGATCACTGGTGCACATCTGTGTGTTTTATCTTCTTGATATTCTTTAAAGACACAGGTCTTTTTAAAGGGTGCTTTCTTTGGCATAACAAATGGTTTAGTGGCCAACTGAGGACCAGAAATGTGGTGTTAGTTCTGTGCAAAACAGTCAATTTCTCCATTTCCACAGAAGGCAAAGACTGGCTGTGATTGTATGACGCTGGGACCCATGGTACTGAAAATACCCGGTTCATGCAGTAGGTTCTACCTGTGGTTTTTGTTGTTTTCAAACCATTTTTCTTTTTACTATGTTCTTTGAGTCTCCCGTAGTATCCTACCAATTCAGGGTGTTCTGCGTGGCTGAGAAACACAGAAGAAATTAGCACTATAGCAAATGTGTTTTCAGAGACAATTATAGGATCATAAGGAAAGAATTGAGAAAGACTTTATTTTATTCACACTGCAGATAGTAAACTGCGTGTGCCCTTGAATGTCCTGGAGTTTGGGTTTAGGTAGTCCCAACTGACTTTATGGTCAGGAATATAAGGAACAGGAAAACGGAACGAACTCACACACTTAGGATACAATTAGCATCAAGAGTAAAAGTGTGAAAATTGGGAAGCTGGGTGATTTTAAATGTGTGACTTGAATTTGATAGAGACACAATGTAACTGACATCCAAGGAATTATGGTGACATAAGAGCCAAAGCAACCTGTGCCGAGTCAGGCACTGTGTCCCTGTATCCTGGTTTCAGCTGGCATAGAGTTAATTGTCTTTCTAGTAGCTGGTATAGTGCTATGTTTTTGAGTTAGGTAAGAAGAATGTTGATAACACACTGATGTTTTCAGTTGTTGCTAAGGAATGTTTCTACTGAGTCAAGGATTTTTCACCTTCTCATGCCCAGCCAGCAAGAAGGCTGGAGGGGCACAAGGAGTTGTGAGGGGACACAGTCAGGGCAGCTGACCCAAACTGGCTAACGGAGTATTCCATACCATGTGATGTATATAAACTGGGGGGAGTGGGGGGATAGGGGATTGCTGCTCAGGGACTAACGGGGCATCAACTGGAGGGTGGTGAGCAATTGTATTGTGCATCACTTGTATATTCCAATCCTTTTATTTTTACTGTCGTCATTTTATTAGTGTTGTCATTATCATTACTAGTTTCTTCTTTTCTGCTCTATTAAACCCTTCTTATCTCAACCCATGAGGTTTACTTCTTTTCCTGATTTTCTCCCCCATCCCACTGGGTGCGGGGGAAGTGAGTGAGCGGCTGCATGGTGCTTAGTTGCTGGCTGGGGTTAAACCACGACACCCTGCTAAATACATGTCCTTGTACTGAAACGCCATTGTCCTGGTGATACAGTGAAACCATTCTACTAGTTGACTATTGTGTAATGTGAGATAGTATTTCTAATGACATACGTGGATGTTTTTAATGATGGGGCGGGGCAGGGTATAGGTCAATAACACTCTGCATGACTACCAACTAGATAGCTGGGACCTCATTGACTATTGGATCTAGGGCTTCCTTTAGTATTTTATCTGTTTAAATTTAGCAGTAAAACATCAGTGACCTGTAAAAAAAAAGCCCTCCATTGTATATTCTGTGACGCCATTTGTGCAGTTTTTATACAAACAGCTTTATAATCATAATCATAAAAAAATCTAATAGCCATATGTCATTTTGGTTTATGTTTTGTCTAGAACTTTATAATGTATCGAATACGCATAACAGACTTCTGGATTGGGCTGCGCAGGAAAGGAAACAAATTCTTCTGGGTGAATGGAGAGTCATTTGACACAAACTTGTGAGTTTTCTTTCAAATATACTATGCCAGAACAGAGTCAGTGGCTTCTACTTTTGTCCAAGTAGAAAAGTTATTCTGTGTTACATATTCCACTGTAGATAAACTGGCATATGTTACCAAATGAGGGCTGTCATATGGCTGTAAAAATGCTAATACGATGCTAATAAAACTAGTTAAGTCCCCAGAGAAGTGGGGAAGGGGCATAATTTCCTGCTTTTTCATGTGGTGGCATAGCAGCTGTTAGGTTATGCCTAGAATAACTTGTTTCTGTACAATCCCGCTATATGAGTTGGGTAACATTTGCCACCTTAGGAAGAATTAACATTGTAATTTGTTTGAATTAGCTTGCCCCGTTGGTCTTGCAGGGTTCAACACGCAGCCAGTGTACACAGGGCCTCCTAAGACTAACTGAGGTGTTCAGGACCACATTGGAAGGTCACTGGTCTGGGGGGGGGTGTCTCAGAAGGCATCACTTTTGCCCACTTTGTATCCCAGAGATAGGCTTTCTTTGCAGCCGCATCCTGTGTATTCTGCAGAGGCTCAGCAAAATCGGTGGGAAGAGGTGGCAGAGCCCCAGTCTATACTGGAGGAGTACTGCTGCCATGGGTCCCGCTGGGATCCTCTCTCTCTTGCTCTGAAGCGTTATGCCTTTTGTGCTACAAAACATTGTAGACTGTGAAGTACAAGTACACGTACATCGCTGTGGGGATCAAAGCAGCTTGCTTTAATAGAAGGTGCATCAGACATCACCGTGTGTTTCTTCATGTGCATGTGAGTTCTGATCCTCCCAATGTGAAGCGGGGCTCATTTTAAATCATCCTCTACTTTGTTCTCCACAGTCTTAAAGACCCAGTTTTACAAAGAATAAGAAATAGGTCTTCTGAATTTCAGACCAAATTTCCGCTCTAATTCTTATTTTTCTCTTGGCTTTTTAGATTTCATGTAAATATAACAAATGGCGGAGACTGTGTCCATATAGATTCAGGCTTCATCTCTACCAGAAGGTGCTCCTCACGCAGGAACTGGCTTTGCACCATTGGTTAGTTTAATCCCAAGACAAGCTCTTAATACGGAACAGCTGGCTGTGAAAATACAGAGACTTTCTCCACAAGAAGTTGGAATTCAGAATACTGAAAGTCCTTGCTGCAGGAGGTCCACGAGGGCAAGAGGTGCTATGGCGAGGATCATATCCAAACTTGTCCAGGAGAAGCAATACAGAGAGTAATAGTGACTCCATGTGGAAGAGGTACTTGGTTAAGAAGTAGCAGTACTGAGAGGAAACGGTGATGCAACTGCCCTGGCAAAGAACAAAAGTTTCTTCTTGGTAATACAGTTTCATTGTTGAAACTGCTGAAGGAGGTGGCAGTGGATGCTTTCTTTGAGAACTCTTCACAATTGCAAACACAATTTTTTAGGGCAGCTAAAAACACTGTTAGATGGGCATGAAAATGGACATATTGAAAATGCAGTTCCTAGTGAACCCAGTGATGTGTTTTTCCTGTTTTCTGTGGAGCTCAGTAATTCTTTGTCTGACAACTTGAACTTTGTCTTTGTGGTAAGTGGGTGAGATATCATGGCGTCCCTCCCCTTCTTTTTCCAGGGGTTTTTCAAATGCGATTGGTATGTAAAGTCCAAGGATTTAAATGGGAGCTTTGTAAACCAGGAAGGCAGATAATGACTAGGTCGTCTAGTGAATGGCACTGGTGTTATGGGCATGTGGAGTGGGACAGATAGAAATACTCTTCTCTGTCCCTCTGGACTGATCTGCAAACCTGACAGCTACTACCCAAAACTTTCCTGAATATGTGGCTGTGATAGGAAAGCTCCCAGACTGAATCATGCACAGCTGTCATTTTGGGAGGGCTGAGGAAGTCAGCTGGACTTAGACGGGGGGAGACATGTATATGTAGCATGGAAAGGGTTCTAGGGCAGCTTAAATTGAGGTACTGTCATGTTTATCTGTTTGCCTGTGCAGCGGAAAAAAAAAGCTTGTATTGTCTCCAGCACAGCTATTTTGTCAAGTGACTTGTGTGGGCAAGGATAGTTTAACAGCCCATGGGACAGATGCAATAGAGCTAAAGAGCACAGCACCCTGGATTAATCTGTTTAGATTCTTGGTATGATGCTCTGAAAATGGGCAGTGGAGGCATGGGAGGCTCACCTGGAAGATCTGTGGTTGGTTCCTGCCCGGTCACTCTCAGATTCAGCAGATACCTGTACAGTGACTACTTCCCAAGATAAATGATTTACAAAGGGTGGGCAATGTCTTTAAAAGTGTGAACCAGAAGAAAGGCTTTTTAAGTCAGGAAAATGTTCTCATCTGGAAAGAGAATACTGCATTAAGCTCAGGGAAGATGAAGAGTCTGGCATATTGATCTTCAAAGAAATGGGAAGAAGAAATTGCAAATTTCTATAAATGCACTTGGTATTTATCCAGAAGATGTACTCCTTTAGAGGGGAAGAAATAGGTGAGAGGAGAAACTGGAACAGAGTATTCAATATATCTTTGTTCCCCATGGTCGTTCCCCGAGAAAGCACAAAAACAGAAGGAGAAGCACCTTGTAAGGAACCGTTGACAGGGTTCAGCTCGCCTATTGGGGGGACCTATTGCCCACCACACGTAAAAAGTCCTGTTGAAAGAGTCAGCACGAAGTGCCACACGGTGAGCAGTCTATTTCGCCATCTCTGTAAATTGTCTTATAAATATGCCAATAAATACTTCAGTAGTTGTTCCCTGTGATGCTTTGGGTCTCTGCTTTTGGTTGGGCTTGCTCCTCTGCTTTAGGTTTGTGGTGGTCTGAGACTGCTTTGTTTACCTTATGGTACCTGCTTCCTTAGGCGTGTTTAGTTACTGTCTCTAGGTGGGCACAGGACATTTTTCAACAGTGAACTTCACAAACTCTGTGTAGGACTGTGACAGAATCTGTGAATTCATCACGAGCCTGACTGACTGGGAAGGGTCACCCCTCAGGTGACCCCTCCTCCCAGGTCCCAGACCAGGGGCTCAGGATCCCATTTTGGCTCAACCAATCTGTTGATTTTCCAGCTTCACCTCGGACCTGCCCTGATGATCTGGACGCTTGGCTGATCCAGGCTACTGACAGCTCATGTTAAAAGTCTCACACGGCAGCTAAATTACAGCTAATTGCTAATAGCTTTAGGAAAACTAAAACCCACGTGAACTTCCCCTCATTTTAAGTTTTTTTTTCTCAAGGAAAACTTGCACTATATTACCCAGTGTTGTGAGCTTCCCAAGTGAAGTTAGGCAAGGAACATTGCAACAGAGTCATGCAAGAAGTGATTTTGTAATGCAATTCCAACAGGTGAATTGCTGAATGCAATTTCATTTTAAGCTTTCAATCAGAGTAGCAACCCACAAAAACAGAAGTTGAAAATAATATTTTCAAATATTTCAAATAAAAGAAAATATAATTGCTATGTACTTTCCCTGGATTATTTAACCACTGTGGTTAAAACTGAAATGTGCTGGATGTGTACTGTATTTCTTGCTCGTCTAGATTATAAAGTTCTTGAGTATTGAGCCCTTTGGCAGGCAGATCAGTTTGCACTGCATGATCTGCACAGGATCCAACATAATTGTCTGGGATCAGTTAATGCAATAGCAATTAGATTTGTTATAACAATTAAATTACATGCATTTTCAAAAGTAGTTTCCCAGTTCACCAAATAACATTTAACGTCTCTGAAAGTATGAAATTCCCCTGTGATTCTGCTGTGCTTCCCTACCACCTCGGACATGCTGTGAACATTGTCAATTCCCAATGGATTCATGCTATCCCTAATCCTGTAACTGACAGAAAAGTAATATTTTTCATTCCAAAAAATTGACTGGTACAGGCAAATAAACCCAGCTGGTGAGAAATAATCAGCAGCTGGAAATTTTGCACAATGCTGAACTCCAGGGGAAGAGCAGAAGTTTGTAGGAACTTAATCTCCTGCCCTGCAAATCTGTGGCCTCTTCCAACAGCAAATCTAAAATAAAGTCAGTCCCCATTTCGGCTGGACTAGCTTGCAACTTTCGTGAATTTGAAGGTCTGTCATTGTTCCCCCGCCAAGATTTATCTTTTCCTCCTGCAAAAACCATTATACCGTGATTTCACATCACCTTAAGGCCAGGTCTGCACTGGCATAGATACTGTTGCACTTCACCATGCCTGGCATAACTTTGTCTCAGGCAAGGCGTGAATACACGCTTTTACACCTCTCAAGTTGCAAACCATATGCACAAGTGTTTATGCTGCCTTCCTGCTTGCTGTGGGAAATCTAATCCAACAGAGAGGTACTGCGGTGTGGGCTTGCACAGCCTGATCGGGTGTGAAGTCTGCCAAAACAGCACCCAGAAAGATGGATCTCTCTCACTTGCTGCTCTTACTGGGGAGAAGGAAGCAGGGAGAGAGCAGGGTGCATGACACAGATGTACAATATGGAGCTTTACCCTGCAAAATCATCCCTGGCCTCAGCCATGCCTCTCCCACCTGCAGAGCTGCTGGGTTGGACGCCTGTTGGTGTAGGACAGCTCTTGAACCCTTGGGTGCTCCACAGTATCTCCACAAGGCAGGAGGTGTTGGTGATGCAGCTGCCTCTGGGCAGAGGGGATTCACACTCCTCGTAGCCATTCCGAGTCAGGCTGGCTGGGGTCCACTTCTCCTCTCCATCGTCCCCAGGCAGGCTGGTCCCTGCTTCTGCACAGGTTTGTTTCCATACAAACCACTTCAGCAACTGCTTCCAGTCACTTCTGCTTCCTTTTCCAGACTGCCAGGCTGGGGGGAGGGAAAAGAGGCTTAAGCACCAGTGATGAGGAGGAGGTCAGAGGAACCAAACAGATCTTCCCAGTCCAACAGGCAAGGGTTACAGGAGGGGTACTGTGAAAACCTTGACGAAGGACTTGCTGCTTCCCGATGAGGCTGGTGGAGAAAGTTTTGTACTTCAGACATGTGGGATGTGCAAGGTCACCTTTGAGAAGTCTGGGCTGAATTCGCTACATAGCTGCCAAGGTAGCATCACAGGCATGCTCACTATTCACTGTGGTGAAAAGGGAGGTAACCATTATGTTTGGAAACCAGTGACCCTTAGTTGTCCCCCCAGATGCCTATGGCTGCTCAGCCCAGTGTTGGGCAATTCCCAGCTGGGGATGCTGTGGACTGGTAGATACTCTGTCCGCAGTGGGTACCCTGGTTGAGTTGAAACCTCCCAAGTATTCAACAACTAATCCATGGGGTAAAATTGGAGAAGCTCTGCCACTCCCGCTGGTCTTGGGCAGATCGATATGGGGAGCGTATTCCCTCTCCTGTGTCCATACTGCACTGCCCTGGCCATGAAGTGATATATATGGATCCTGACAGTGCCTTCGTACAGTTCAGGTGTCCCTGCACAGCTGAACAAGGTTGCATGGTGAGTGTTTGCCTCACTGACATCTGGACGCTGATCACCAGCTGTGGTTCACCCAGCACATGTTATGTCCCTTGCTGTGTCCTTGCCGCCTTCCCCAGGAGACAAAATGATGTACTAATGCAGAAAGGCTAACTTGCTGTGTCTATCTTGACCAACTGAAGGAGAATAAATATGTGATGACATTTCCCCCCCCGCATGACTTGGGCTCCCCAAAGGACTTGTTCAGACCAAGGATGTCATATCCAGTGGAGGAGAGAGGGAGGAAAGTGGTTGCTCAGCTGGTTCATTGTCTTTAACCCTTCTAGGCCAGCAATAGCAAAGGAAATTACAGGGAAAGGTAGGAGCACCTGTCTTTCTCAACAGGTTCAATTTTGGTGTTTCCTGGTATTTATGGAATACCTACTGTCCTTATCTAAGTGCTTTCTTCTAAGCTACTGTAGCCATTCAGGCTTTAATTGATTGGAACAGAAGGACAGCAACCCCTGAAACAATAAGGGGCGTTATTCATTGCAGAATTAAAATTTTTAACTCTTTTAATTGCTTAATATGCAGATAATACTCGTTCAAAATTATATCATCAAAAATATTTATCCAAGCTTGCAAATGATAGTTTAGGTGAGCTGAGCAAGGGCTGGATCAGAATTCAACAGTCTGCCTTTTTAAGCCCATATCCAAACTAAGACAGTATGGAATAAGAGTAAGAATAAGAAGAAACTGCAATGATGTTTCCTGCAAGAATAACACAGCAGTATTAGAGCTTTCAGTTTGTCTATACAAAATTTCATTAACATATTTTCCTAGGAATTTTGTGTAAAGTACCACTGTTTCTAGTGGGATTTCACAACAGCTCTGAGGTTTTTTAATGCATCATAAAACCTTTAAAATCAAGGCTTTTTTAAACATTGTGCATAAAACACTGCATTGCTTTTTGGCAGAAGGCAGCTGATTATTAATTTCAGCATCCTTGTTATTAGTGCCATATATGACATACACAGTGCAATACATGCAGACTGCTCTACTCAGACTTAGGAAGACCTTCACATGTCTGAAGTAAGATTGTCACAGGAAATCTTGCCTGAAGCTATCTTCTGATAACTACAGAAGGAAAAGGTATTGTGTCTCTAGTCTTCCAAGCAGACTGGGAATCTGCTCAAAACATACTCTTCCCCCCGGGGCTGTTGTTGCCCTTACAAAAAATCTATAGGAACTGGTAAAGCACTAAACAGAGAAAGGTCCATGCATTAACACTTCTCTTGCCTCTGATTACTATGAAAAGAATTACTTATACCTGAATGTGTTGCAGTACAGCTTCATACTCGGTCTTAGTCTTTTCACTAAGTACGTGTGAGACAAAAATCAAGCTGCAGACAGTCTAAAAAACTTTCCAATACTTTTGAATGCATTCTTAAGAGACATATGGGTCACAAAAAATAAGAAAAGTATTTTCTTATTCCCCTTCTAGGAAAACATATAATTCTTAAGGGAAATGGTGGCTAATTATCAGATGGCAGGGCCTCTACCTTCCTGAAAATACAGGATTTATTTCCCAGGCATACTAAGTTTGCATCTGCCACCTCACACAGATTGCTCAAAAGAAAAAAAAGACAATCTTAAGTTAGTCTCGGTGGCTGGCATTTTGCTTGTTCAGCTCTAGCTCTTCAGCTTATGCTCAGAAGTTGAAAACTTTAAGTGATACAGTGGCTTATATCCATAGAGATATGTATGCATAAATTATGTACTTGTTTTGGATATAAATTATATGAATTTATTCTCCATATTGAAGAGTTCAAAAGCCTGAAAAAAAAATATCTAAAAAGTCTTGAAAATAATATGTTGAGAAAGGATTTCCATATATTATCCAGTTCCTATTCTGCCCCAGAATGGGGGGGGCAACAACCTGCTGTTATCTATTTCAGGTGAAAAAAAAGCTGTTTCTTTTAGCCTAAACCAGGGGATTTCCTTTAACTACGAGTTATAGTGGAGTTTTAGGTCCTGGGACAGAGCAGGCTTATATGCAGAAACTCAAGAAATCAAAAAAGCTCAGTCTTAGGTGGATGGGTAGTTGCTGCCCTTGGGAGAGAGCTGCCTAGGGTGAGACATCTCTTCTCTCCGAGCTTTGCCAGCATGCACTTGCTGTG
Organism: Pandion haliaetus; assembly: GCA_013401275.1. Taxonomy (NCBI): domain Eukaryota; kingdom Metazoa; phylum Chordata; class Aves; order Accipitriformes; family Pandionidae; genus Pandion; species Pandion haliaetus. The sequence continues at coordinate 112,613 of VYZV01021629.1, read as the reverse complement.
CCCTGCTGAAGTCCTGTCACTTAACACCACCTTCACAGTCTATTTAGCCAAAGTTCTTGAGATACATACCGTGGACTTTGACAGCCTCCTCCATCTCTGCTGCCATCACCACTAATCATAGGATATGGCTATTGCACATCTGTCCACAATACCAGCTCCCCACTTCTCCTACACTCCTGTCCACCCCATCAGGATTGGTTTAAACTGCTTAAGCTTACAGTTCAGTTAGATGGGTGCAGGTATATCCCGGTATCGCTACAATGCTTTACTGTGCTGGTCTCGTTTGGGAAAAGTTTAATGCTGTCATCTGTGCTTCATGAATTTGTAGCCAATACCCATCTCATCCACTCCTTTTTTAGCTTCCAGGTTTCTTTCTTCGTCACACTCTATCTCTGAGTAGTTATTTTATGCAACTCATACTTTAAAAAAAAAAAAGGCTATATATGGGTATAAAATTTTCTTCAGTTTGAAGAATATAATTTCTGATATATTTTATGGTGCAGTAGAGACATCTAGTGACTATTTTGTGTTATTAAAATGCAAAGGATTAACGTAAAAGGGCAAAAGACCTCTTTCAAACCCTTGAAATACTTTTCTAGTGATAGGTACATCAATACATGCTCTCCCTAAATCCACTGACAAAATAATTTTGTCAGTTTTGTGCAACTAGTAACACACAGGATGGAAAACAGCAACCAAACATGACTGGCTGCCGTGCCACCAGAGCCTCTTTTCTCTTTTCCCCAGGTGTCTTCAAAAGCCTTGGATGCTGCAATAAATAAATTCAGTCTAGCTTTGCATCGCTGGCACTGAGGGCACAGTTTAGTGCCTAAGTGCCGATACAAATCCCTTCCTCATATTATTTTGCTGAAGCAAAGAATCTGCCTCAGAACACCTTGGCTGCAAAGTCAGGCAGCAAATGTCTTTTTCAACTGAATCATCACTTGTCTGCTAAGGTAGGGGGAGGATGTTGGAACTAGAAGGGGAAGGATGTTGGAACTGGATGATCTTTAAGGTCCCTTCCAACCCAAATCATCCTATGTTCCTTTGGGCAGCAAATGTCTTTTTCAACTGAATCATCACTTGTCTGCTAAGGTAGGGGGAGGATGTTGGAACTGGATGATCTTTAAGGTCCCTTCCAACCCAAATCATCCTATGTTCCTTTGGACAGAAATGCTTCAATCCTGACATCTTCTGCTCGCTCATTTAAGTGCCTAAGGGCTGGTGTCTAAATCTAAGCTATTTACTTACTTTTACTTCCCAGTTAGTAGAGAGAAAGAGGTACCGCCACGGTCCTATTATCTTCTGAAAGGTCAGAGGAATGGTCCCTGACTGCCCTCAGACAGGACAGACTAGGTGAAGGAGACACCAGGGGGAGGCATGTCCTCTGTTCCTGCAGCATCTTGAGCTGCTGCTGAAGGGCAGGACCTGTCTCCAAGGTCGATGCTTTGAGTGTGACCACTCCACCACTTGTTTTTCCAGGCATGTAAAATAATGCAGGTCAATCTGATGGTGCCTGTCTCCCTTGCCAGAAACCTCCTCTCTGCAGAGGAAGACTGTCCTGAATCATGAACATGAACTAGGCTGCTCATGATAGGCCAGAGCTACTAAAAATGCCCTTAGCAAGTGAATTCTTCCATTCCCTATAGCCTGCTCAAGGATGTCACGACATCAAATGCAAACTCAGCTGCAATCACCCTATTGCATGAACCATGTGTCACAACAGCCCTAGGTAACGATGAAGTCCTAGGAAAATTGCATAGCATAAACAAGAGCAGAGGCCATGCATTTGCTTTGAGCACTCAGCAGAGCTTGTGGTCTTGTGCAGTGCATAGCACCCAGATAAGGAGCACAGTGGCAAAGCAGTGTTTGTGCATAGCACAGTGAGTTGTTAGTGTGGTAGATGCTGAAGAGGCCTGTGGGATGCAGTTATACCAACTAATATACAGTGTGCATACATCCAGGTGCCTCCAGAGTGGTTGTCCTTGAATGGTGTAGGCATGACTACAGTGCCAGCAGGCAGCTGGAGGCCTGTACTGGGGGCAAGGGCTCGTTCTCTGGCATTGTTAATAAAGATGTTGAAAACTTACTCTGTGTTGCCATGGCATTAAATAGGAATATGTGTTTAATTTACACATATATTAAGTGTGTATATACCTATCGAGGCACAGGTACAACAGTTTCCTAAAGATCCTTCATACAAAAAGTAGTTGCATTATGTCCCAGTGCTGTTGTTATGCTGGTCCCACAGCATACATGCAGATGTTCAGGTTCTTCTTTTTGTCCCTGAAATGGCTGCTTTTCTGCCTTTTTTTTTGTTGTTTTCTTTCTGGGAAATCATCTCTGTGGTTATCATTGTTTTTCCAGTTTGAATTTGACAGTTTTCAGCAAGTTTTCCACACTAAGTAGTTTATAGTTACTCAAAATCATTGTAGTAGAATAAAAAAATCAATATGCTTTGCCTTAACCTTTCTTCTTTGTCTGTTCAAAGTTTGGCAGGCTGCATAAAGAGCTTGGCCTTAGCAGGCAAGACAGACAGCAGCAAATCCTCTCCCCTCAAAGCTTTCCCTGGAAGAAAAGGGCATTATACAGAGCCTTTTAAATGCCAGGATTGTGACGGCCCATTCTGGAAAGAGTTTAATGATTTAAGCTGGAATACCCAGTGTAGTTCATCCTTCTTCCACATCTGGTCCCAAGAGGGCAAAATATTGCACTTCTTGACTTACCACCATGATTACTCCATTGTCTTCCTCTTGAACTAACACCTCTCCTATAGGGAAAAAAAAGAACCATGTTGTCTGCCTTTAATGAGAACATTTGATGACCAACATGCAGAGCAGTCACGGGTCAGACTCAGCCCTGGTTTAATTCTGAGTTTAATAATGCCCCTGAGCTATGAGGATTAGCATGTGGTCTAGAGCTGGTTGAAGAGCAGAAAGTCCTCTGGGAGAAGAATTCAAAGTTCTGGCACCATTTTAAGTCACCATAAACCCAAAAATTTTAGAAATTTCTATGTGGAGGAAAATCTGAAGAAAAAGGAAAGTTGGCCTTATAGCAACATTTTGTTTCAAATCCAACTTTAAAAAATAATTTTATTCAGTATGAAATAAATAAAAATATAGTTAAAAATAGAGGAAAAAATTCTCTCGAAAGTCTTGAAATGAGATGTCTGGTTTCAACCCTGAACTAACGAAGTTTAGGAGGAAGTGATCTGATAATCACAAACCGAAGCGATCTAATAATCACAATCTGAGTTTTCCGTTGAAATACATTTTAGTGTCCCTTTGGCTTGAGGAGGAGATGTACATACATACTCAGTGTGTTGCCAGCTCAGGTTCCAAATGAAAATTGGTCACAATTTATGAGAAAGTTGATAAAAATCACAGCTATACTGCTTTTAATAGCACGTACACCAACAGAAGGGGCTAAGAATTAAGAACTGTTTATCAAAAGCTACAAGGTGAGAAGTTACATTTGAAAAGAAAAGAAAACAAAATAGAATCTAGTTTCCTTCCGTTTTACAGACATCTAAACATGTCTTTTGACCGAATGTGGTGTGATGGGTGGGGGGAGGCCAGAAAGGATGTAATACAGGGTACTACTTCTTCAATGAGTCCATTTTGATTGCAGCTCTGAAAACAACTTTTCAAAATGGCAAGTGAGGTGGTTTATGCAGAGGTATCGCCCAAGGAAAGAGTGCATTTTACTTCACAAAATTCAGATACAGGTAAAAAATGGTCATTTTAATATTATTTACTTTTTCTTTGCTCAGTGACACATTCTTAAAACTTTCATTCTTTCTTAAATCAAAGCATTGATTCACATTGAAAGCATTTTTATAACTATTAATATCCACTGTAACTATTAATATCCACCTCTTTATTATGTATCTATTTGCTTGGCAAATTCATATTTATTAATAGAAGGAATACTGAATTCTAGCAGAAGAGAAGAATGACCTTTAAAATCCCATTCTGCGTTTCAGTAGTATGGCTGAAATGTGCTGTTCCTGAAACACATTAATGATCAGACATTTAAGATATTAATAAGGATTACTGGAAACTCATTGGCAGTGCACTAATGACACTGAATGGACTTCTCTCTCCTGTAGTACATTTACATTTTATATTTTAATTTTATTCATTTTCTTAGACACCGGAAATACTAAGTTTTAAAGCGATAGGTCTGTCTATCTTTGCATTCTTTCTTTCTTTTTCTTTCTTTCCTTCTTTCTTTCTTTTCTCTTCTTTTCTCCTCTTTTCTTTTCTGTCCTTTTCTTTTCTTTCTCTGTCTCTCATTCTTTCTCCTTTAAAAGTTCTATGTTGAGAAAAAAACAAGTCAAGAATCAACAGAGGTTTCCATAATTTTGAAACTGATTGTCCTACAATTTCTGTATGACCTACTGATGTCTTCAACTATAAAACTGCATTACTTTAAAAAATTACTTTCAAGAAATAAAGTGCAAAATATAGCCATTAATGGATATAAGTAGGAAATAATTCATGTTCTTAAAACAAAAGTATCGAGTATTATTTTTTAGATTCTGATCAAAAAATAGATCTTTGCTAGTTATAAGACAATGAAGCATGGCAAATTTATTTAAAATTATAATATTCAGAGGCCACAGTATGAAAGAAAAATGTGTCCTGAATATACTAGCAAAGTAACATTTATTCTATGAAGGTAAGTTTTGTAGATTTGCTCCTTGGGACACTGCTAAAAACATCTGTATAGGTATGATGTCTTTGTCTTTCATGTGTTAACTGAGATTGCCCCTTAGATTGTGTGATCAATTCACTGTAGAAGAGCTGCATTGCCAGGACCATCTCTGGGACCTCAGTGTAGAACTACCCCATCAGTACGTTTTGGAGATGTACACACATGCCCAGTACAAACATCTGTACAGAATGGTTCAAAATTTGAGAGCATAAAAGTCTGTTCCATCTAATTATTTTTTTATTTTGTTTCCTCATCTGAGACTGTCCTTTAAATTCCCAGTTATATTTCATAGTTTCAAGTGCTTTCACACAGCTTTTACTACACTTCAGTGAATTATGCTTAGAAATTGCTGTTGTAAGTTATCCTGAGAACCCTCTAACCCATTAATATACTTCTGAGCGTTGCCAGAATGAGGTGCTCGGAAAGATAGTATCTAAAAAATTTTGATGGCCAATTGCAAGGCTAATTAAGTAACCAAATTTCAGTCAAAATATTTTTCTTGCGCTTTAGAGCATGACAGCATGGTGTTTGCCGTTTTATAACCTTTTTGAAAAATCTTTTCAATTGCAATACCTATACTGTTGTCACTTCTGTGAATCTGGCATCTCTTTTGGTGTCCTAATAAATACTTTACTTTAATAACATCCTAAAACAATGACTTCTACAGTCTGATTCTAGTATCTTGCATGAAGAAATACTTTAAATCGATCTTGAATTTGCCACCTATTAATAGTGTCAGTGTGTCCTAGTGAAATATAGTGAAAAACACCTATGTATATAATTATTTTTTTCATGTTCTTATAAATTTCCATTATACATTCTTACAATCTCTAGCTTTGATTTCTACATGTGCTCCATTGCTTTCACAGTTGAGAGCACGAGTGCAGGAAACTGTGGTCCTCATCTTCTGCCAAACACTGTTAATTGTTCTGACTCCTTGGCTGCTGCATGAGAAAGATACTGCATTCAACACCACAGGGATTTGATAATGCTTGGTACTAAAAATGGTTGAGATTTGACATTTTTCATAAGTCTAAGGCAGATCTCAGCAGCTCTGGCACCCTTAGGAGGTTGCTATTCTTCAGGCAAAAGCTTGGTATTTGCTGTGCTAGAGTGAGTTCAGAGCAGTTAAGCTGGCTATCATCCACTTGCCTAAAAAAGCTCAAAAGAAGCAGTTGCCGTCTTATTCCATGCATATTTTACATTAGATCAAGATGTGGAAAGGCTAAAGTAGCTCCTGTGAGACAGGAATAATAGCCTAGGCCAGCAAAGAAACGGGGTTCCATGCTGCCCTGCCTCTGAGCAGTTTTTTGAGTTACAGACTCCAATGTTTGTGCTGTCTTACCTGATTACGTAGCTCTTAAGTTTGGTCTGTTTCCCTTGGCCACTATGCCTGTGCCCTGGCTAGTCTGCACCCCACTGCTCCTCCTCTCCCTTCGGCCCCCTTCTGCTTCCTGGAGTTTTTGCATGTGGTGGATAGAGCTTTTAATCTCCACATTGCTGAACTTGTCCTACATTTTGCACTGCTGAAGTTTGCATTTGCTCGACTTCCCTATGGCACTTCAGAGAGAAATCTGTATGGGTTCTCTCTTCAGAAAAAAAACTCCACTTATTTCATACACTTTCAGCAAGCATATTTGATGTAAGTGGCTCCTGAGAAATGAGGCAAAACATGCAAAGCAAGCAACCTACAAGGCGGTGTGTTGCAGTTGATATAAAAATACAGCTTCTTCCTTCCTTCCTTCTGCTGCCACACCTACCGAAAACTGCTAGGGTCAGTCAGGCATGTCCCGCCACTCACCACTTTCTATCTCCCTCCTACTCTGGCAGTTCATCTGCAGATTTAATATCGCAAGATGGGGGAGAAACTGTATCATAGGGCAGTTCACCACCTCATTACACCTGCGGTCATCTTTCTACTTACACCTCTTCCCATGAGCTTTTCTGATTGTACAGTATTGCTGATTTGGACCAATAGTCCTGTGGACACCCTCTGGGCAGTGAGATGTCTTCTGGGCGTACCTTTAAGTATATAAATTTGAAAGCACTGCCTACGTGATGCAGCTCAACTGTGCAATAGAGGTCAGGTACCTAAACATCATCTTTGCCTTCCTTGAGCTTTACATCTAGCACTGAACTAAATAACCAAGGGATGCTGCTTTTACAGCAGTAGTGAAACAGATCTCTTCTGTTATGCAGATAGCCAGCATAAGCATCCGTACATAATAACAGACAAGTGTAAGCAAGGCCCCCAAAGATAAGGAGAGCAATGCTTAGCTCTTGGTCTTAAAGCAAAGCAATCTCAGCAAACCACCTGCTTTCTTGGGAAAAAGAATGGCTGCTGCTGAAAATCTTGTTGCCAATTCCTTTTCCAGCCCAGCTTGCATGATTGTTAGCGAATCCGCCCAGGTGATCAAGCACTCCTGATAGTGCAGCAGATGGGAGTGCTCCCCTGCTGAGGCTGGGAAGGCAGGGAATGTGCAGTTTGCCAGGTGATCCCACACCTTTGGAGAAACCCCCCATGACAACACTTTTTATGCTCTCCTTTGGTTGTAAAAATCTTGTAACACATGGTGAAAACATTTTTTTTTAATGGCTGCAACCTTGATGTCACAACCATGCGAGTGGTTACCAGCACATATGAGGGTTTTCTACTGACTGACCATGGAATGGGGAGATTCCCAGCAGCCCCCAGTATGTGCACTGAGCTGTGCCATGTCACATTTGGAAGACTAATTTGAGACAGTGCTACAGAAAGTGCTGGAGTGCTTGCCACAGGTTCCACACATAGGAAGGGGCAACCTTTTGCATTTGGAAGGCATGTCTCCCAGTAATAGAAATGCCACGGTTTATTTTGCCTGAATGTGCTTTGTTTCAAGGCAGTTCTTTCAGTGCAGCCATGTCTTAGTCTGGTATAATCTATGTAGGCCAATATCTCCAAGCAGTATGGAAATGCTAGGTAGTTTTCAGAGGGAATGGGTGCATCCTCTGAGGCACGAGCATCTGACAAAGACTTCTTCCCGATGTGTGTAAAGGCAGTCAGATCAAGTGTAAGGATAGGGGAGCTTTTTTTTTTCCCCAAAATAATTCCTAAAAACAGATATATGAGAACAAGGATGGTCTGGTAAGATCTTTAGCCTGATGAGCAGGTGACAAATGGCAAAAAAGTCTGGAAGGAGCATGACAAGTAACACTTGAAAGAAACAGAGAAACAAGCAGTGACTAGAGGAAGATCAGTTGTTCCCTGTGGTTTCTAGACCTCATTGCAACAAACAGCATAAACCTTCACAATGAGAGAAAGACCTGCTTTGGTTACCTTGGTTTGTGCAATGGGGATTTCCAAGCCCAGAGAAATGGGTGTCTTGACTCAGCAGAGATGAAGGCCGCTGCAATTTGAGTGGTCATGCCAGTTCTGCATCAAATATGGAAAGTTTCCCTTGCAAATGTTCTTAGTTATGGAAAGCATGTGTCCAGGGCACTGATGTAAGAGCGAAGAGGGCCTCCTCCCCTGGCAAATGAGGATGGTCATAAATTAGCAAGGCAATAAAGATTTAGGTAAGTCTATTGTTAAGTCTTATCTCCCCAAGTTTCTGTCTTCTGTGACTAACAACAGAGGAAAAAAAAAAAAAAGCTGCTTTTGGACTATTCTGTCTGAGAATTAACTACAGACAGGCTTTCCTTTCCCCTTTTCGTAGAGAAGGTTGAATTAATGGTTTGTACTGAAAATCTGTGCTCTGTCTGCAGTGGTCCTTACCAGCCATTAATTAAAAACTCATTTAAATACTTGGAAGAATGAACTTGAGGAAGAAAAATCTGTGGGTGAAATGAAAAAAACATGTTTATATTTTGCATGTTTTACATTTGGTGGCTTACTCTGAATTGTTAAAAATTATGTTTAATTCATAAGTGATTGAAAAATAGCTTGTAACTGCTCTATGCACATGCATAGTTCCAACAGGAACTGTGCTCCTCTTTGTGAAAGAAGAAACAGTAGAAAACAGGCATGCTTCATACTTATGTACAAGATCTGAATGCATTAGGAAGAAGAAGTTTATTGAGAAGTAAATAGAAAAAAAATAATTTAGCCAAAAAAGTTGCCATTGATTAACTTCTGCTTAAAGATTCACGGAATGTATACATGTGTGTATAAGATATGGAATAATAAGAAAAAAATAGAATTAATAATAGAGTAGTTCAGTGTGTGATAACCTACAGTCACCTAGAGAGTTTTTCTAATTTTCTAAAATTTAATAACTGAATAATATTTTTTATATTTCTTTGGAAAACTGCACAGCAGGACAATTATTTGCATGAACTCTTCTAGTAATTTCTTTGGGGCACGTTCATTCAGTGACACACAAGTCTTATCAGAAAAAAAAGAAAACAACCTCTTTTGTGTGTTCTTGCTCATCCCACTTTCTCAGAGAAGGTCTGATGCTGCGGTGTACTGGATGCATTGAGAATGGCAAGGGCTGGCCTCGGGCAGGTTCTCTAATTGTGGCACTTTTTGTCTCAACAGGTGATCCAGCCACATACGCTGAGGTGAATGTGAAATGGCGATCTGACAGACCTGACAGCACACCCAAGACTACACATACAGGTAGTGCAACACTGCAGGACACTTCACATTTTCTCATTATATTTTATCCTCTTTGTATACCATCATAATTACATAATTACAAATATGGAGGAGTTGCTTAGGGCTAGCTGCCCAAAGAGGTGTTGATATGATCTAGGCAAATCAAAAGACCTTCAAAAACCTTTCCCAGCTGCTGCTTTTTCCTGGGGCTGCCTGAAGGCTGCTGGTGACAGTGTTTTCAAGGACAGCAGGTAGAGTCACAGGCCCCCAGGTCTGCACTAGGCGTAACTTTTTGTGCCTCAGCCCCAGCTAAACCCGTGAGGATTCACGGCATCCGTGTCCCTTACCTCTGGGGCTCAGTCTAGCGAGCCTTTGGCTTATGTCTGTGCTGCTGGTTTGGATTGTGCCTGGGAGCAAAGGGTGGCCCCGGGGCCCCTTGGTGCAGACAGATTTGTGCCCACACTCCTCAGTGCAAGCCATGCCGGAGCAAACCAGCTGCTTTTGCACAGCGTAGCTCCTGGCCGCATACCTCCTTTGGGCCCCCTGAGACTTGTTTGGTTGTGGCGTTCTGGTTGAGAAATTTAAAAGGCTGTGTTGCACCTTGCCAAAGTACCTTTTTTTTTTTTTAAAGCATGGCACAGAAAACATTGCTATATGCTTCTGGGAATGTAATAAGGGGTCTCACGTAGACTATGGGAACGTCTGCTGGGAATGCTGCTGGAGATCAATTTTGGGCAGAGGGACTAAAATTTGACACTGTCTATATCTGCACTGTGGGAAAGGAATGTTCTCTGAAATACAGCCATCTTTCTTCAGAGAAGGGACCAGATAATTCATCCCGGAAGGATCCTGGAGGAAAGTGAACATGCACCATGCGGGCAGTGTGGTCCACTAGAGGACCAGGACCTCGTAGCAGGACAAACTACCATTCCATGCCTCTAGTGAGTTAGACCCCCACAAAACACAGCAACTCCCCACCCATTCAGCAGCCAAATAGCACACTTTTCCAGGGTATGGGACAGTATCACTTTCTATCTTTGCTGCAGGTGATTTTGGTCCATTTTTCCCTGCTCCCCACTCTTGAGGGATGCTCAGAACAGGTGGTAAAAATTCATTTTGCAGTCAAGGCACTTGCAAATTCTTCTGTTCTTTTTTAGCAACAATTTCCATGTATTGTTTTTCATCTCCAAATGCATTTAGGATGAATGAACAGGTCAGCAAAAGTATTTAAAGCACAAAAACTGAGTTACTTTTAGAAAGTAATAGCTAGAAAGCACAAATTAGGTTTTGATTAGTTATTTGACAAGTTCAGATAAATTGTGTCCATCTTTTTTTCCAGCAAAAATTTTAAGATACATTAAACTATTTTCTCAAACTGTGTAACCAGCCTTGCAAGTAAATTTTGTTCTGCCAAGTAAAATAATATATTGGATATGAGTTTTAACTCTCCTGTATGAGATGATAATGGAGAAGGAAAGAAAATAGTGTATTCATGTGATGCATAAGAACAATCAAGGTATTTATAGAAAAAATGTTAGCTACAGAAAATGCTGGTGAGAACAAATGTTTCCATTGGTGGGTTAATTTGGCCTTGCCACAAGGAAAAAGAAACTGAAAGCTTCAGATGGTCTTTCTGATTAAAAGTGGCAGTTGGGCAGACAAGAGAGTGGGCCAAGTGGAGATCTCGGTCCCGCTGTTACAAAGGCAAAACCAATTTACTGGCTTCATTTAAATGCCCTCTGATTTTATGCCAGTGAAACCAGGATTGGAATGCAGCGTAAAGAGTATTGTCAGTAATACAGTTTTGATATATCACCGTCGGCCCACCTGTTTGTTGGCAGCTGCCTTTTTACACCCCAGTCCTCATCTCACTTCTTCCCCTCCTTTCTCTGATTCTGCCTACACTCGGTATGGACAGCTTTTCAGAATTTTGTTCAAGGAATATCAAAATCCATGTATGCTATACATATGGATAAATGCTATAGGTGAGCTCCATCCCTTCACAATCTTCACTGAAACCTCTTTAAAACCACGGAAGTCAGGTGTTTTTTCTAATTCTGGTTTAGATTGGGGGGCGGGGGGGTGTGTTACCATACAGATCAACCTGAAAAGTGCCAAGGCATGGGGATCAAAAGAACATGAGGATCCTAGACAGGATTACAGTTGGAGCAGATAATGATGGAGGCAGGGAATTAATGACCAATTAAACATGTTTGTTGTGCTTAAAAAGGATGGTAATCTGGAAAAAGAGTTTCTAGAATTTCAAATTACCTATAAAAAATTTTTAAAGCCTGAACGTGAATGTCAAGATTTCTTTGTGGGTCTTCAGTTGTGTAACCTCAGAAAAATAACCCACAATAGCACAACCATTTTCCAAGGGAAGGACAGGGTATATTGCAGAGCAAGAAGCACTGTCAGTGCTGTGTGGGCGTTGCAGGCAAACTGCATGGCAGTTGACACAGCAGTGTTGGCAAAGCTGTGTGCTGCCACAGAAGGTGAGAGGGCACATTTTTAGGCATCTTCTCAACAGCTATGATGATAAAAACCAGAACTGGACAGAAAAAGGGTTGTTCTGTCTCGGAAAATGTGATTTTATAAATTAACATACATACATACAGGTTTATACACATATAAATCTATATACATATATAAATAGATAGGTTTATACACATATAAATCTATATACATATATAAATATATAAAGATTTTTTTCACTTAATAACTAAAATGTTAGGACCCACAGCTTTCCAGTTTTCAGGCATTTGGTTTTTGGTTAAGAAAAGAATTTCCAAAGCAAGATTTAGCTCCTACAGGTACATTTAGCTGAAAAAACTCCAAACCATTTTCCGTTGCATCTGCAGCACACCAAGCATATCCTCATAAACTTACTCTTCACTTTCCACAGGTGCTAGATCTATAGCACACAGTGTAGCACATTCCTGCTGAAGGCCTAGCTACAATGATTTTGCATACTCGAAAAACTCAGAACAAAAGTTGACTTGCTTCTGCCTGTGGTGAGACCCCTGTCCCTTGTCCCCTTGGCAGCGACCTGCTTGGAGAACTCGCACTGGTGTTACGTTGTTGTCGCCCTGTGCTTCACTGCAGTGATTCTGCTCATCACTGTCATCCTCCTGGCAGTGAAATGTCACCACCTCTGAGGCAGACCCTGCCATCCTGCTAACGTACAGGGTAAGCCATTTTTAGCTGTGTTTGTATTTTCATATAATACATTTGCATTTATCAGTGGGGGTACAAGGAAGCATCCCAAACCAAATGCTAATCACCATCACAAATTCAACCAGCCAGCAATTCACAGTCACACTAGATAATACCTAGCTCCCTGCCACTGATGCATGCTGCACTTCATGGAGCACGTTTAAATACCCAGCAGCTTTGGCAGAACCACCTGCCAGAGCAAAGATTGCATTCTGCTGCTTTTACTCCAAGAAAATTCATCACTTAATCGTAGGTGTCTCCCAGCTGTGGAGTGAGATAACCCCACAAACCTGCTGTGGCATGCAACAAGCACATGGTTGGGTGCAGCTGGAGGTCATTCCCATAATGACTATCAAGGCCAGGACTGACAGTGACCTGGTGAAGAGACAGGAGACAAGCCAGCTGTGTTGTTCAGTCTGGGATTTGAAGGAAACCAGAACAGTTGTCTGACATGGACTAGGAATGGCAGGGAACAGCCCTCCAGAGAAAACCTTCCCATCCACACCCAGTGCTTCCTGGAGAGCTACAAAGCATGTAGAAAGCTCCTCCAGGTTCCTCTCCCTGGAAGCTGTCACTGGCCACGCTGAAGACGTCATGTCCCATCCTGTGCCACAACCAGCACCCCTGTCACTCAGCAACTCACTAGTCATATCTTCATGACCATGCTTCCATCCTGAGGCACAGCACGTCTTGCCACAGTCCTCATGGCATACGGCTGCCCTCTCCTTACTTATAGGATTCTTACAGCAGGTTGAACTTCAGTGAGATTGTCTACTTCTATTAGCTTTTGTCTCTTATTTCCAGATAACTCAGCATGGGAAGGCTCTGCTTCTTTAACAAAACAAGACATAATGCTTCATAATGCTTGTTGACTTTTACATTATTCTCTCTGAAGAGACTTTTATGTAAGAAGACATGCCATCAGTCTGATCACTCTTCAGTTATGTCTTCCAGGATCTCCATCAAACCTCTAACCTCTACATACATGGACAAAACATGTATTATTACTTTTATCTGGAATTTGCTTAATCCTGTAATACCAGCAACAATCCAATTATATCAGTGCATGTACGAAGGCCTGGGCTCAAGCTGCTGCATCAAGAGTTGGATTTGCGTCTTGTCTACATAACACAAATAATAAGGTGGCCCAGTTTGAGACATCACTTTTAATTCACACCTGACTTGATTTTGCAATAATTTGCAATATAGATAAGGTTTTAGATTCTGTATGTGCAAGTGCAAAAATTCATGGATAAAAGAGGGAATGTGAAAGATTGCACTGAACTTTTTTATGAAGCCCAGGTTTGGATGTGATTTTTCTTCTCCTGACAGCCTTTAGTGGGATTTGTGTGAAAGGGGTATTGAAGGTGCAAGAAACTATATTTGTTTAGTTAGAGAAGTCTCAGTCTCATTCCTCTATTGGCTTGAATAAAAATTATCCTGTTCTACTTGTCCAGAAGAGCATCTCACAGAGATACAATATGCTGTTTCTGTATTGGGGCAGTAATTAATTTTGTATTTGTTTTGGTTTTTTCCCAAATGCTGTAGCTTCAGTTAAATCACAGTCCTCCACTGGAACTGAGCCACCTCAAGTTCAAATGCATTTCTTTGTAATTATTGTTTTGCTGTCTGGTGTTTTCAGTTCTCATCAGTTATGTTACAACTTCTTTGGGGCGGGCTGATATCAATGATTTGCAGACCTTGAGTAGGAGGCGTCTGTATAGCAAATATTTCTAGAATTGTTCTATGTATCAAAGCTTATCTGTACTTTAGCTGTGTTGTTGCTGTTGATAATGTACCCCATTTTTATAGTATATGCACCAGAAATCAATAAAGAGATTTAGTAAAGCACTTGACGTGATGGTGTTTGTTCTTGTGTTAGACTAGAAGAAAAATAACATTTAGTAATTGTATGACTGTAACACCTCTGAGCTGTTGTCATGAAGCAGGATGCTGCTCTGGTAAGTACTGTCTAAATACAGAATCCCTGCCCCACAGAGAGGAGTACCAAATGAATAGTAGAAGCAAATGGTTACGTTTCTCTTGAGATCATCCTTTTGTTTGCCAGGTGCCCTGGGATAAATCCAGGTCTTCAAATACCATGGAGAAAGAAGCGTTTGAAAAACAGAGATAATAAAAGAAGAGGGGGCAGGTGACATTTTGACCTGAAATGGACCCGCATGTTGTTGTCATTCCCTAACCTGATCTGATTTGAGCTGGAAGATTCTTAAGATAGTAGTTTCTCACATCGGACTCTCAGATAACCCCTACAACCAAATGAAATTGCCAGTCCAAATTAAGTTCCATCTTTCTTTGGAAGCAAGGAAAATCCAGTCATTGAGAGCTAAAGTGATGTGGTTTTGCATATATAACTTGTCCAATAACAGCAGATGATTGGAAAGGGACGTGCAGCAGCAGCAGTCATTACAAGCCTCCTGTCATACAAGCCTTAGCAAGTACAATGTCTTCATTTCAGAACAAGGAGCTGAACTGGATGCACATCCACCCAGATGCTGCATATGCAAACGCAGCAGAGAGAAAGGCATTTCAGGACCAATTAGAAATCATTACTGATTATAAGCCCGACAGGGATTCATGCAGATAACCAAATCTCCAGTTGCTGCAGGCAGATCTCTGGGAATTTCAGTGGTAGGTCCTAGCATCTGAAGAGCAGCCATTTGCATTGTGTAGACAACCAGGTAAGAAGCACGCATGTACTGCCCAGTGGTAACTCTGAAGGGGGGGAAAGTACTCTGATTAAAATGAGAAGTTGTTAACTAAAACTGAATTGATTGGGGTTTTTTTCTGGTTATGGAGGATTTGGGACACTGGCCTGTGGTTTTGGAAATCCACTATAGCACTCAAGGCGAGTTTAATAAATTTTAATCTGAGCTTCATGTCCCACAAGCAGACAATATAATTGTGTTCACTGAATTTAGGGAAGTTTGTCAATGTTTATAATCTATTTAACATCTCTGAAATGGCAAGTCTTTCCTGGCTGATGGCTCTTGGCAGACAGAAAGCTACGGATGATGGATGGGCAGGCGTGCATCAGGTTCTTGCAGATCCCTGCTGAGCTCTAGTTACTTCTTGGCCAGTGGAGCCACACCAGCTGATCAGCTCTGTGCTTTGTCAGCCTGGCTGCTTGCGATGGTTTCTCATCCTAACAATACTAAGGATATGGGCAAACAAAATGACTCTCTCTTTGCATCTGTTTCATGCTCACACCCTCCTGTTCTCAAACATAAAGGCAAACTCCTTCTTGGACACAGCTTGAGAGGAAAATGTCTGAATTGTTAAAACCAGGCTGCCTGGTCATTGGTTGTATATATGACATTATACATATCACACATGACATCTAAAAAGTCATATGTGACTGTAATTCCAGCACTAGGGAGTTGTCTCTCCTCTTTGTTTCTTGCCCTTTTCCTTTTCCCTGGAGCTTCCCCAATTCTTTATATTGCATTCTCTTTCCCTCTGGCTTCAGGCACATCCCAGAGCTATGACACACATTCCTGCTGTTCCAGCTTGGCCTTTTTTTCCTGGCCTTTCAGCCATTCTCTCAGCCCTGGCTGATAAGCACCATCCCTTTTATCCGTGAACACAGTAATGCATGTCTAAAGACTGAAAGAGATAATGAAAAGAATGCAAACAAGCCATTAAAAGGATGGCCTTGATTAAATTGCATAGGCTAGAGAAAAACATTTTAGGACCTTGATGAAGGCAAATACAAAAATGTAAAAAGAACAATTAAAATCCTAAACTAAGGGTAGCTTCAAACCATTTTCTTTGGAAATTCAGTACACTTTTTTTAAAGGCTGCAGTGTGGGAATAGGAGGGACAGGAGCTCATCTGAAGAAAGAGGCACTATCATTCATCTTTTCAACCCTGTACACCACTTTTCCTTGATAACCAAATTCTGAGCTAGCAGAACACTCAATATTCAGGCTCTGCCTAGTGAATCTCACCATTGCATCAATTCCTGAGAGAAATTGCAGCAAAGTCTACTCATGTGGAAAGCAACAGAAATGCTGTTGTGGCTAATACCTGGCATCAAGTCACCAAGTGAGAAGTTGATTAGAAAAAGCTCTCTACCTGCCTGTGTAGAAAATCATCCCATAGCAAAGCCATCTTTACAAGCAGGAGAACTTCAAGGTGGGAGATCTGATCTCAGTTGTGTCCTACCTACATGTGGGCAGAAGATAGGAGACAACTGTTCTTGGGCAGCAAGGGAGCCATGGTGCATCCCAGCAGGTCTTCCCACAGAAATGTTTGGGAGACTGATGATCTGGTTAGGACCTGAGCTGTGAACATGAAACTTCTGTGAGCTGTACTATTTGATTTTGTACCTTTTGATAGGGCTTGCTTGCCTGCAACTGGATATTTGGTGTGCACATGCTGGAGATGTGTTACTGTTCAATAAGCCAAAGACTCCATCACTTCCTGGACTTCAAGTGTCTCACAATGGTAAACTCACACAGCTCCTCCTAAATGACAGAATATATTGTAGCCCACAGTCTTTGAAATAAATCAGCTAACCACCTATCTTTGTAGCTGGACTTTCCAGTCCCTATAGGCAACTTTCCTGTGAGGTAGGAGACTTGAGTAGTTCATTCTGAAATGTCTTTTTTTTTTTCTGCAGTAAGGTTCACTAGGGAGGAGGACTTTCTTCAAACACATCCAGAGCTCTTCCTCTCTACTCTCTGCCTGCCATGGGGGCTTCATTCGAGATAGCAATAACAGTGGAAGAGGTGGTAATACTGCTGGTTTTCCGTATGACTTCTCTGACACAAACACAAGGTAACCTTAGTGCATTTTGAAGTTCATTGATACTACAGGGGAGAGATTTCACCTAGAACTCTTTTTTTTTCAAAGCTGCCAAGAATGTCTTGTCTCCATTCCAAAAGCAGCAAATTCAGTGACTGCAATATTGTCATTAGTTGTTAGCACAACCAGGCTGTTGATGTACACGATGCTCAGAGATGGACAAGAATCAGAAGGCCCTAGATGCCTTACTCATCAAACCTAGGTTTTCTTTCTGAATGAGGTGGTAGCATTAAAATATTGCAATAGTCTCAAATATATCTTGCTCTGCATCACTTCTTGACAGTTCTGGTAGATCTAAGTCACTCTTTCTCTGTACTGAACAGGAAACTACCTCTGACCCCTGAGGTCTGGACTGGCCCTGAACTCAAAGGAAATTTTCTGAGGTGTATCATCACGGTGTTACAGTTCTGGTCCAGTCAAATGAGCTTCCTTTTTTTTTAGAGAGGACAAGCTGGGGACCAGTTCTGTGGGTGTATATGTCCTTCAACAGCTCATCTGATTTTTTTTTTCCTTTTTCCTAATTGCAGTAAGCTAGTCCTACATCTGGGGGTGCAAGTTCAAGGTGATCCTCCTTTGCAAATAAAGCATGCACTATCTTGTATGTTACTGTACTCCTCAGGGGGTAGAACCAGGGAGAAGGCCTCCTAGTGCTTTTAGTTCTAATTTTTCCAAGTGTAGCTTTGACACAAAGATGAGGAAAACCAACACATGCCCCTAGATCCCACGGATGTGCTAGAGGATGATGAAGTAAACCAGAATGTCACACAATTTCAATATACTTCATTCTGTAATCCCAAATTAATTAGGAGCTGAACAGAGCATCAAAGAAAAGAACAAAGTTATTGGGGAGAAGTATCACCTCATTTTGTGTGTTGTAGGCACTCAAGCATGAATGTTTACATTCCTCTTTGTTTCTCATGGGGAATCTGGTGTCTTGGAATCTGGAAAACCAAATGGGGACCTGAGTGGAGAAGCAAGGGGGGGAGTCTAGTTTACAAACAAATGGTCAACTGGTCTGGCAGGGAACAGGTAAGGAGTCCATACATGACCAACACCCAGTGTAATCTGCAGGACCAGCAGGAGTAATATAATCCCCTTCATTTGTCAGGTTTTGTGGGGAAGACAGTTTGTGGCATGTCTGTTTTACAGATCCTGCTACCTATCCCCTTTTTTTTCAGACTTAGCCTAGCCCTCCCCTCTTCAGGATAAAGATATAGCCCATAAAGCAGGAAATTAGTCCAAGACACAGGCAAAAGCATGAGACTGGACATTCAGCAAGTGGAAGGCAAGAAGGTGGGAATATTAAATGGGCAATAGAAGAAAATGCCAGGTGAGAATAACACGAAGTAATCAGTCAGATGTCAGAACCGTGGGAGAACAGAGACACTAGTTCACCAGTGAAGAAGCATGGCAAGAAGGTGATAATTAATTGACAAGGAAGAGAGCAAGATCTAGTTACCTGATAAGTAGTTTCAGTGAGGAAGGACAGTGGGGGTTAATAAACATGCATTTCCACTGTGTTTAATTCTCCCTTCATAATTTCATCTCCTTTTTCCCTAGAGGAAACTCCTTTCTTTTTTTTACTGCTTCCTCTCTGGGACTGCATCAGTTACATGACAGAAAAGCTGGGGGTCAGGGAGACCTTGTCAGCTCAGGGTCTTATCTAGAAACACTAGATTGCTCATCTTTTAATTCTCTGCAGTGCACACTGGGTGAAGCCCATGGCCACTCTTATACAGGCTGTGCTGAGCACTCTGTGGTATTCCACAACGGAGTTTGCACAGGATCTATCAGATGCCAGTTTGAAACCATATTCTTCTGCAGATACTGTTGTTTACTAGTGTCTTGTTATTTTGGATTTCCATTAAAATGCTTCAGAATTTCTGTATGGTGAATCCAGCATCTGGGCTTTGGGGATTTGTTTCTTCTCCTAAGAGCTGAGCAAATAGGCCTTGTAGTCTGTTACAGAGTATGAAGAAGAGACGCTTTCTGGTAAGCAAAGAAACTGAGACCAGGCTTTGCCATCACAGTAAATCTGCCCTGAGGTCTTCTAATGTCACATCAAAATATCCTTACTTTGCGCTGTTTGAAACCTCTTACAAATATTGAAGGCTCAACTTTGTACCACTAGACTTGATGCCAGATCAGTCATTATCTGACCTTTCATAGTTGGAAAAAAGCATCAGTTTAAATGCTGTCCCACATTGATGCATCAGAAATATAACCTTGTGCACAACTCTGTACTGCTCCTTAACCCTCCAGGGCCCAGGTCTGGTACTAATGACCACACAGCTATCACCTCACCCTGTCTAGACCAGGAAAAGGTGTCTTCTAAAGAATATCTAGCCTTTAATCAAGACATTTTAATCACCCTTAGTGTCTCAGGCAGGCAAAGCCGGCCATATTTAAAAGCATGGTATGCTGGTAATTAAGGTAATTCACTTGATTTCTAGCAGTTGATTTTCCCAAGGCAGAGTGACAATTCCTTCCTGCTGAGGAGAATTAGAAGGCGTCTCTCTGAAGGCACTCACCTGTGTGGATTCATGGAAGTTTAAGAGGGGGTCTAGTCACACTACAGCAGATGACTCCTGACATGTGCACAGTTTGGGAAGACGGTCATAGAATATCCATGAGCAATCCCCTTGAATTTGATGGGGCTGCTCATAAAGGCAGAAAGATCAAATTTGGATGATCTAGACAGGCTCTTTGAAGGAAATGGAGAGGAAGACTGGAACTGTGGTGTAAGGAAGGCCGACTTCTTTCTTTTTCTCTAGAGAAGAATAAATAAGCTAGTTTTATTTCAGGCCAATATCATAATGTGCAAAAGAATTACTAAAAATAAAGAACCATCCAGAAAACTTCGCGCATCCTCCTAAGCTGGGCTTATAAGGCAACTTATTAAATTCTGCTTACAGCATGCAAAAAAACCCCTATCCCTGCTTTCAGGGACACTGGCCCATCTTTTGTCCTGGTGCAGAAGCTGGAAATACCAAAGTCGAGACTAAGTTGAGAGCAGCTCCCTTGAACTGCATCAGCTGGTTGGGTGCCTTCCCCCATTTCAGAAGGACCCGGCTGCCCACCCTGGGGTGGGGAGGACCAGTGAGGCCGGTGGGAGCAGAAAGCAGCCCCCAGGCTATGCTTTTGCAGGGTAGTGAAGGGCGAAAGAGGAGAATTTCCACTGCCCGTAAAATGCGGGAATGCATTTCTGGGTGGCCCCGGCATGCTCAGTCTGGCCCTGTCCCCCCGCCTCGCCCCCCACAGCTGCTCCTCAAGTAGTGGCAGGGCTGCGCTCCTGCAGCTGGCAGGCCATGCACCATGCCGAAGGAAGCCCTGATCCTCTTGGCCTGGCTGGCCCCACTGTTGGCCTTCCCCACCACGGCACCAGGTAACTGGGGATCCTCCCCGCAGGGTGGGCCAAGGTGGCGGGACCACTCTGTGGGACCTTGGTCAACATGCCTAAATGGCAGCCCACCATTTGGGTAGATGCAGGCTGGCGTGTGCCCAGCAGCCTCGCCGGTATGTGTGCAGGCAGCGAGGCAAGGGCATACAGTCCAGCCAGCATGATGGGTTTTGTTTGGGTAGAGCAGCCTTCTCCAGACAACCGTATTTGGAGTGGGTCGGGGGAGTGTCTCATAGCCTTACATCATGTTTGTGCTAGGGGCTCTTCCCTGGCATCCCTGTCTTCACGGGTTTGCTTGCAGGTTGTTGCCTGCTGTGCTCTGTCTGTCCCTCAGCTGAGATAAATGTTGCAATAGCTCAATTCTGTTTTTCTTCTAAGATGAAATCTGCACAGAAGATTTTTCTAGCACATGTACCAGGTGCTGAAAGCAGCTCTGAGCAACCTCAGGCTGGACGGGGCTCTGAGCAACCTGATCTACTTGAAGATGTCCCTGCTTATCGCAGGGGGGTTCAACTAGATGATCTTTAAAGGTCCCTTCCAACCTAAACTATTCCATGATTCTATAAGACGAGTGCAGTGCAGAGACCTAAGATGCTGTTGGGAAGCAATGATGGAAAATTCAGCCGATCTCATTGCTGTGTATGCCTGCGACCTCTGGAGATCAAAATAGCTCTTAGAGACCCACAGTTGAAGGTCTTTCAAGACAGTGGAGAGTGCTGGGTTATTCAGATGCATACTCTGTGCTGCAGAGATTAAAACTTCCAGAAAGTATTTCATGTCTTCTGAGCATACAGAATATTGTGAGAACAAATTATTTCTCATAATTATTGTCATCAGATATCACAGCTTCCTACCTGGAGGACACAACCACAGAAGCTACTGGTGAGTTTCTTTTCCCTTTAACCAACTAAAGAAGGAATGGACACCCAGACCAGGAGCTCCCTAGGGAGCTATGCGGAGGGATGGTGTACATACGGCATTGCATGCTGGCTTACGTGACATTTTAAGCAGTGTAAACTTCCTACTGTGGAAATCAAGCCTAAAGATGGGGAAACCTGATAACTAGAATGCTTTCTAGAATACATCAGCCCCTAGGGCATATATTTCAATGAGTTCAAATGGATATTATTGACAGAAACTTCAGAACTGATTCTTAACAGGAGAAAAATATTCTTCAAAAAATGGGATGCAGCTCGCTCTCTGAGCCCTCCTCGCTTTTAATCCAAGTTACTCTCATGCCCTATACAATTTTTAATGTATTTATCAACACTCATTTTGCAGATGGGTACTGAGACTCACAAAGGCTGTATATCCTGTGAAAAATCAGACAGGAATTCAGTAACAAAACAGGCACTGGAACTTAATTCTCCCAAATTCTACATGAGGGCTCTAACCAATGGCCATCTGTTCTGTAAAGTCCATAGGAGTTGAAACAGATAAATATTAATTACTGAAGTCAGAAGATAAAACTCTGACTGCAGAGAAGGAAGCAGTTTGCTGAGGATAATGAAAATAATGGTATGTAGTCACATATAAAAACATAAAATATAGTTTTAATTTTTTAATGTATAGAATTTTTCCTGTAGAAATATTCCAAGTACATTACAGTCTGTATGTAACTGTGGCAAGGGAAAAGTGGTCTTCTGTTTTAGTTATCTCAGTCTGAACCTCAGAAAGAGTACCTGAAGCCAACAACCATTTTTGGAAATTGGATATGTAAGAGATTTGATTATGCATTATTTGATCCTGCTATGGTCTTTACAGAATTGATTCATACAGTGTATACTGTCACTTAGTCTAGATCAAGAGACTCAAGTAATGTAAATGACACCACTTCCCAGAGGAATGTTGTCACTAGAAACTAACTCTTTAGAAGTATGTTCATAGTCAAAATTTCTCTTTGTTCATTTAATCTCATTTAGTATTAGCCACACATGAGGAGATATGAAACATCTGATAGATGTAATTTAGATAAATTTAGTAAATTTTTTTCTAAAATGTTTCCAACTGTTTTTGAGTCTCTCTTTCTTTGTTTCACCAGGTTTCACCCAATCTTTTACTGGGGAAGGTATAACAAAGATATTTGGTGAGTTTCCACCTGAATTACGACATCATTTAATTTCCTAGAAACATGGGATCCTATGGAAGTGTGCTAATGCCTCTAAAATATCCCAGTGTTAGTGATATTAAAGGAAAAGCACAGCTATGAAATGATGGATCTTCTCCTTCCCCTCTTTGGAAAAAGGACGTTAAAATCTTGCACTTAACAATAATGAATTTCCATTATCAAAAAAGTGAATTTTTGAATAAAAGACTTTGTTTCTGGTTTTCAACATGTATTACAGGTTTTTAATGAAAGCTAGTTTTGTTTATCCAGCATTTCAGCTCTTCTGTAGAAGGAAGAAATACAGAAAAAAAAAGAGTGAGACCATACCTGAGCTGCCCTAATTCTTCTCTAAAAAAGGCAGTGGTTCAATTCCTAAACTGTATCATGCTCATTAATAGCAATACGCATTTCTCTGGTAATGCTGCTTCTACTTCTTTTTTTCCAAGAAAATATTCCATTACCCTTTGGTGGTTTGCTATAGGTAATTATATTACTTGTTCCTTTGATTTAATCTAACTGTGCTCTGCATCTTCTGTGCTGCCAGGAAATTTATTCTTATAGAGATGGCATTGTTATGGTTCAGCTGTCCACCTGGACATTGCTCATTTTTTTGGAAATGAGCAATTTTTATCCAAGACTTTCTCTAAATCTACACAGGAAAAGAAAAAGGAGCTTCCTGTAGCTGTGTATCTACTATGTCTATTGTCAATAATGACATTAGAGAAATTAGAGAAATCAGGAAAAAATAAAGTATAAGGAAACATAAAAAAAATATTTGCAAGCATTTAAAAATAATTTTTAGAACAATAAGGAGAAGTCTTTTTGTGAAGTCTGGCTCTCTCTTTATTTCATACTTCACTCTTTGACTAACAGTGGTAAGTGCACAGGACTAGAAAGAACGTAACTAATTTGTCTGCTTTAATTAGCTTTCCTAAATATCGCCTTTCACCACCAAGACAGCTGGGTAGGCAACAGGTGAATTAGCATCATCCTTCTTTTCTTCAAAACCCTTCTTAACCTTGATACCTGTTATCTCTACCTGATCAATTGCTAGAAGTCAAAAAACCTGAATTTTTTTCAAAAAGTGTAAGCCTATTCTTCTGTTTTCCAATGGTCTAAGGAGTAAACTAAAATAACTTTAAAGTGTATTAGTTCAGTTTTAAAGTGTGGTATTAAAGAGTAAAGAATATACGCATCATCGAGTTCAGTGACCCTAAAATAGGTTATAATTTCTATTTTAATTTTTGTTTCCACATAGCTCTGCCAGGGCTTTGCACTCCTGCCTTGAAGCCCCCCTGCTAGCTTAGCCTAGGGCTGCCCCCCAGCTGTATTTATACATTTCCGTATGTCCCAGGGCAGTTTTAGGGGGTTTTTTTGGTACTTTGCATCACTGTACTGACACACTTTACTTCCACCCTGCAGCAGTTGTTGCTGTCTGGCTTTTGGTGTAATTGCAGGTTAGTCTGAGAAGGCGTGTTACACTGAAAAGCCTCCTTACTATATGGTTTTAAAACATTTTTAAGAAAAAGGTATCCTACGTAAAAGAATAGCAGTAATCAACAGTTACCCCTGGCAATGTGTATTTGTAACGTTTTCTCTTTGTCTAGCTGAATGCACCTTTGAACCAAATGGAGATAAGCTCATTGAATATCCTGCAACTTAAAATATTTCTTTTGTGTTCTATTTTGTCTTTTGGTGTGCTGCACAAGAACCTTCTGTTTTCAGAAAGGGGCTACCTGTTAACCACGATCTGTGACTGATTATTTAAAGCTCTTGATTGAATATTGGAGTATCAGCTGCAACCTCAGCTTTCCTTTTTGCTTTTTTTTTCCCCATTTGGATCAGTTCTCTGTCCTGGGTTCACAGGATAGTGTCTCAGACAATTCAGTCATCACAACTGAAAGCTGAGTACTTTCTGGTACAGAACAAGAAGGAGCCAAAGCTTATTTCAGAGGTAACAGCTTGCACAAACTGGCATTGCTGCTTCAATACCAGTGATGCAGCAGAGCATCTCTTAGAAGTCATATTTTCCCAGATGTTTTGACCTTGTTCCTTTGGCACATAGCCACAGCAGCTGGCCACATGTACTTAAGGGTTTTCAGGTGTTGGAGAACATCTAGTAGAGCATGACTGGCCTAAATATACTCTCTTATATTCATTGCTGCAGATGAAGTGTCCACCAGTGAAAGCAGAGGCAGGAGGAGTGAATACAGTAAGTTAGTCTTGCTACTTTTTAAGCTACTTGCTACTTTGTGATATATATCCTTGTGATTCTTGTGTGAAAGGCTCTAGCTCCCATCGTGTTGGAGGTTGCTGGGACAACAAAGAAAGACTCAGACTGTTAAACGTGTGTAGATTTTGTTTTGGGACCCCAAGCCGTGTTTTCATACCAGAAAACTGTGGGAAAGACAACCTGAACCCAAGTCACTGATTAATGCTCTTCAGAGCTTAATTTTGAAGGCCTTATGGCTATTAAATCTTCTTCCTTTAATAATACTGCCGGTATCCCTCCAGTCTTGACCTACACTGCCTCTGCCGTGCCAGCTGTGTCCTCCCTCCACACCTCCCTCAGTGCCTGTGGTGCCCTTCCTGCAGTGTCCTCGGCCACTGGTTATCTTCTTTCTTTTCAATATCTGATTAAGAAGTACCCCAAGAAGACACAATATTCCACATGATATAGGTCAGAGGTATTATTAAACTTCACAGATTGCCATGCCAACAAAAATAGCTCTGAATTCAGCTTTTCCATGGCCTTGATGCTTCAGTGGTTGCTCTTGTGCTTCATAGAAGTCATGTTTATTTGCGTTTTCATGCAGTCTGCACAGACCTTGCTCATCTGGCCTTTGACTATGGCTCTCCTGCCATTGCTCTTGCATTTGTCCTTGGGTAGCACAAACCCCAAACTTCTTTCATGTCCTGAATCCCCAAAGCCAGGGGAAATCTAAAACATTCACAGTTGGACAGTGTGCTCACAGCTTCTTTTGTGTGCTGTGAGAAGTGAGTGCCTTCTGGTGGGATGTGTGCCTGGAGGAGACCAGCTGGAGCAGAGCTTCCCTGTCTTGTCATGCAACACTTGTGCACTGGGCCAAACATGTTGAGAAATCTGAGGGTTTTAGCTCCTGCCAGCAATATTACTTTTCAATCTGCTCAGTAGCAAGTAAAATATTTAATACTCTTGGTATTATGGATTTCAAGAGGGGTTGGGGTGATGGGGAGAAGAGGTGGGTGGATCAGGATCCCGTTGTCTTCCTTTTTCTCTTCTTCATCTGACTTAAGTGGTTCTTCCACAGAATGAAACTTGAACCTCGATGCATTTCTCATGGACTGAGGTTTCTTCTAAAGCCTTTAGAAAACCTTGCCTTTTAAAATATGCCAATTTTTTTTTTTTTTTTTTTTTTTTAATAGTTGAATACAACTCTCCCACAGAGGAAGACTACATGACTGGTATGTCCAGGGAGCTCCGTTTCTTTTACCCTTCTGCCTGCAAATGTCTTCAGCCACCAGCCTCACAGTTACCCTTGCTCACACACATTTGGATTCCTACAGTGTGTGATGGCCTGTAAAGAGACAAAGGAAAATTTTGTGGTCATTGCCTCGATATTGGCTTCTTAGCTTATTCCTTTGTGGAGTATAGTGAGAGGCAGAAGGACTGAGGGTTTTTATTGTTTCTGGCCTTTTTCATAATTCTAAAAATATAAAAAATATTCACATCTGGTCTCCTAGTTTAGTCAGAAAATTTCTTGGAGGTGTCAGAGATGAGGTAGGTTTTTTAGTATGCTATATTATACTGGAAATAGGAGAAATAGCTAAGTTTTTATCCATTTCCTTTCTCCAGCTGTAAATATACTATGGAAATGAAATAAATGCAAACAGAACTCCAAACCCCTGTTTAATAGTATCCAAATATCCTTCTCATTTTGCACATTTTTCATTTTTGTCTCTTGTATTGCCAGTATTTTACTAATTTTTATTCATTGTAAATTCTTCAAGCCTGCAGCAGATACAAGTTATGTATATAAAACATAAGTGAAGGGAAAAGGGTGCTTATTTTAAGAAGGCAAAAATAGCACAGTCCTTTTTACATATGTGATAAACAGCCAGCTTTGCGTGAAAAACTCTGTTACCAGTTACTGAAATTGCTGGGAGGGGGTGCAGGAAATTCAGCTAGCTTGCTACTTCTGCTTCCTCTGCTTAGCGCAGCCAGCCCTACACTACCCCATGCTGGCAATTTACAAAGAGTTTTGCTGAAAAGGATGCGAAACATACATTTCCATAGAGTATTTATTTTTCTTTTTCTGTAGGTGAGCCCAGCACCATCTCCACTGAGCAATATGTGCAGAAGGTAACATGTGAGAAGTTTCCTTTTTGTTTTTATTTAGCTTATAAATGGTGATGTTTCTGTCTTATTACACTGTGTGAAAAATATATATTATCAGGCACATTCTAAAGAACTATAAACATGAAAATGCTGGAGGGGGGGGGTGTGATTGTGGGGACTTTTTTAAAGCCACAGAAATTTCTTTACACTGCAGGAACATCAGGCAGTAGGTTTTGCCTCAATAACTTGATAAAGTTATGCATGAGGCCTGTAACTCTTGTCTGAGAAAAACATGGCAAGGATAGGTATTTTTCCTGGGCTATTAAAGAATAGTGCCTAATAAAATAGTCCCATGGTTCATAATGAGTGTACCCAGATATTCTGGTGAAATAAATAATAGGCAGTTGTCTTAATATCACATCTGGAGGCCTCCTGGCTGCGCTAGGATTCTGACCTGAATTCAGGACAAGGGAAACCATCCATAAAGCATTAACAATTAAGACGTGGGTTATCTCCAGAGAAGCAATGTACGTTGCAAGGGATGCGGCCAGTGCACAGCAATCCCAGCATTCCTGATTTTACCATTATAGGCCATCATAGCTGCGTCTTCCTTCTTCCCTGCAAACACAGCATAATTGGAGAGGCATCAGGTCCTGTATGCCAGTGTCAGGTGGTCCATGCAGTGTGCCAGTTACCAACGGTGCTGCCGGCTTCTGGGTCACTTTCTTTTGAGTACCTCATATCCAGTTTGGAAGCAGAAAGACCAACTGAATTGTAGAGTGATTTGTTACAAACAACTAGCTTTACTGGTTTCAGGTTTTTGCTTGTCTTTTGTTCTTTAACATCTTTTCCTTATGCCAGCAGTAGAACACAGCATCAGTTTGAATGAAGGATCTGTGATTTGGGATCCATGTGAGTTTTAATTTCTTTTTTTTTTTTTCTTTTCTGCTCCTCTACAGTGAAAATCCTGCTCTTCTTTTTATACAGATATTACTTTATCTGTGTTCTTCAGGGTCTCAATCAATTTGGAGATCCCAGATCTTCATGATCTAGACACAGTGCTCCATTGCCTAATTAAAAAAAAAAAAACAAAACAACTTTCTCCCACTACTAGAAGTTCATGAAGTTGTGTGTGCATGAGGAAGGGCAGAAGTTCATATCTAAGTCCTGGCTCACTAGTGACTGGGCTTAGTCTGCCACATCTGATCGGACATGTCTAGATCTGGAACTGGATCTAAGTCTTCATTTTAAAATGTAGGGTTATGTCTGCTTCTGAAGGTGATTTGTTTGGATGGAAAGAAAAGCATAAGGTGTCTTTGGGTAGATTAAAATTAGCTGGGATTGCTTATAGCACAGCTTTTTTTTTTTTTTTAGGTAATAAACCCTTGTAGTTGAAAAGGCAGCCTGGGCTCTTCCAGAGCATCCTATTTTTATGCTTCCCCTTCGGTGTTCTCTGGTGACTACCCTCATCTGTACCAACCCCCTCAGGCATCATTGTGTCCTGCTTGGCAGATCAAGGCATGGGGCTGTATTATTAACTTCGCTGGGTGTGTGTAGGAGGGTAACGTCCAGCAGTGTGACCCTTCTGATGTCATGTTACAGAGGGATCCATCCATGGCAAGGAAAATGCTGGAGGAAAAGATCGGCTTTGTAAGTCAACACTTTTTGTAAGCAGCCAAATGCAGATAACTATGCATTTTATCTGCACATTTTTTTAAAGAACCTTTGTTATGAGATAGTAAGGCAAAGGGGATTAGCAGTTATCCCGCTAGGGATAGTGTCCCAGCAGACGGATCAGTCCCTTAGTGTTGCATCACGCTGGGACTGTGGAGAGATACCTCAGGACCCCATGATTTGATATCTAACTCTTTTCTTCTCTTCCAATATAGAAAGAGATGCGCAGAGTGCAGAAACTTGGTCATCAGCTGGTGATTTCAGCTCCATCACAGGAACATTTGATTCCTAAAGTTACTAAATTTGTTTTGTAGGGTAGGAATCCTTTTGTAAAATTCGCTTTGAATCCTTTTGTGTTTTAATTTTGTTGGACTCTGGATTGCAATAAACCAGCATCAGTGTTTGCCCTGCCCTTCTGTAGTGCCTTAATTTTATTCTTTAGTAAGAAGACCAAGAGGTAGAGAACTCTGGCTACTCGGATGGGCTTAGAGGTCAAGTTCCCTGCAAGCAGGAAAAGATGCTCTGTCCACATCCTTACTATGTGTGCTAACAATGTGTTGTGGGCTGGAAATACTTCTGCTGATTCTTGAAGACCAACGAAATGGACCATGCAAAGCTTCAAATTTGAAATAAAATAAACTAGCAAAACCAAACCAAAAATCACATTTGAAAGCTCTGTGGAAAGCCTTCAGAAAACCGCTTCATATTTTAGTCTATCTCATCATTCTTTTCCTGGCCAGCTTGGCAAGTCAAAGATGAAAGGGGATGGAAAGCTACAGCTGTGGTTGATGCAGCAAATGGGCTTCTTGTATACCACCAAAACAGTGACTGCTTCAGCTCCCCCAGGCACAGATTAAATGTGTTGGGACTCTGAAGAGCATTGCCTGACCTGCCTTCTTCAGTGCCCCACCTGACTTGTTTTTCTAGCATGGCTTACTTTTCTTTGCCACCAATTTCAAGTTGCTATCCCAGGCTGGAAGCTATGTGGGGAGGAGCACAATTGTGGTTCTAGATAGCAAAAAGTACTGAAAGAGATTATGCACAAGAGAAATTGTTTAGGGCTGTAGGCTGCAAAAGTAGGTGTTTTGAGCTGTAAGGAATAGCAAAAGAAGAGGAATGGGTAGGCAGATGGAGTATGGAAGATAGTAAAACCTTTTAAGACACCAAGATGTTACACGGTGTGGTGGTCTGGTGGCTGTGAGTAAAGGCTGTTACAGCTTCTGTGACAGATCTGTTGGCTTTATTTTCAAATGTGCAAATCACCAAAAATGCCCCCTGAATCTGTGATGTAAGCATTTCTAAAACTCAGGCTTTCATGTGATCCGAGTCTCACTGACTCTCTGTAAAATGAGTGGCAAACTACTTCACACATTCACTGTCATCAACTTGGATAGGCTTTAATTAAATGTGAGGAAAAGTCTCTTTTGCATGGGGCTCTTTTCTGGTCTGAGCTGATGATGACATTCCTCATTTAAGGCTGCATTGTCACACAACTGGTCCGTATCAACCAGTGGTAATGTACTTTTGCTTTACAGCAGGCTTTGTATGAGGGCAGATAGTACATCTACCTACCCTGATGGTATGCTCTCTCACTTAGTGGCCAAAAGCAGATATGGACAGAAGAAATAAGCACAGGGCAAATATGTGCTGATACGGCCTCTGGTCCTGCCTCCTAGCTCTCAGCAATCTATTACAGAGACTTTCCGCAACAAGATTTGCATATTAGTGTCTACTAACCCTCCAAAGAATTTCAGGAATTTATCTAATTCTCTTGTGTAAATGTAAGTTTTGGGGTTGTACAACGTCCTGTAACCATGTTTGACAATTTAATTTAACAACACTGAAAAAGTTCCTGCTCCTGTTTGTTTTGGCCCTGCTACCTGATGAACTCATGTACACTAGAATTGCTAACCAGAAATGTCCTATACTGTCCCTATAAGACAAGTGTGTTTAGTCCAGTATCTTCTTTTTTCCCCACCTCACCACTGCTAGTTCAGAGCTGATCAGTCTGTATGTGTATGATTGTTTTTCTTGATGTGCATCTCTGCATTTTTCAATAAAGGATGAAGGAGTCTGCTGGTTTATTGTCTAGTTACTTAGTATTTCTCAGCTCTTCACAGTCTGCTTTTGTTTTTATGGTCCTAAGCAATTCAGTACCAGTAGAGTTGGCACCCTCCCCTGTACCCATTTTTCAAGATCATTGACAAGTATGTAAAACACAACAGGCTATAGCAAAGTTCCTTTTAGGACCTAAATAGTCACCTTCGTCCTTTGTGAAAGTGAAAAATTTATTTCTCCTCTTTATTTCTTATTCTTAACTAGACTATAATACAGAAAATTACCTTTTAAATTTAATTTTTCTTTTCTTTGGGACACTCCAAGGGATTTCCTTGTAAACATTTAAAAACATCCAAAAATATTATGTAAATCAGATCACCCTTGCCTATATACAGAGTTCCAGCACACTGACGAGTCATGATTGCCCTTGTTAAAAGCCATGTTTGCTCTTCCCCTTACAAAATCTCATCAACTAACACTTCAGTTTGAGACAGGTCTTCTGTTGCACCCCCCACTTAGAAAAGTTCTGATGTAGGAACCTCCTGAACATTCTCCACAATACAGGCCAAGAGTTTCTTTGCTTTTTTTTTTTTGCCACACTTTTGTCTTTTTTTGAATGTTTTCTTTTAAAAAGCATAATCAGTTGGCCCTACAGACCCCCAGGTAGGATTCCTGACTCACATGCTTGAAAAAAGAGCATCAAGTAACTTCTATGCCAAGGGGAAGGTTTTCCTGATTTTTTTTTCTCCCTCCAGATTTTAATTGTGTTTTTGTAACCTATTTGCCAAAGTATACATTCTTTTTTACTTTTTTTGCTGGGGTAACATTTTGCAGGATGGCTTATTACTATAATTATTATTATTGCTTAATGCTTATTTCTACTTTACTGGGGCACTTGGCCTTCCATAGTTTAGGAAGGAAAAAATTATGAGAGAGTCTTTTTGACATATTTTCCTTAAGCCTTGCCCTGATTGTTTTTTAACAATGTCCATGCAGCTTTTGAAGTATTTAATCTCTTTAGTTGGTGTTATTAATTTCATTGTACCTCATCTATGCAGTTCTTCCTGAAAGTTAACACCAATGTAGTGGACTCTGGAGGGATGCTGAATTTGAGTACACTATGGTCATTATTCCAGAGCGGCTCTTCAGTGGTGATACTTTGTTTGAACCATGTCCTAAGCATTTCTCAAAATTGCAGGTTTTTTTCCATCTTGTGGTTTCCATGATGCACTGCAAGAAGCAGCCATTAGGATGTCCGAAATATTGGTCTCAGCTTTGTGTTCCACACCTGACATGGGAGTTTTACCCACTTGACATAGGAGTACTTGAAGAATCACATTTTACTGCAGCTATGTCAAAGACTGCTCAGAACGTGTATGGTTTTTTTCACTAATGTAACCTTGGATCTGTTCTCCCAAGGCTAATGGCATTATTGACATTTGTTTTTGTAACCACAAATCTCACTTTCTGTCAGGTGCCAAAACTTTTTTGGGTATTGGGTTCCTGTCTTTATTAGTATTTTTGTTAGGTTGATCCTTCTCTTTACTTGAAATCTGTTACTATCATCTTTGTTAAGAAACCAGAAACATAAACAGATTTTTAAATAATCACTCACTGCACTAATCTATTTCTCAGTGACCTGACGCTGAACTGCAAATTCTAAAGATTTTTTCAGCCAATTTTCAAGGAACTATTGCTGGGTTAAGGCACAGCAGCTGCTGCCCTCCACTGGCTGAAACCTCTATCCACTGAGGCTCCTGGCTGTAGTTGAAAAGAAACTGAAGGCACCAGTTTCAGCGTAAGGATAGAAGTGAAAGTGCTTTTCAGGGACTGCCCTTCACTATTCGCCTTGTCTCTTGTCCAGCTGAATGCTTGAAACCATATCCTGAAAAAGAGTGCTTTTAGGTACGGCAAGCCCTTTTCCTCATTGCTAATGTGAGCTGAGAAGTATAGTTAAGGTAAATAAAGATGCATTTGAGCTGTAAGACCACTAAAGGCTTGTTAGTACAGGGTAGTAATGTTTTGGGTTTTTTTAAAGAAATTTAGAAAGTTTTCAGCTCTTAGTTTTCAATTCCTGCCTGGCATTCCTTTGGCTGTGAAACAGTAAGCCTCACTTTACTCTTGATTAAATAGGTATCTAAATTACAGAAGAAAACCACTATATGCTGTATCTTTGCTTGTCAAAAAAAAAGAGCAATGAAAAAATAGGTCAAATTCCTCTCAGCCCCTGGGAGAAATGGCTGAGTAGCAAACGGTTCTATAATCATTTGGGGCAAAAGAGAGTTTCTAGGAACTGTAAAGCTGGCACCTTGTTGCCAGCATTGTGTGAGTTCATTCACAACATGATGTAAACACACAACTTGGAAAATGTTCTTTAAATTCAGGGCTTTCAATAGTTTGGGGTTTTTTTCTATTTACAGCTTTATTTGAAATGAGCATCATCTTAATCCCTCATGAAGCTCAGGAGGACAAACTGATCTCCAGAGTATTCTCATATAGCTCCTTCTGGACTGTGCAACTATGCATTGAAAGTAAGGTTTCACACACCGTGTAGAGAGCATTTGCATAGCACTTGTAGTCTCCTTCTCAGTCTCCATCATCTCCATGGGACATGGTTGAACATTTAAGAGAGAAAGGAGGAGGACTGTGGAAGAAGCAAGGATGGAAAGGTGGGTGCTGGACGGCCCCAGTGTTGAAGACAGACTCCTGAGGTGGGAAGCCTTTCAGATGCCATGTGTGGTTTTGTCACATAGAGGGATTCATTTGGGAGACCTGTCTGTGGGACCATAATGAAGGGCAAAATACAGGCTTTGCTCTTGCAGCCAGGAGACCTGTTGTTAAAGTTATCACAGGGTGAAGAACATCATTAAATGCTGGTGACCTGGACTGAACCCCTTTAACGAGTAATTCATGTTTCTGCTCCCCAAGAGATGATCATTTCAGAGCTTTCTGAATAAGGGTAAATGAAAGGAAACACATGAGTAAACAAAGGGAAACAGATGCTTGCTGAGTGGTTTTGCATCCATTCTTTTATGTTGTTATCTCAGGAAAGAAAGCACATGGGATGCAGAAAACATGTCTGATTGTTTGGAGTTTCAAGTATACTATTTCTAGCTGGCCTCAACAGCGAGCTGTCTGGATGGCTTCTCAGTGATAAGAGGCATGGGCACATCCACTGACCCTCTTAATTTCCAGGGAAAAAAATGTTAAAACCAAAAGATGACTTCTAATGTGACCTTTTCATAAGATCAACCGTTCTAATTTCAATTCATTATTCTAATTTGGACCACCAGGTGGAATTCATACTTGGCAGTCTTCTGTCTGAGAAGCATCATTTTACAAGGTAGGTCTGATCCTGCTTAAGCCAGTGGTACTTTAGTATATGTCAGGACTGTAGCACGTGAAGTGGATAGAATGGTAGGCAGTACATTTGACCAAACCTGACTAGTTTCTACGTTTCTCATGGGTTCTAAGAAGTGGGAGTTAGTGAAGACAAAAGAAAGAAGCTGAGCCATAATAGATTAGGGGGGAAAATGGAAGTAAAAAAGACTTACCAATTACACTTGATTCTTCAGCTGGTACAGTGGTGCTGTCAGGGATGACCTCTAAACACAACAAACATGAGTCATGGGAAAAACTGATGACACACCTGGGAGTAGGATTTTACTGAGCCCACAATTAAATTTACTAGGTTGCTCTCAAGCCCTACAGGAATCAAGTACTAATCTCACTGGATTGTCTCTGAAGTATTCCCAGGCAAAGAATTTATGAACTGATGCTGAAGGGTATATGTAAGAGAAATTTTTCCTGAGACTCACAGGACTCCTCCAAGTCTACAGGCTTGGATGGACTAGGTTGTAGTGCCTGAGCAGTTGAGAAGGTTTAACCAAGGTTGTGGAAGGTTTGGTAGCTAGGAAAGTGGATCAGCAGGATGACAAGAGATAGAACTCATTCCTTTTCTGCTGGGTGCAGGTGCATCTCCTAACATATCCCAGACTCCCAACTTCTTCATTTCACCTCTTATTGTCACCTGCCTGTTGCAGAAGGGTCTGACTGCTTTTGCTTGTTTCTTCCTTTACCTGAGAGGAAAAAAACCTCGTGTCATCCAAAATCCTAGCATAAAAGTGCCACCAAACCAGAAATTTAGTAGAAGTATGGCTCAGCACAGAGAGATTGTAGCTGCTAGAGAGTGTATGAGATGGGATTTAGTGAAAGGCAAAGATAGGAAGTGGGGGGTGTAGAGGACTCTTGGCTGGGGTGTTCAGGGACCACTGAAGAGTATGGTCTATCACACAGAAGGTGACCAGGGAGAGAACTAGTCAATTATTTCCTGTCTATGCCTGCAGGAAGAGAGTATTTCTGGCAACCACATAAAACAAGCTATATAGCAGTGATAGCAGGTACCAGCAGGTAACAGTGATAGAAAGAAATCAGAGTCAAAAGGATTTATCAGTAGAAGTGATTCTGCAGCAGTTTCTTTGGTGATAGAAAGGATGCTGTCATCCAAAGAAATGAAGCATAACTAACAAGCAAAATGATATCTCAGGGAATATGATTCCATTTAACCAACTCTGATCAGTTCTGACACTCAGGAACATCAGGCTGGGCAATTTGCAGTGTATAAACTGTGGTAGGAAGCCCACCACTGTTGGTGGCCTTTTAAAATGTGAGTGAATCAGGCCCAGGAGGGAGCAACTCTGCACTGACAGATCTGATAGAGGAAAGGCAGTTTGAGTATGATTTTACTGACTGTGAGATAATTTTGCCAAATCACCTTCAAGCTCTGTGAGTTATTTTCTATTTTTTTTCTCAGCCCAATTGCTGTTCCTAACACTAAGGTGCAGCCAGGGCAGACTTTCGGTATGCCAGCCTGAATTTACTGCTGTGACCTGTTGTTGCTGAGCTCTGGTTTAAGGCCATATTGGTTGTGCTACAGAAGTCCACCTCTTCCACATAATAACAGCATCATTCACATTGACTGTAATTTTAAGAACATTTGAGCACGTCCTAATTATCTAAGGAGGTGACAGATAATACCACTGTACTGTGATGTCAGGGTACATGCATGTCACTGGGCCTTGTTAAATAGAAAGCTTGTTATGCTCCTTTCATGTTTTAAAGTACTGTTGCATTATAGGCAGGAGAAGAGTGGGTTTGGAGATAAAGCATGAGTATGGGTGGATATTTTGCCTGGTATGTCAGAAGCTGAGCACTGGGGTGAGTCAGCACAGAAGTGTCATCAGATAAAAATAGCTCTAGGACATAACAGGGTGTGGTAGTTAACAAACAGATCATTGCATGGCACTCACATAGAGGAAAGTTCTTCTGCCATTCCTACTCTCCCCTTCCCCTCCCCTGTTTCCAGCCATTTCATTTTCTCTCTAGTTCCTACCTGCCTCTATCCCTGAGATCTCACCTGCTTAAGCTCAGGTACAAGGGTCTGGGTCATGGCTGCAGCAAAGGGTCAGAGAGCCCGGAGCAGCTAGCAGAGTTCCTAGGATACCTCCAGTATGAAGAAATAAACGCCGACACTCGCAACCCAGCTCTCAGTCTTCCAGGTGGCCATCTGGACTTGACTGCTCCGTTCCAGCCAGAGAGACAGTGCAATGGTCGTGTGTCTGGCTGCAAGGTACTGCCAGGCTGAAGCCAGGCAGAGGCTGGAAGTAGCAATAGAGCCTGCACAAACCCTTCTGGGGACTGAATTACTGCCAGATTGTTCATTTCTGAAATAAGCTAACTGATTCCAGAAGGCCGCCTCCTGATGGAATGGAAAAGCCATTTGGTACTGAGAGTTTACTGGTGGGATGCTGTCATGGTTTCGGTTTCAGCCCAGCCGGTAACAAAGCACCATGAAGCCGCTCACTCACTCCCCACACCCTCCCCTGGCCACAGTGGGATGAGGAGAAAATCCAAAGGCAGGCTCGTGGGTCGAGACAAGGACTGGGAGGGATCACTCCCCACTTATGGTCACAGGCAAAAGACAGGCTCAACTTGAGGAAGAAACAAAATCCATTTCATTTACTACAAAACAAATCAAAAACAAAACACAAGGGTATTAGGAAGGGAAACCAAACATCAGAACACCTCCCCCCACCCCTCCCACCTTCCCGGCTCAGCTCCATTCCCGGTTCTTTCTACCTCCTCCCCCCGGCAGCACAGGGGAACAGGGTATGGGGGTTAGGATCAGCTCGCCACACATTGTCTCTGCC
>VYZV01021629.1:57421-75290 GCA_013401275.1 Pandion haliaetus | reverse complement strand
CCACTGTCACTGATGCGCTCGGCCTGGGCCAGAGGCAGGTCTGACTTGGAGCTGGGGGAGCTTCTAGCAGCTTCTTACAGGAGCCACCTCTGCAGCCCCCTCCCCCCCACCAAAGAAGACCGTGCCACACAAACCCATAACAGATACCTAAACATGAACATCTAGAGCCATCTTATATCACCTAGTTCTTCCTTCTAGCCTCCAGGTGCTCGCCCAGAAGGGAGGTCTTCTGTAGATCCTGTGTAGTGTCTGCCAATCCCTTGGAGTTGTGTCAGAAATAGTAGGTCATCCCAGATGAAAGTGCAGGCCGCTATTCAAGCAGCTGAGCCCATCCATGCTGTTTTTTCCAGAGATCAACACTATGGTTCTTCATGGGATCCCTGTCTTCTTTTCAAAGAGAACATTTAGAAACCACTTTTTCTAGATAAAACTTTTTCTAAGTGAAAGCCTAAAAGTCATGAAAATATCATGACATAATAAATTCATATGGAGCGTTGCACCCTGAGGGGAGCAACAACCTTCCCAGAGGTCACTGGGATTTGTGCTCTCTGAAGGAGAACCAAGGAGCATCTGGCTAAAGCTGGTCATCAAAGGCTCCCAACACCCTATTTCAGAAGCTCTCGCCCTGCCTGCTGGAGCTCACTGGAGGAACAGCCTTGCTACCCATGAATCTTGTACTGGAAAGGCTGGGTGCTGGGGAAACAGTCCTGTACCCCTGTGTAGAGAGTTCCCTCACCCATAGGAATGCAATGCCTTGCTGCTCACCAGCCATTCTGAAATCATTCTTTACAGCAGACAAGCACCAAAGTAAAAATAAGGAAATTAAGCTTTTACTGTATTCAGATGCTAACAACACATTTGCAGTGTGCACAGGAGCAGCAGTAGCCAAGGCCCTTGCTCCTGCTGCAGCATGGGAAGAGCAGCCTTGCTGCTGCTGTACTTGGGGAAGGGCTTGGAAGCTGCTTACCGGAGGATTATGCCAATGGGAAGCAGGTGCCATCCTCCTCAGGGACAGCAGGATGAGGAATTACAACCCTGCCAGGCTCTCTCCCCTACCTTTCCATTCCAGCTCTGCTCCTTGCCCTCCCCCTTTCACTTCCCAAGTCAGGAACCATCTGGCTCTTGCACCTTCTTGTGGGACCAGAAAACTGATTTTGCCTGCAGAGCTCAGAAGACTTGAATGGCTCTGTGTGTACAGAAATTGAAGAAGTATTTTTACTCAGCTTACATATAAAGGTAGATCAAAATGTTCTGGTTTTGATATCCATTACCTGCAGCTGTCCAGCCACTTATACAACCTTAAGGCTAGAATTTACCATTCAATCAAACCCCTTGTCCCAGCACTGCTAAGTTATCCCCAGGCAGATCCAATTAGAATGCAAATCTCATGGTCCAACCCCAGAAGGGTTCCCCATGATTCACACCTTAATCTGGTATTCACTTTTAACATTCCTCCAGAGGACTGCTGATCCCCGAAGTTAACTTCACAAGGCACCTGGCAAGGTAAAGCCACCTCCCCACCAGACAGCGAACAGAAACTGGTTAACAGCCGTCATGGCATTAAATGGTAGACAAGTCACTACTGGCATTAAATACCTGTCTGGGTATCTCAGTGCATTACTGCTTTAAACACTGCAACTTATATTTTATATAAGCACGATTCAAAGCGGTAGTCATACATATCACATGTGCAGTTGATACTAGTTCTTTACAGAGTCTGTAATAGGGGCCACATAACTCTGTGTTTGTAACAGTGTGTCAGCGAATGCCTTTGCCTCTGGCTTAAAGAAATGCCATGACAAAGAGTTCCCTTGCCATTCAATGAGCTTTTCGGTTGTCCTAGTTACAGGATTTTATTAGATTTCTCAGCGTTACAAGAAAACCTGAGCAACTTTGTCAAACTTTGAAGTTAGCCCTGCTCTAAGCAGGGAGCAGGACTAGATGACCTTCTTCCCACATAAATTTTTCTGTGATTCTAAAATGGTGACGGTTGTGAAAAGGAGAGGAAAAGGAACAATAGTACATTTCAAGGATAAATTCAAACAAATTGGGACTTACCAAAGGGTCTTGCTGAAGTGTCTTCAGAGAACAGGTATCCCTCTAGGGTATCAGGCAGAAGCTATTAAATTAAGTTCAGGCTTGCACAATGTGTGTGAGGTTGGTTTAATTTAAACCCTCCCAGGGCCGTGACATGAGGGTTCTCTCACTCTCAGCAGGGACAGGCCCAGAATATAAAATCCAGGAGTCTTTGTGGTTGCTGGTGACTCAGCTAAGGATGCTATTTCCTCTAGGTGTTACATATAGCTTGTGATTAAGCAGCTTTCCCCTGAGAAAACTTTTCAGTGGAATTAATGCTTCTATTGTCATTGAAAAAGTTTCTTTGAAAAGTTTTGCCTGCTGAAAAAGTTTTAAATTTTGCAGAACTTTGAATTAATTTTTCAGTTGTCAGGAGCCATTTCCTGTGAAAAATGTCAGCCTGCTTCCAATGTGAACTGGATGTTTTATTATTTATATTTAGACTTTCTAATGTATTTTAATTGCACTAATTATAACAATTCTGTATTTTATATATTATATAATAATAATTGTGTTTATGTTCATTGCAGTTTATAGAATTATGGTATATGTTATAGCTGGAGCAGTGTGCAGCCTATGGCATACTACAGATGATAATCAGAGGGATTTTGGGGGGGAAGAGGAGGAGAACAAACTAGTTTTGGAATGGAGCTTAATACATTTCCTAAGGATATATATATAATGTGGTGACAATGCATGCAAAGCCAGGGACCCAGGACTCTCTGTAGACTTGTGCTCCCATGTTTCATCCCTCTCAGCGTGACACATGAGAGTCATGTCCCTTCATACCCAGGTGGGAAGCACTCTGTTGTTGCAGGGCAGCATCACAACTAACACATACCACAATGCCGAGCGTTTCATTCAGTCCACACAATGCAGGACTCCACAGTATTCTGCTGTACAAGGTTTTGCTTTGTATTAAAGTGCACAGTCTGGGCTTTGACCATTACACTCGCTCAAGGTCCCAGGATGGTTTTTCTTTGCCATATTCAATTTGCTAATCCAAACGCTGACCAGACGTTACTGTGGACAAATGGGCTCTTGGTTACTTCAGCTAGCTGTCTGCATGTCAGCTGGCTGTAGTCTCCCCTTTCTCCACAAGCTGCTGGATCATTCTCACCAGTTACCGGGCCTTCGGTGAGGGGGAGCTGACTTTCAGCAGCTTGTGTGTGATCCTACCTATGAATAGGGCATTGTGCTTGCAACTCTTCTTTAGGGAATCTTATTTGTGGGGTTAAATCATGAAAACATAAATTTACTGTACAGATACATAAGCGTTTCCTGTGCGTCCAAATAATCAAAGGAGAAAGGCATGAGGCATGAGAAAAAAATGGCTCTACAAGAAACCATGCCTTTCCACCTCCAAGCAGAGCATGGCACCAGGTTAGTGAAGTCTCTGCACTGAAATGAGAACCCGCCCGCTGTTTCCCAATTACAGGTTTAATCTTCGTTATTCCCCATCTTTTACTGCCATCTACCGTCTCTGACTGAATGGCCTCATCCTTGGGCCATAAATATCTCTGGTTTACTCTTATTTATTTAAGAGCTATAAGTTTTGATAAAACCATTATTTCTGCTGGCCTTGGAAGGTTTCTCTTCCTTTCTGTTTTAAATCTCTTTGATTCCCTGTTAGCTTTTCAGCATGGATATATCATATTGAGTTACCAGTGGCAAAAAAAATTGGCTTTTGGGCTCAAAAGGGAAAAAGGGGTGCAGGCAGCGTAGCAGCCATTCTGAATGTGACGACACTCCTCATGGGATTTCTGCATGGGTTCAGAGATTCCTGGGAAGAAGTAAGGAAAAGGGCTAGCTGTGTAGAGCAGGGGAATGGGATTTGCTTGAATAGGAACTGGCTCACTTTTTATTACCTCAAACAATGCTGGATATGTCATGTTTTCAGAGGAAGTTATATATCATCACCACCTCACATCTTCTTGCAGCAGTAGGGTGGAGTGAAGGGGCAAGTCCCTCATGTTCATGAGAATGGCTGGCATTCACCCCCAAAATTTTATAATCACAAACCATCAGAGGTTAGGGCAGGAGATGTGAACGGCTTCTGTCAGCAGGGTCCCGCGTGAGAGGTGCAGCACTTCATGCAGCATGGAGCAGCAGTGCACTGAGAAGGGACCTGCAGAGAGGGCTTTTGGGGTGGATTAACTGAGAAACGCTGTGATTGTGTAATGGCAAGCTTGGGCCATATTTGAGGAGAAGTCATGGCTAAAGAAAGGAAAAGGCAATCCAGAAAAGCCAAGTATTATATTTCAGTGTCTTCACAACAAAGAACTTTTATTTTTTTTTATTTTGAAGCAAGGCTTTTCTCTGAAAAACAACCCCACAACCCTCCCAAATTTAATTTAATTAATTGTTTAATTTAAAACAGGGTTTTATAGAAGGAGCCAAAATGCATCTTGAGAGTCAATCTGAGAGCATTACAGTTTTGTGGCCTAACCTGCAGCCAGGACTAGCAAACTGGCTCCAAGAAGCTCCTTGAAGCTCTCTCAGGTGAAGAAAAGCAGCTGTCTCCTGGAACAACAGCATCCTGCAGTGTGCCTTTCTTTATATGTGCTGTCAAACAATCACATCATTCAGGTATTGGCCAGTTTCATTGCTTCAGGAAACTGGCTGCAAGTAATGTTTTAACTCTACAATTAGTGTCTTGTAAATGATCAGATAGGTGTTAAGTCAGGCAGAAATCATTCAGAAAAGGTCAACACTTTGATTTTTGCTGCTGATAAAGGGAGGCAAGATTGGATGGGTTTTTATTATGGTTGGACATTGATGGATTTCTTCTTCTCCTCTCACATGCAGCCATTAGGTAAGCCCACCTGAAAGCACCAGCGCTCCAGGTGTCAGAATAGAACAAGAGAGCAGGCTCCAAATCCAGCCTCTTCCGTATTGGTGCAACACAGCCTCCCAGAAAGGCAGCTTTGCTATCTTGGGCTGCGAGTCCGCTGGGAGCTGCTGGGAGTCCCACAACATTTAGCTCATGTTGCAACACAGTCAGGAGGCATTCCTGGAGCATATGCATTTCACAGGGTCCTATAAATGTCTAGTGAAAAGGCACTGTATTACACCACACCTTCAACACTTCTCTTCTTACTTGGCAGAGCAGGATTCCTCTCCACAATCTATTCTTTGGAGCTCTGGTTTGCTTTAATACCACTTAGCTCTAAACTAAATGGGACTTTTGCCACCCCCATGGAGTCTGACACTTGCTTTGATCAACAAAGTATTGAACCACTTAGCTATCAGCATGTCTCCTTCTGCCAGGCACAGAATTGCCACCTGCCTGCAGATATCCACCCTGTGGGCCAGGGAAATTTTTCTTTATTCCAGTGCTTTCTTTCCTAATTATAAACCTTTGCACTGGCTCACATAACTCCCCTCTTCACTTGCCACATTTAACTTTTAAAAAATTTTTAATGACTTGCTGC
This sequence comes from Pandion haliaetus, assembly GCA_013401275.1. Lineage (NCBI taxonomy): Eukaryota > Metazoa > Chordata > Aves > Accipitriformes > Pandionidae > Pandion > Pandion haliaetus. The sequence goes on along the minus strand of VYZV01021629.1, from coordinate 69,780 downwards.
AAAACCTTGAATTGACTATGTGCAATGTATCTCCCAACCCATTTTCCCTGTAGGCATGTGCAGTCATACGCTATATTACAGCTAGTGGGAGCAGGCTCAGAGAAAGAGGTGAAAGTTTGTTTCAGAAGAGCAGGCCCTAGACTTAAGAATTGAATCACAGTGTCAAAGTCTGCTTTGCCAAATACTTCCTCCACAAAACTCCCTGAGGACAAGAAAGGAAAAAAGCTGATGGCGTACTTGGGCGCAGAGAAGGAATTTATTAACTCTTCGGTTTTAATCGCCACAAGAGGCAAAAGGAGAATCCAGTGCCGCAGGCGGATGTCACAGCATTCTTCATCTTGGTATGGCACTTACATACAAAGCACCTTCTACAAAGTGCACGGGTAGAGGATGCTCCTGGGTGGACACACTCCTCTGTGTGTGTTATTTTCTTATTATTATTCTCAATCTTGGTATAGCATTTACGTATAATGTGCTTTCTACAAAGCGCGTGGGTAGAGGATAGTCCTGGGTGGACACGCTCCTCTTGAGTGTGTTATTTACTCTATGGCAGAGGCTAGTTTACATTTCTTTTACACTTTTCCACTCACACCCCCCTGATCCTTACTACCATTTTACTTTCCATAGTGATATGAAGACTATCACTTTAGAAAAGATTACAAAGGCAGTCAGCGCTCATGACTTCAGAAATAACCATGAAATGCAAGGGAAAGACCATTTCCAAGAGAAATGCTGGAGGACACAAGAAGATTGTTCTCATGTCCCCTGCGGAGACCAGCGTGTTTTGCACCTCTCCATTACTTTCTCACTTCAACCCTTCTCACGGCTGTACTGAGCTGAGCTGCTTATGCCCAGCCTCTGCATGGGGTTTGATCTGCAGCTCCCCACCTCAGTATGATCAAGGCTCCCCATAGATCTCCGGTGGCTACTCTCATTTCACCCTTGTCTTCTTTGACCAAGCAGGGGGGTTTCTGCCAATCTGAGGTTTTGTTCTGTAGCACAGGCAAATGCATGTTTGCCCACGACCTAAGAAAGGATGTGCTGGGTATAGTTCTTTGTGTGTGTGGTCTCTGCATTTTATCTGCAGTTGAATTTGTGAATGTGTGGTTTGTGGTGTGTGTAGGTGGCTGAGGAATGGTTTTCTGAGTTGAAATTTAGATATTGTGCTCTGTATTTGTTTGCGACTATAACACAAGTTACAACTTGCAAAGTCTTTTGCAAATGTAGACATCTTGTTCCTTTGCCTTCTCGCAGAGCCAGCAGCTGGCTGTCATCCAGTCTTTTTAAAATGGTAAATAAACAAAGATCCGGAAACAAGCCGGTGCAACTGTCACTACACAATCCAGTGCTGTAGTGAGCTAATTCCTTATCTTGATCAGGTCCTTCCAGCTATACTTTAGTTTGTTAGAATAACACCGCCTATTGTGCATTTGTTTTATGTCACCTTAACCCCTAAGACACTGCAAGAAGCCTTGGCTGGAGTAGTCATACAAAGGAGCATCCAGAGAACAGGAATGGTGAGGGCTGACCCTGCTTCTGTGGGATAACATGCGGCAGGACGCTGAGCCAGGCCAGTGAGTCGGCAGGGGCTCCCCTGCCAGCGAGCAAGCCCAAGAATGGCTCTAGCAAACTCCTTCCTTGGTTTCGTTATTAAAAGTCATATTTGCATGGTAGTACAGTGATATATTTAAGCCCAGTCAGCTACCCAGGTTTTGACGCACTCAGGGTCTGGTCAAAACTTTGTAAGATGTCAATCCATCAAGAGAATTTTTTCCTTCACTGACCACTGGTCAGGTCCTTCATCTCTTAGCAGAGAAATTCTCATTCTTCAGCAGCAGCAGCCATTTCGCAAGTTCAGGTCTTTCAACTCTGGCCTGGAATCAGGTTCTTCAAATCTCATAGATATCCAGATAATAACAATGATTTTGCTCATAAGCTTTTCAGTATTTTACAACACAGAAATCCTGATGGAAATCATTGACAGTCCTTTTAAGTCCTCCCATCCGGAACAATCCAAAACTGCTTATAAACAATAATTCTTGGATACTTCAACCAAATTTGAAACACATCCTCTGTGTGGTAGAACACAGCAGCCCTAAGAGTGAATTTGATCAAACGCTTCCCAGGATAGTGCCAAACTATGGGTTATTTTGGGATGGATTGTTCTTCATTTGCCATGTGGAAGCAGGTGTACTGTATGTAGACGACCTACATACTCACTTAACATATTCAAATGGATTCTTGGACACTTTTGAAGTATTTTGTTAATTTTATTTTGCCTAAAATTATTAATGAATGTGATCTCAATTCACAGCATTCTCTCATAAATTGTCCACTGGAAATTTTTTTTCCCAGGTTCAACATTATGTTTCTCAGAGTGGGCTGGGAGATGCTTGTAGTGTAACAGGAAGATCAAAGGACAGTAACTTCTGGAGCCTTTGTTACTTTCCTACTGCAGTAACTTTGTTATATTCTCCAAGAAAACCTTCCACAGCTTTAATGGGAAAGATACTCTTTTATGTCATTACTCTGTAATATTCTGGACACAGGTTGGTGGAGCAGCATTTTGCATTTGACTGCTGTACTCTGCAGGTATTTAATCTATAAACCATTTTGATTCCTTCTAGATTAAAGGATTTACAAGACTACCAATACTTTCCATTAAAGTCAGTGTAAGTTGTTTTTCTTAATAAAAGCCTTCCAAAAAAAAAAAAAACCCAACTTGCTGGATTTTGTAGAGCTGCCTTCAGTCCAATATAAAAGATGTTACTTGAGAAGTAGCTGTTGATCCAACCATACACTTAGGGCTTAATCCCAAGCAGATTTTTCCACTGACTCAGTGGATCAAGTGCTACATTTTTTAGTTTATTATTTTCTGACATTTTAAACTTGCTTTTGCAAATAAATGTTATAACTTACCTTCCTTATTGAAAAATTAAGTACAGAGTTTAAATGACTTGCCTGTGGTAGGTAGATCATTGTATTATTGATTTTATGACAATGTCAACATAGGCACAGGCTGCAGCGAAGATAAGATCCCAATTACAGCAGGATTTTTACAAGAACACACCAAAGGACCATTTATAAATTGAAGAATTTATGGTTTAAATTCAGTGTTGAGGCCCAATAAGTCTCTTACTTGGTGAGCTAGACCTGGGAAGACCACGGTTTTCCATTTTAAAGGAAATTCTGCAGCTTTAAGTGTCTCTCCTTTCCAAAACTGGAAGAAAAGGCGTATTTATAGATGTCTGTATTTTATAAAACACACCCCCAGAAATATACTTTTTACTGTAAAAAAAAAAAAACCACAACATTCTTTTTTATTACATAAAATAATTTCAGTACATGAAATCATTTGGAAATGCTATATTGAAATGTTTGTTTCTGCAATTGTTGAAACAGAATGTTTCCACTTTATTGAAAGGTGTTATCTCAATTTTTCTAAGAAATACAATTACAGAGATTTATTTGTTTCTGCAAAATGTTTCCACTTCAGTGAATACCACATTTTCTATTTACAAAACCTGATAGCTCCATCTGCTCTTTGAACTAGAACTAGCCTATTGGATCAGTGTGTCCTGTTATGGACAGGTGAATGCAGCCACCTTGCACATCATCATCCACCATGTAAAATCTTCAGAAATTATGTTTTCCCCTCAGATTTCTCAGTAGAGCCTGAGTCCCCTAAAGAGCTACTTTGTAAGTACAAAATGTTATTCATATCCATAAATCATCAAATACACTCTACCTACCTAATCCAGAATTCTTATGGCATACTTTTGCCAATTCCCAGCTCTCAAAATTTGCTGGGGTTGATTTAAAATCATAAAATTTTTAGAACAATGATGAATTTTAGCTCTTCTGATCGACAGTATCTAAGCCTTAAATGGCACATTTCAAGACTTTTTCTGCAGCCAGCATGGAGTAAGCAGGCTCTGCACAAAGAAACGAAAGCACAGATTTTCAGGTTATCACAGGACTCCAGAGGCTAGGACTGTAAAAGGAAGCCTGCAAATAAATGTGGTACTTGTTATAAAAATCACAAAGTATTTCATTTTTAGGAGCTGCACAACCTCATGCAGGTACCTGGTGGATTCAGAAGACAGAGGTGGGTGCCTGGGATGCCCACACAGAACATGGGAGGGATTAGTCATGGTAGGAGAGAAATTCACAGGACACGATGAACGACAACCTACACTCACCAGTAGGAAACAGCAAGATAAGAGGTGGGGTTCAAACCCCATCCCTCCAAGGAGGCCAGGCTGCCGAAACGGTGCCGCAGGAAGACATCTCCTCTCACTTGGGATCTGCAGGAACAACATCCCCTGAAGCCAGGGGCATAAAACAGCCCCATAAAATAGCTCCCATGCTCCTATGCCACATGTCCCAGCCTCATGCAGGCATCTCACGTCCCACCCAACTTGTAAAACCAGCAAGTTCCCTGAAAAAGAAACACATGTATGTTCAAGGCAGCTAGCTACCCAGAATCAGCAGATAATTGAAAACAGTAGCATTAATCTCTTTTTGCCTCTGTTTCCCATTCCCAGAAGGTAGATGATAATCCCAGCTGTTTGCACACGATGCTGGATAAAACACATTCATTAATGCTAGTGATTCATGGGCACATAACAGTAAAAGATCCACAGGATCCCAAAGAAAGAAGAGAATGAATAATTCTGTATCTAGTCTGAGGGTTATATAATACACATTAAATAATAGCTTGAGCTGCACATCAAGAGAGGAGAATGAAAGGGACTATTGAAAAACAGCTCATTTGCTGAAAAAAGGCAGGATCCTGTGGGAGGAAGAATATGTGATCATCTAATTAAGAATGTATAATTACCCCTACACTTAAGGGGGCTGAACTTCAAGCTTACAAATAACCTCATTCCTAGTATTTCTTAACTTTTCCTTGCTTAACTTTGCAGCTTTACTGACTTTTGTCAAATGGGTTTCAGTTGCCTTCCAAAAGTAAAACAACAATAAATGTCAGGACAGCAAATAGTGCTTTTGTCCCACAGAAGCACTTGGACTGACCCAAGCGAGCAGCAGCTCTGGCTCGGATGCCTTCCACTTGGAAAGCCGGAGCAGCAGGTGGCAAAGCCTATTGAGTACAAATCAGAGGGGTATGAAACACCCATCGCCAGGCCTTTCTGCTCTCACTCAACCAGTTTTCTCTTGGCTTCTGCTGCCGGTATTTCATCCCCTTCGAACAAGTGTCTTCACCCTGGATGTTTCAGTCCCTGGTCTTGCATTTGGCAGAGCCCATGCCCCCCAGCCGTCCTCTGCTTCTTGCCTTTATTGCAACTTGGGCAGCAGGAGGCACACGGAAGAGTACTGGTGGGATAGTTTTCTGTCTCCAAACACCGGTGACTGGTGCCGCGGTGACCCAGGGGAATTGCAATCACAAGGGTGACCTGCTCGGCTGTCCCCAGCTAGTGTGTCCCACGGTGCTCATGCAGGAGTGACAGACACGGGATTCAAGGAGCAGGCAAGAGCTGGTGCACGCTTAGCACACCTCCAGATGGCACCTTCAGATCGTTTCTCTACTGACCATGTGTTATGGGTTTGTGTGGCACAGGGTTTTTTGGTAGCGGGGGAGGGGGCTGCACAGGTGGCTCCTGTGAGAAGCTGCTGGAAGCTCCCCCGGCTCCAAGTTGGACCTGCCTCTGGCCCAGGCTGACCCCATCAGTGATGGTGGTGGTGCCTCTGGGAGAACAGATTTAAGAAGGGGAACCTGCAGTGGGTGGCGGGATCGGAATGTGAGAGGAACCCCTCTGCCGATACTGAGGTCAGTGAAGAAGGAGGGGGAGGAGGGGCGCCTGAGGAGGCTGATGGCCCTGCAGCCCGTGGTGAGATGGCAGGCTGTCCCCCTGCAGCCCATGGAGGTCCATGGTGGAGTGGAGGCTCCCAAAGATGGCCGTGACTCCATGGGAAAGCCTACACTGGAGCAGTGTGTGACTGGAGAGCAGCCCTCAGTAAGGACCCGCGCCAGGGAAGTTTGGGAAGAACTGAAGCCCGTGGAAAGGACCCATGTTGGAGAAGTTGGTGAAGGACTGTCTCCCATGGGAGGGACCCCACGGTGGAGCAGGGGACGAGTGAGGAATCTTCCCCCTGAGGAAAGGAGTGGCAGAGACGATGTGTGGCGAGCTGACTCAACCCCCATCCCCTGTTCCCCTGCGCCGCTGGGGGGAGGAGGTAGAAAGCACCGGGAATGGAGCTGAGCCGGGAAGGCGGGAGGGGTGGGGGGGAGGTGTTCTGAGGTTTGGTTTCACTTCCTAATATCCTTGGTTTGATTTGATTTGTAGTAAATTAAATGGATTTTGTTTCTTCCACAACTTGAACCTGTCTTTTGCCTGTGACCATAAGTGGGGAGTGATCCCTCCCAGTCCTTGTCTCGACCCACAAGCCTGCCTTTGTATTTTCTCCTCATCCCACTGTGGCCAGGGGAGGGTGTGGGGAGTGAGTGAGTGGCTTCATGGTGCTTTGTTACCGGCTGGGCTGAAACCGAAACCACGACACCATGTGCTAGAGATATTTCTTCAGAAGTTCATTACTTGGTGAAATTTGATTGCTAGTAGTTTTGAGGGGTGCTTTTTGTTCTCCCCCAAACAGGAACTGTAAACTTGCCATTCAAAAGCACAGAGTAACTGTAACTTATAAAGCCAAGTCCTAAAACAAATTCAAATGAGGGAAAACAAAATATTTTTCCCTCATCTCATTGTCAGGACCAAGTATCTTTTGCTGAACTTTGTACTGAGAAGCAAAAATATCAGTCTAAGCTATCACAGTTTGGCCAAGTTAAGAGCAACTTAAATAGTGTGTAAGATTGATATATCCACCACCTGCAATGTCAGAAGGGTGTTGCTGATGTGCTATGGATCTATTAATTAGGAAAGAGAGGCATGAAAATAATTTTTAGAAATTCCTAGAAATTTTTAGACACTATAAAAACCCCCACATCTTCTGCAACCAGTGTTCCTTCTGGGGGTGAGAGTCAGGGCATAGAGGTATAGGTGGTGTTCTCCTCAACCCTGCTGGTGAGGGGAAATAATGCAAAGAGGAAGAGGAGACAACCGTGCATCAACTAGTTGAGAACCTGGTGTCAGCAACAGTGTTTTGCTTTCTGTGACCATGGGACCTTGTTTGAGGATCAACATCTGCTTGGGAGAAATGGGATCCACCTCACTAAGCAGGACAAAGGCATCCTTCTGAGCAGGATGGCGGACCTGGTAAGAAGAACTTTAAACTAGGAATGATGCGGGAGGGAGAGTCACCAGCAGCCCTGTAAGAAAGTGATGGACAGGGCTGACAAGCAAAGGGGCTGGGGAGATGTTAACAAAAGAGAACACAAAATCAACAAATCAAGGCTTAAGCCAAACTCAAGCATTTGCATGTAAGCAAGAAAGTGCTGACAAGGCAACATTATGGAGTAAAACCCCAGACCCTTTTTGGGGAAACAAGCATGCCAGGGTGCCTCTCTGAAGTGCCTGTGCACCAATGCACACAGCACAGGGAGTAAAAATGATGAGTTAGAGATGTGTGTGCAGTTGCAGGGCTACAGTCTCACAGGGATCACGGAGGAGTGTTGGGATGGTTCCCATGACTGGAGTGTCACAAAGGAGGGATACAGGCTCTTTAGGAAGGACAGGCCGGGAAGACCTGGAGTTGCCCATTATGTGAGAGAGCAGCTGGAGTGCCTGGAGCTCTGCCTGGGGATGGATGATGAGTCAACACAAGGATGCGAGCAACACAACGATTAAAGAGCAAACCAGTATGGGTGACATTGTAATGGGTGTCTGCTATAGGCTACCTGATCAGGAAGAACAAGCAGATGAGGCCCTGTACAGACAGAGAGGAGCAGCCTCACGTTCCCAGGCCCTGTCCTCATGGAGGACTTTAGTCCTGGAAAGCACCGATGAGAACTTCCTGACACAAGTGACAGAGGAGCCAATGAGGACAGATGCTCTGCTGGACTGGATACCCATGGACAAGGAAGGGCTCACTGGGGATGTGAAGGCTGAAGGCAGCCTCTACTGCAGTGACCATGAGATGGTGGAGATCCTGAGAGGTGGGAGCAGGTCAAAATGCAAGCTCACAACCCTGGAGAGAGACCAGACTTTGGCCTCTTCAAAGATTTGCTCAGAAGAGTCCCATGGGATAAGGCTCTGGAGGGAAGATGGGCCCAAGAAAGCTGGTTGATACTCAGCAATCACCTCCTCCAAGCTCAAGAGTTGTCCATCCTGGTGAGCAGGAAGTCAGGCAAAAACACGTAGATGACCTAGGGGCTCCTGGCCCACAAAAAGGAAAGCCCACTCAAACTTTAAAAGGAAGCACACAGAGAGTGGAAGCAAGGATGCATAACTTGGGAGGAATACAAAGACACTGTCTGAGCATGCAGGGATGAAGTTAGGAAAGCCAAAGCCCAAAAGGAATTGAATCTGGTGAGGGGTGTCAAAGGAAACAAGGAGGGCTTCTACAGGTACATGGGTGACAAATGGAAGACTAGGGAAAACGTGGTCCCACTGCTGAATGAGACCAGGGACCTGGTGACACAGGACCTGGAAAAGGCTGAGGTACAGAATCCACCTTGGCCTTGGTCTGTACTAGCAAGACTGGCCTTCAGGAATCCCAGGTCCCAGAGACCAGAGGGAAAGGCTGGAGCAAGGATGATGTACCCCTGGTGGAAGAGGATCAGGTCAGGGAATACGTAGGCAAGCTGGACATGCGTAAGCCCATGGGCCCTGATGGGATGCACCTATGAATGCTGAGGGAGCTGGCAGATGTCATTGCAAGGCCACTCTCGATACTCTTTGATTGATCATGGCGATGGGGAGAAGTGCCTGAGGAGTTGGAGGAACGCAAATGTCACTCCTATCTTCAATAAGGGCAGGAAGGAGAACACAGGAACTACAGGCCAGTCAGAGTCACCTTGATCTGTGGGAAAGTGATGAAGCAACTAATCCTGGAAACCATTTCCAGACATATGAAGGACAAGAAGTTGACTGGGAGTAGCCAGCATGGATTCACCAAGGGGAAATCATGGTTGACCAACCTGATAAACTTCTATGATGAAATTACTACCTTGGTAGACAAGGGCAAAACAGTGGATATTGTCTACCTGGCCTTCACTAAGGCTTTCAACACTGTCTCCCATAAGATCCTCACAGAGAAGCTGTTGAGGTACAGGCTGGATGAGCAGACAGTGAGGTAGATTGGAAACTGGCTGAACGGCTGGACCCAGAGGGTGGTGATCAGTGGCACGAAGTCTAGGTGGAGGGCAGTAACTAGTGCTCTACTTCAGAGGTCAATACTGGGTCCAACCCTGTCCAACATCTTCATTAATGATCTGGATGATGGTGCAGAGTGTACCCTCACCAAGTTTGCTGATGACACAAAACCGGGAGGAGTGGCTGATAGGCCAGAGGGTCATGTTACCGTCCAGAAAGACCTTGACAGGCTGGAGAAGTGGGCTGACAGGAACCTCATGAAGTTTAATAAGAAGTGAAAAGTCCTGCACCTGGGGAGGAACAACCTTAGACACCAGTACATGCTGGGGGCCACCCATTTGGAAAGCAGCTTTGCAGAAAAGAACCTGAGGATCCTGGTGGACACCAGGTTGACCGTGAGCTAACAGTGTGCCCTTGCTGCAAAGAAGACTAACAGTATCTTGGGCTGCATTAGGAGGAGTGTTGCCAGCAGGTAGCTCCTCCGCACTGGTGAGGCCATACCCAGAGTACTGTGTCCAGTGCTGGGCTCTGGACGTGGACATACTGGAGAGGGTGCAACAAATGGTCACAAAGATGATGAAGGGACTGGAGCATCTCTCCTAGGAGGAAAGGCTGAGAGATGGGACTGTTGAGAGGAGAAGGCTCAGGGGATCTTATAAATGTGTATAAATACCTGAAGGGAGGGCACAAAGAGGATGGAGCCAGGCTCTGCTCAGTGGTGCCCAGTGACAGGACCAGAGGCAGTGGGCACATTCTCTCTGAACATCAGGAAACTTCTGGTTTTACTGTGAGGGTGACAGCACTGGCACAGGTTGCCCAGGGAGGTTGTGGAGTCTCCATCCTTGGAGATATTCAAAAGCCACCTGGACATGGGCCTGTGCAGCTCTAGGTGGCCCTGCCTGGACATGGGGGATTGGACAAGGTGACCTCCAGAGGTGCCTGCCAACCTCAGCCACTCTGTGATTCTGTACTGTTCTAAATTTTATAAAATAGTTATTTACAACTAGTTGATAGGAAGTAGTCACAAAATGTAGAGATTAGAAATTAGATGTAGAAATTAGCCTCCACATGCAACAGTTACAATTTAATACCCAAGTTGATGGATTAATGTCTTCTAACATAATTTTTGAAAAGAAATTGAATACTGAAGCAAAGAAGATGTATTACCAAATGTCAGCAAGGAAAGGAAAAATGAGACTACTCTATAATTCTTACATTTTATTCTTACTAAAATAATTTTAAAAAAAGAGGGAAACATTGCCAATTTTCTACAAAGGAATGGAATAAAGCACAGTGCATTTCCACAGCTTGTAAACTGTAGTTTTTGTTGAATGGGCTTTTCAATAAAACTCTGAAAATAACTTAAAGAAGAAAAGTTAATTAACAGCTTCACTGACAATAGATTTGATGTCTCAGGTGCATGTCAGTGTCCGAATTTTAATAATGCATTTGACTTAGCATAGTAAGCCTTCCTCTCAAAATTCATTCAAATGAGCATCCTCTTAGAAATTTTCACGCACCCTGAAAATGTGAAAGGACACAAGTTGACACAATCTTAAAATAATGAAATCAACATAGGGTGGAGGATTGAAAACTGTGGGACAAAAATTATTTTTTCGTTTCTTATGTGTACAGCAGGATGCAACGAGAACTATAATAATAACTTCCATCCAGGATTTAGAAAATGGTCTAAGTAATTGAATTGGGAGCAGCGATGCCTGTGTGGGTGGAAATACCTCTGAATGCTCCAAAAGCATTTTGAATTTCAGAAGAGTTCTCTGGTTCATTATCAGTCTCTAGGTTAGCTAAGCCTTAGCCGCTTTGCAGCTGTGGGAGGGTCTGCGTCACAGATGCATTGTAGCATCTTTTTCTTTTGGCTCTGACATCGGTCAAACCCAGGTTCAAGGTTCCTGAGGAGTTTCTGTAGATGAGACCTCGTGCAGCTTAAACCATACCCTAAGGTGTGCCTTCCCCAGGAATGCTTCAGCTTAAGCCATACCCTAAGCCCAGCAAACTCTTCATCTGAGACTGCTTTGGAGCCGACATTGGCGTTGCTACCTGAGGGATGTTCAGCAAGGGATGGATGCCCTCCAAAGACCTTCAGTTTTGTTGTGAGAACTAGCAAGGAATTATCGGGGTGGAGATCAGGAGGGGGTACAAAGCAAAAAAGAATCAGGTTCTGACACTCTTTCACTGTTCACGTACAGAGAGAAGCAAAGCAAAAGCTTTGAGATAGAGAAGGCCGGGCACGCAAAGCTTCAGTTCAGGCATCCATCTCGCAGGGAAGGATGGACACAAGACAATTAAGGCAAGTGACGCGGTGGGAGCATGGAATAAGGCTGGGGTGCTAGGGTGCAAACTGTGCAAGGGAGCAGGAGCATCCCCCAAAGGACGCTCGGGGAGGCCAGACAAAACCTGGGCGAAGGGCAGGGAAAAAGAAGGCGAGGTGGGAAGGCAGGTGAGGGAGATGTGAGGGCGGTGGCAAGAAAACGAGGCCGCAGTGGGACTGCAGGGGTGAAAACTGGATGTCACGGGGCGGCGGGGTTGCAAACCGGAGGACACCCCGGGAGCAAAATCACCACGTGGAAAAGGTGCGCGCACACACGTGGGTACTGACGAATAGCTTGGCCTCTCTGCGCTCCATCCCACGCACCGCTGCCTCCGTATACATCTATAGGAACCAGCAGGTAGGCGCCGGTGCGTGGGGGGGACGTCCGCCCGTACCTACAGACACGGATGTGCGTGCACGCGGCGCGCTCTGCCCCACGCCGCCCCCCGCGGGCACCCGCACGCCCCACGCACGTACACACCCTCCTGTACACACACGCGGCCACGTATATATCCGCACACAGGGGCACGCACGAGCGGCCGCAGCGCGTTCACCCACCCACTGGCATGGCATGGCATGGCATGGCATGGCATGGCACCCCACGCGGGGGAGCCGCTCCCCCGCACCGCTCAATGTCGACGCGGCTCCTTTAAATGCTAATGAGGCGGCGCGAGTGCCGGCGCCGGCCCCCGCTGACTGTGTTAAAACTTCGGCGGGGCCATTTTGGGGGCAGTAAGACCCAGCGCGGGCCCGAAGGACCCCCCCCGCCGAAGCGCCGCGCACCCGCCCGCCACTCACCC
>VYZV01021629.1:42280-56908 GCA_013401275.1 Pandion haliaetus | reverse complement strand
TTCTCCGGGACCGGCCGGGTATAGTGAGTGAAGTGCAGCCACGTTGAGGGGCTTCCCGGCACCTGCCGCCGTGCCCTGGAGGGATATCTCCCCTTGGAAAACCGTGGGTGCCCCCCTTTTAATTTTAAAGTCTTCGCACAGCTTTTCTATCTATAAGGATTACTGCTTTAATAATTGCCTCTAGGTTTCGTGTTTTGAGTTTTTTTTGTTTGTTTCTACTTTATCGATAAAGAGGCAAGCAAAATGCCAAGTTGCCATCGTGCTCAAGCCCAGTGCGTAGCTAGTGTGTTTGCTTTGGTTTTTTTTTTTTTTCCCCCCCATTGTGATTAAACAGGATCAACCTGTTGGAAAGGACGAGACTTCAGTCTGCAGTGGAAATAAGGATCCACTGTTTATAACTGCGTAACTTTAAGAGGTTAGTTAAGGCAGAGTTGAGGCTACTAGTGCAGAGTCCTGAACCTTCACTAAGGAAAGACAGTATCTTCTTGTCTGAAGGGAAGGACTGAGGTCTTGCTGCAGCAGATAGAGGAGCCAGGTAAAGGATTTCTCTGGAGCTGAGGTAGGAAGGATTCTAGCAAAACAAAAATTGGAGGTACGGCTTGTGTGATTTTTCCCCTGTTCTGTTCTCTGATGTGTCAGTAATCAGTCAAGGCACATCCATATCTGTTGGTATGTCTGGCTTCTTCTTGCCTTAACATGGCTTCTTTCATTCTTGATAATGTTTTAATTCTGTTTTATGTATTGCTGTTCCTTGGAGAAGGGGAAGGAAAAAAAGTGAAGGCACAAGTGCCTTTCCTGGTCCATCAGGAAAAAGAAAACCACTGTGGTGATGGTTTTCACACTGGCCTTATTGCTAGGCAAGCTTTGTTGCAGGAGTTGTAAGGAACGTGGTCATTGATAATGCTAATTGAAAATGGACTTATGTTCAAGTCTGCTTCAAATATCCCTGTTAATGGTCTTGTGATTATGTTCGCTTAAGTCTCCTCTTACAAAGATCCCCTTAGAAGCAAGGTCTGATGTTTACCCAGGGCATCCAAATGTCTGACTTTTAGGAATAAGGATAAAGGTTAGTCAACTTTCTCTTCTGTCTTGGTCACAGGAAGCTTTGGCTTTCCTTGTTAAAACTAATGAAAAGGCTATTTTGTCATGGGTAGGAGTGGTTGATGATGCGTTTCCTTTGATGGTGTCAGGGTACAGCATCTTGTAGAAATATGTGGGCTTTCACTTGCTGGTGGGATAGTTGTCATATCAACTACCTTCTCTGACTCAGTAAAACTGGTTATGGTTTTCTCTGGGCTTGTCCTCCTCTGCCTGATCTCCCTGCTATGACAGCTCAGGCTTAACGAAGGCTGCACCATGGCCATGTGTGTGTTCAGATGTTCAGTGTTGTGCTATTGTGTCTGAGGTTCTTCCCCTTCCCCACCCCCCTGCCTCCCCGTGGTAATGCTTAGGGGAGACTGTAAGACTAGTGTGGGTAGGGGATGGTATTTCCCCAGTACACTGTCTTAGGGAATATATTGGAGACTCACCCCTGGTCTGTGGCAGCTTGTGTGAAAGGAGCAATGTTGCTGTGAAGGGGGGGTGGGGGTGTGTGTGCACGTGTGTGTGTGTGTGTCCCCACTTAGCAGCAGCCAGCTGGCTGTGTAGAGTGGGTTTTGACTACCTCTCCTTCCACCAGCTTTCTGACTCCTTTGAGGGTTTTTGTCAGGCTTCCTAGGCTTCTCACCCTCTTCCTAATCTGATTGAAATAGGCCAACTGATTCGATATAGCTATTTTGTGGGGGAGGGAACGGATGATGGTGGGGGAAATCAGTGGTATTAGCCTTGTTTCTTAAAGCAGAGTAAAACCTGCATGTGCCTTTGGCACCTGTTTCTGTGCTTCTTGTTTTCCCCCTCTTCTTCCCCTGTTGACTTGTCTTAGTGCAGTAAGTTCTTGCTTATAGCCAGTGCCTTTGTGGTATCAATAAATGTCTGTACCTAGTGATGTCCCAATGAAACTAAACCTAAAAGCACAACTATAAATGTTGATGCTTAAGAATGTTACTGTTGCTGAATCAGTACTAGGCAGTGGAATTTAGGATTTTTATCTCTGTAAACAAGAAATGTTGGGAATGGATGCCGTACTAACTAGAGCGCTTTTCTCTAGTAACTGTCTTAGTCTTAATATGGTTTTGCTGCTTCTAAATATGAATGTTTTCTGCTAAAAAAGTGTATTAAAGAAGACCAAAACCTTCACTTCTAAAAGTGCAATGAGAAATGGCCTGTTAGTACTTTCAGTACCAGCAACAGTACTACGGTGGACTGCTATCAGCAAACATTCTACTTTAGCTCTGTATTCAGGGGAGGAGGAAGAGGTTGCTCTTTTTGTCTGTCAGAGGGGTATATAAGAATGGCAAGACAGCACGAGACCAAAGGTCTGTCTAGCTCTGTCATCTCCTAGCAGATGTGTAGGGAAGAATGCAGGTGCAGAGCAGATGAAGGTAACGCTTTGCAGTATGTTCTTCATGCCTCTAGCAGACTGGCTTGGACTTCTGAACTGGAGATTGTCTCTAGATTATTTTCCTTTTAATTGCCTCTTGGGTTCTTCCCACTCCCCAAACATATGTAAGGTTTTTAACAAGCAGTCGTCTGTAGGTGACTAGACCCTTTTCAAATAAGTACTACGTAGATTGCTTAGATAGTTGTGGTCATGCTGTGTAATATGTAACATCCATTAAAGTCTAGAGCCCAAAATTCTCCTTTTCCTACAGGTTTGAAAAGTATGAGTTTGTAGTCTACCCAGTTGCTGAGAGGGAAGGAGAGGTTAACTACCTCCATCGCTGTTGAGTTCCTCCCACACGTTCCTATATGTTGGAGGAACAGGTTTCGCCAGATCCTATAAGACGCTGCAGTAGGGCTTCTAAGTAAGATGCTATTTTGGTGTTGAGACAGGAGCTGGTCTTGATCCTAGAAGCCTTGGAACATAAAGTTGGTTAGTTTGTAACTGGTAAATCACAGAAGATCTCTAGAAATTGGAATATAAAAACCAAAACAAAACATCTTGTGGGGTCTCATTTGACTAGAGTGATGTTGACAAAGCAAGAAAGAGCTTATCCAAACTAAGGATGTGCTGCCTCTCCACTTGAGAGTGTTGCATGGTGCTTGATACTGCTTCTTTGGCCAGTTCTGGTTTCCAAGGAAGAAAGGAAGGGTAACTGAGTGAAAGAGGACTTCTAAACAGCTTTCTTCAGCTATGTTTCATGTCTCCCTACTAAGTTAAAGAGAATTGATGAATGGCAGTGGGATTTTCAGCTTCACTGCCCATTTCTGGCATAAGAAATAAGAGATGGATGGATGGCCAATTCTGAAACTAGAGCTGGGCTTCATTCTAGATGCTGTGGTGAACTCTTGGCTGAAGAACTGCATGTTAAAGGCACTGCTTCCTGCTACTGTGTTAGTATAAATTGAAGTGGGAGATGAAGGTACACTTTGAGTGTTAAGGGAACAGAATAGGTCTGGTTCATGTGCAGGTATAAAAGTATTTTTGTAACATTCTTGTACTTCCTCATGTTTTAGAGTAACTTGTTTTTCTTTCCAGCCACCAAAGTTCTTGGCACAGTCAAGTGGTTCAATGTCAGAAATGGATATGGCTTTATCAACAGGTATGTTTAAATTATGATAGTTGTATTTATACTGGACTAAGACTCATGGTACAGATAATATGCCATGCGTTAGTAATTGCAACAGAGACCTGAGGACCTGACTACAAGTTCATGCAACTGACAGCCAGATTTGGCCAGGCATTCAATTAACTCTGGTATCATCTCAGGGGACACTTCTTTTTCCCTTTTTCTCCCCCACTCCCTGCTCCCCCTGAAGGTTGTGTGTATGGGGAGAAAATAGAAAGGGTCAAACTCATTACAAATTTGGTCTGTTACTTGTTTCTTATGGTTAGTTGTACTATACCTTTAACGAGCTGCNCGAGTAAGGTTGGAGGATGAAGGGAAATACTTTTGGATAAAAAAATCAAGTGTTAAGTGATTGGTCAAAATAATTATTCTAAATGCACACTGAGATTCTCTGATATCATCTAACTGAAGATGTTTCGGGCCTGGGTTTACAGGAATTCTCTCTTTGTATCTTTTTTTTCTTCTCTTCTGAACACAACCAAACTTCTGAATGGTATCTATAATCCACATAGCTGTAAGTGATATTGATCACACTCCAGCCTTAGGTGCACAAGACCCATGCTTCCAAGTTACTGAGAAAACTCTGGCTTTTAAGGCTGGAATATCTGTGGGGTTGAGGGGCTTAAATGTCTTGTGTACTTTATGAAAAACACTTCATGGATCTGAAGCCAGTTCTAGTACAGTATTAATCCCAGTCTCTGGAGACTACTCTCCAATGTTGTGTAAGCTTAGACGAAAAGTTTGAGTTAGGAAGTACTCTTAAAGTCTTTTGTAGCAGCTGATGTGAGAGCCTTCAGCTGGCTATGGTGTAATAACTTGTTAGCTTTCTTCCTAAACTGAAGTCTACTATTACTTCAGTCCAATGCAACAAGTTTTGGATTATGCATTATCTTCACAAACTCTTTGACCCACCTGTGCCCTCTGCAGAGAAGGAATTGAGTGAACAGATGGCAAGGTCTGGGCTCTTTCTGTTGTATGGGAACACAGAATCGAGGTCTCAGACCTGTCTTCATGTCTTGCATGCGGGAGCCTGAACTGGCTGGCCTAATCCAGACAACCTCATGTTCATATCAGGGTTCCCCTCCAGTGGACTCTTCTAACACCTCTTGTGCATGGTTGCTTTGAGTTTCACTGAAAGGAGAGCTCTGTTAACAGCTGTGGCCAGTCCTGTTGATAGTCTTGACCTCTGGGATAACAGCTCAGGTTGCAGCCCCTGTGGAAGTTTTTTTTGGGGGGGTAGAATAGTGAAAGGCAAGCAGTCCAGTCATTAACTCTGCCTCATGTCAAAACAAAATATTGAACATTTGCCAGAATATTTCAGAGAACCTCTCGCTGTCCCCTTACCCTTCTGAAGGGTGGGGAGTCCTTTTTGCTGTCAAGCAGATGACCCTGGAAATTCAGAGCAGGGTCTTGGTAGCATGGACTTACACAGAATGTATGGAATCCAGGGGATGTACTACAGGCTGGGGGAAGGAGGGTTTCACTTGTGAAGTCAGGGATTTCTATTTAAGTCTCTTTAAACTCTTACGACTTCTCACTCTCTTTTTGCAGAAATGATACCAAAGAAGACGTGTTTGTTCATCAGGTAGGACAGCAGTAATTGTACTTAGAGATGTGCACTGTCATAGGTTTCTAATGCAACTTCAACCCAACCTTGTCCTGGCTTCTCCTTGGAAGATTTACTGCAAATACCTTGAATGGACATGTATGTTGAAATTTTCAGGGATGAATATTAGGGTGTGTTTTCCTCCTCTCTGGAGTTATAACTGAAGGAGTAGGTATTGCAGCCCCTCATGCTTTGCTTTGTCTGCTCTACTTTAAACACTAAAGGTTTTTTGGCCTGTTTTTTCTGTTTTGGTTGCCCTTCCCCTGGGGAGATGATTCCTCTGTTCTGTAAATACCTTGCTACTTGTTGTCTGTCCTACAGTCCCCCACTGCTTTTCCCCATGTCCTTTGTGTCTTCTGTTTCTTCCTGCCCTCTTCATTTGCAGGTCTGTTCTGACTGCCCTCCCTGGTATTGGAGAGAAAGTGATCTAGTCTGGCTCTTGACCAGCCTGGGTTGCCATCAGCTGTTGCTGCATGAGGCAGCTGCTCTTAGGAAGAGAGGAGGAAGGCTGTGTGCCAAGTGTGCCCAAGCAGAGAGGTTGCCCAGCAGCTTGTCATTGGTTAACTTTCCTTGAACTGTCAGTAGGCTGTTCTAAGTTTATACTTCGACTCTTGGGTCACAGACAGCTAATGGGAAGACAGAGGATGCTGTCTCCATGCTGATGCAAACTGGTTATTTGGCTTAGATCTGGTTTTGCATCATCTGAGACTTTTACTCCACCAGAAAATGAAGTACTGCCCCTGGAGCTTGTCCCATATGAAATATCTGCAGCCCCATGTGATCCTTAAAAGCATGAGCTTTCTCTGTGGTGCAAGTGGCAGTATTTCCACCAAATGTAACCAGGAAACTTGCACTCAGAGTTTGTCACAGAGGACTAGGGTATGTGCATATGTAGTTGTATTAAATGTGCTGGTCAACATTGAGAGTTCCTGTGGCTTCATGACTAAATAGCCTGTGATAACTGTTTCTCTGGGCCAAGGGGTGTAGACCCATTATCCAAAAATGGATGAAGCTGGGAGCGAGTAAGTCTAGAGCCTGTAATGAGTGAATATGATGTTGGGAAGTGTGTGCAGTACACATTCCTGGTTCAGTTAGTGGATTTGGGAGCAAGAGCCTTCAATGCATGTACTGATTTCTAATGGTCACTCTTCTTCCTTAATGGCTGTGTGCTGTGTGCATGCTGATACACGTGCTGCATCTGCAGTCTGATGGGAGTATGTCCAGAGGAGGGTGGGAAGAGTTCTAGTAACAGAAACGTGTTCTGGCTAGACAGCACTGTAAAACTACTTTGAAGACAAATGAGGTCTCCTTGAGACCTCTGAGAAGATATCCTGGAAAATGGTGGTTGTGCTGATGACAGAGGTAACATGGATCAGTGTTATTCTGCTTGGGAAGGCTGCCTGCAGGGACCCAAACAGTGAAGGCCAACAGCAAGGTAGTAGCATCTGTGCTTTTTGTCTCCTATGCTTGTGGAGCAGGTTATTCACCTAAATGGAAACTGCTCTCTGTGTGTGAACTTATTTCCCATCTCCTGTGGCTGAAATCCTCTTGGAGTGAGCACTGAGCAAAACTGGCTTGCTGTTTCAGAAATACTACATGATGTGCAAGCCTGCATCCAATTAACCCTCTCTTGGTGGGCTGTGCATGGCAGAGTAGATGCTTCCAGCTCTGGCTTGGGTTGGCTGCAATCAGATGTTCCTCAGCTCTTCCATCTCGAGCTGTTTCTGTACATGAACATGCTTGCTACCAGAGCCTGGGGCTTTCTGGCCAGAGCTCCTGATGGGGCCGCCCAGCAAGGGAGGCAAATCCATGGCGTAAGCAAACATCCTGCTGCAAGCTCCAGCTCCCTCTCCACAGTGCTGCTTCTGCCCCTCCTCCCTGCGCCTATCCTGGGAGGGGCTGGATTACATGCCTAATCCCTTCAGAATAAGACTGACCTAGTTGAATAGATACAGCTTCCTCCCTGCCTCCCCCTCACGCATCCGCAGTGGGGAGGGAACAGGCCGATCTCATGATTGGAATGGGGGGTTAACACTGGGTGTCTAGCTATTGGATGCTATTTATAAACCTAGTACAGATTAAAATGCTTTTCTCTTTAGGGCATGCATGGTTTGCTTTGAATTAACCCTTTGTCTTGCAGGGGGCCCAAGCAGTGTTTTGGGGAAGAGCAGTTCTTCACCTGCTTTGCCTTGCATCCTTGTCTGGTTGGTTGATGCAAGGTGCTGTCTAGAGCACTGTGTCATTTAGAGGTGGTGCAAGCAACAGGGATCGATCTGCCTTGTGGGGTGGAGTGTGTCTGGGGGAGATGAGGGTCTTGCAATTTAACACCATTAAAAAGTGTCAGTAGCCAGAGAAGTCCAACTTTAATTAGGCATAGTTTGAACCAACAAGCAGCATCTCTTCTGCTGCCCAGGTCTTTCTTTTTCTTTACTTCACTGGATTGTGTTCACCTTGCACAGCCTGGTGTGTGTGTACTAGTAACTGGTGTAACAGCTTTTGGCTATTGCTGTGACAATGCTGGGTGCACGCATGATGTGGTGCTACGAGGATATGGAAAGAACTCTTCCCAAAAAAATACTGAACTATCTGTGAAGACTCTTATAGTTCTGTTCATCAGTGTCCCCTTGGGAAAGGAAAGGCTTTGTTTTAATTGAGTGCTGTGTGTGTTAACACAAAACATCTGTCTTTTGAATCAAAGAAGCTGGAGCCTGCAGGATGCTGGTGCACAGTAATAGGGAGAGCAGTGCTGTCTCCCCTCTGGATATACAGAGTAAAAGTCTTTTCATCAAGCTTAGAGCCTAGGCTTGTTAGAGGCTTATTTCAGCAATGTTTACCTGCAGCTGAAGTAGTAAGTAGTAAAGCTATATAGTTTCTGCTCTGAATTCTAGGATTTACTCAAAATTGTTCCTGGTTGCCTTTATGAAGCAAACCCCAGTCTGCTGTGTGGCAGCCTCTATTTCCTGTTGGAAATTCAATTGCAAATCGGTATTTCTTGCAGTTTCTGTCCATAAAGCTGGAACAGAACATGTGGAATCCTGTTGCATTTACCTTCCATTTCCCTTCTTGGAGGATGTTTTAAGGAGCTTTGTTAGTCTTAAGCACACCCTCTGCTGAAAAGAAATCTGGTAATCCTTTCTTCCTCTGCCCTTACAAGAAAGGGGAAGGAGTTTGAAATACAGCTTGTTGACATGTCCATCATATACAGAGTACAAGTCTTATGAGTTTGAGTCAGTTGTCTCAGTACAAATGGTAGCAAAAGATTTAAACAATCTGCAGTGAAGACAGTGATTTTAGTATTAGTATATAGCATTTATGGAAAAGCTAGCACTTCCAGCTGATCTTAGAAATGGGACAGTTACAGCAACAGATTAGCAGAAAGTGAACAAAGCTGTCTCAGTTGATGGTGGGAGTCTCCATTTGCTAAAGTAATTCCCAAAAGAATTCACCTGAGCAGCTCATTCTCTTCCTGTATAAAAAAAAAACAAACAAACAAACAAAAAACCCAAACAAACCAAACCCCCTCTTGAGTTGTTTTTGCTTTGGTAGCAATAATATGTACACTCTTGCATTCTTCCTTAAGCTGTTTGGGATGCTGCAGGGTACAGGGAAAGGTGTGGCTAGATGTAGGGCTAAAAGGACATGCTGGCTTATTGCCTGAAACACAAAGGGGGCTGTATTCAGCAACAAGAATACTTTTCCTAAACTGGTCAAGCTCCACTTTAAACTGATTAGAACTTTTCCTTCAGTGGGAAATATTTTTGGGCTATTGTTGACTGAAAGAATATAGTTGCTGTGCACAGGCAACAGCTCAACTGATCTTCATTCTGCCTGTTTGTCATATGTCTGCAGTTCAAGAAAACTGTTTCTTCTGTTTCTGCCCTGCATCCCCTTTCTTAAGCCAAATTTGTGCCCTCTATTTACATGTGCGCTTCTATCTACTAGATCTGCATCTGCCTCCATGCTTACAAAAGATGCCCTTTTCAGGAAACTTAAAGTGAATTGGTCTTCTTCAGTAAAAGACTGGCTGCTAGATTGACTTGTTTTGGTGGTGGTTGGGTTTTTTTCTCCCCCAGCCTCTTCCAGTTTGTGAACCGTTACCTAATGAACAGGTAATAGGCTTGTCTTGCTAGCTGCCTTTTGTGGAATCCTAGAAATACTCCACAAAGTGACAGGTATCTGTAGTTGACAGGCTAAAAATCGCTCCAGGAGGTTTGAGTGTTCTTGTGAGTCTGAGGAGGTTTTCAACTGCTTTTGATCTGAAGCCATGTCGTTAATAGTATTTTGGCGCTTCTGTCTAGCAGATGACTAAGACTGCAATTATCTGGTCTGGTACTGTTCTGTGTTCTTTAGGGACTCACCTAATTTTTGGGGGTCTCCCTTACAGTGCTTAGGTAAAATGCTTAATTACATTACGCCAGGGATACAGTAATTCTTCTTGAGTTATTATGGCAACTCATAGTACCTTATAGTTAATGCTATTTTCTACAAAAATGCCCCTGGTCTTGAGTTCTCTGTAGATGGTCTACAGGTCTCCTAATGACTGTGAAGGCATGGGTCACACTTGCTGCTGGAGCTGCCTTGATAAAACTTGCAGGAGGTCAAACACCCGGTGTGAACTCTGTTCATACAGAAATATGTAATGATCTGGATATTTAGTAGGCTTGCCAGAGGGGATTCTGAGG
The DNA here is from genome assembly GCA_013401275.1 of Pandion haliaetus. NCBI lineage: Eukaryota > Metazoa > Chordata > Aves > Accipitriformes > Pandionidae > Pandion > Pandion haliaetus. Next base: position 46,952 of record VYZV01021629.1, on the reverse strand, counting down.
CAACAGCTGATTTGTAAACTCATAAGTATTGAGAAAGGAGGAAACCTTGACTGACTATTAGAGGCCCTGTGGAGTAAGAGACACATCTGTGTATTTGAAATACCTTGGTGTGGTGACTGATCTGGTGTGTAGAGTGGGGATTGTAGCAGAATATGAATACTGTCCTTTCCTCATCTACAAGACTATCGATGTATAAGATAAAATATATTTTTCTGTTATCTTCTTTCTTTAAAGACGGCGATAAAGAAAAACAACCCACGGAAGTATCTGCGCAGTGTTGGTGATGGAGAAACTGTAGAATTTGATGTGGTTGAAGGAGAGAAGGTGAGAGACTGTGGAGGCTTAGGGATGTGGTCCAACAGAGTTGACATTGCTGTAGCGGGGAGTAACACACAACCCTAGCTGTGTATCTGGTGTTTTTTGTCTAATGTGTTAATCCCTGGGGTTGGTGGCATTCATACAGCTTTTCTGTGGAAGATCTGTTTAAAGGCTTTATTAAGAAGTATTTCTAGATATGTATCAAAACTCTTAACTACATTCTGGTCCTTCTAGAATCTGTAACTTTCACTTGATAGAGCATTTGAAGCTTGCAGCCTGCCCAATAATCATTAACTGGGAGTCTGGTAGCTTAATAACTGTAAGAACCTTCAAGTTCTTTGTGCTTGTACTTTCTCAAACATTTTCTGAGCCTTTTTGATTTTTTTTTTTTTCCTTTAATCAGTTACTTCTTGCTTCTTCCTCTGAACCCAGCCTGGCTGATAGGGTCTTAACCCCATAACCAAGAGTTATGATCATGAGAATAACAAACCTGCTTTTGCACTATGTGTGAGGAAGGAATCTCTGTAGCTTGGAAGTGATGCAAAAAAGCCTCTTTCCTGTTTCATTTTATCCCCGTAGCTGGTTCTTTTCTCATACCACCATGGTTTACTTTCTTTTGGCCTTTCAGGGTGCAGAAGCAGCTAATGTCACTGGTCCAGATGGAGTCCCTGTAGAGGGCAGCCGCTATGCTGCAGACCGGCGCCGCTATCGACGTGGCTATTTTGGCCGACGCCGTGGACCTCCTCGAAGTGTGAGTTTAATTTCTTCGGTGGTGGTCATCCTGCCTCCTCAGCAGTCTTCCAGTCCCCTCGTGAGAGGGAACTACAGGTTCTGCACTGTCATATAGTAAACTGTCAATGCTTAACTAAGGTGTGTGTTCTTCAGTAATATTCTGGGTTCCTCCAGCACATCACTGATGTTGATACTGATAATTTCTGTTATTGGGTGTCCTGTAGGCCCTTCCTTGGCATGTCTTTCTAGAATGTGTTAAAAGCATCTCTTTGGGTGTTAAGGTATCTGTTTGAAGAGTAAACACAAAGGAGTGAGATGCTTAAGTGGTTCACCATGCCTTTTAGCTAAAGCCAGGGGAAGTATTTATATTACTCCAAGTAGTAGAACTGTAACTTGAAAGGGTTATTTGGAAAATGGTATTTGTTTGGAAGTTCATCACTTTTGCATGGCGTGGTAGTAGTTTGACCAACTAGTTGAAACGTCTGTGTATCATCCCTTCGTAGGCCTCTGCCTACAGTAGTTAAGTGTAAAGCTGATGCATTTTTTTTGTTAAAATAGCTATGTGCTGCTGTTCATAGCATCTGGAAGCCTTCCTAAGCAGCTTCCTTGCAAGTTTTTGCAGAGGGAGAAGCAAGTATGAGGTACTTGGCTGTAGTTCTAGCAGTTACTATGCCTGTCCATGTTGTGCTTGTGCTAAATTGGTGCCTGGAACAATCCAACAAGCTGGAACATACTCCAGGCTTGATTATCTTTTCTTTAATAGTTGAGTCTGTGATCATCGCTTGCAGAAATGTGTGAATGATCCAATATGAGAGCCCTGATGGTAGCCTCTGCCCAAACAATGTAACTCTCTTCTCATCTTGTTCTACAGAGTTGACAGCACTGTGGCAAACGGAACAAGTGTTACCAAATCCTTCCTTAAAGCCTAGCTGTTTATACTAGCTATCACAGGGTCTTTTCTTTAATCCTGCTAGACACCACTGAGCCTTAAATACATGAAAGGTGTTCTTTCAGAGTCCCTTGGAGACAGCTAGAATTTGGTGCTGGTAACTGATGGCTTATTACAGATTATGTCTTTTTGTTTCTGTAGTGATACAGTTTGCAGCTTCAGCTTTCATGCCAAGTGGCAAAGAACTAGGATACTTGGTTTTGTTCAGCTTTTTGATGTTTCCAGTCTTACTTGTTAGCTCATCAGCCAGCTATGTTCCAGTATGTGTTCTGTTTCCTTTTGCTATCCTGCGATAAAAATCTCCCTCAACTATCTTCACTGGGAGTGAATGCTTTAGTTCGTGGTATTGGTGTTGTCTTGGAGCTGCTTCAGATTTTAAATAAGCAGACATATCAAGGCTTAGACAACGCTGTGTACTGGTGAGTATGGAAAGCAGCTGTTTGCTTCTGTCTGAAGTGTGATAATGTGAGACCCAGCTTGGACATGGGGAACATTCAGTCTCAGGGTACTCATGCTGGGACATGTTCTCTTGGATGTCTAATGCAGACTCTTGCAGCTAAAAATCTGGCTTGCACGTGACACTAACACACTTGGATCCTGGTACTTGAAGATGTACACAAGGGGAACAAATTGTGGTATCACACTGTTTTCCTTTGACTTGCTTCTGTCTGTGTCCCCAGACTGATTTGGTGTGGGTACCAGACCTTAGCTGTTGTGTTACTGGTGCCTGATGTCCCATCAAGTCATCTCTCATTTCATAACCTAAAACATACTGCTCCTTTCTTTGGGACCATTGACTCTAGAAGAATTATAGTCTTCAAAACTTGCAAATGATAATTTACAAAAGGACATTAACCTGGGTGTTCATTCTTTCCTTGTTTCCCATTGTTCATGAGGTTTGTTGGTCCTTCTCTTTAGCTCATTAAGTATCCTCTAAATGTCAGGCCTTCCCATCAATGCATTGCCTGCTCCTCTGGATTTGGTATCTTCTCATAATTATAAGAGTAAATCCTGTTTCATTCAAGGATGATGAAGACCTTATAGTACCCTTCCCTTAGCATGCCACTGTTATCATGGCGTTTACCTTGTTGCCTGTTTGCTGTGACCTTTTGAACATGATACTGGCCAGGCATTGATGTTGGCCAGCTCCTTCAGCACTCTTGAATGTATACTGTGTAGTTGCTTGTTTAAGTGATACTTCCTTTTCATGTTTGAGCTCAGTCAGGAGTTCCTTGTGCAGCCAAACGTGATGTTCTGCTATGCCTGCTCAACTTTCTGCATGTTGCAGTGGACCCTTCTTGTGCTCTGAGCTGGTTTGAGGTGCAGCCAGTTCTGCTGGGCCTTCTTATCCACTCACTTATTAGTTGCCTGAACAAGTCAAAGCTCTACTTTAAGGAAGTCTTTGCAGGGACTGCAAAGGGCTGTGCAGGGACTGTCCCCGAAGTTGGCCTAGGGTAGGTGAGTGAAGCCACTCAAACTTGTCCATATACTCTTGTCATCCCCTGTGTGCCTGTTATGATAGATTTTTTTGAGAGTAGTGTGAATTCTCATCTGAAGCTATCAGTATTTCCTTTTAGAGATTTTTCACTTGCATCAATTAACACCTTCACATTGAAACTGCATGTCTACTGCATCTAGAAAGATGCTTATTTCTAATATGCAATGGGGAAGGAAGGTAGCAATGTCTGTGAGCCACAGCAATATGTATACACTATTCTGTATGGTCCTATTAACAGGTACATTAAAGATTGTGCCTCTAATTGAGGAAATGTTTTTGGCTAACTGTCCTGCAGGATATTTCTGAGACAAGTTTGAGTTGCTGATAGTATGGCACTCTTGGGCTGTGTTTGCTGGAAGGATATTTACTTAGCTGCAGGTAACTGTTACTGCACACCTGAAGGAAAAGGTTGCAGTGTACCTAGGCATGCTATGCTTAAAGATCTACTAGGCTGCAGAGGTGAAAGGTTTTCTCAGAGCTCAGCTGCCCACACCATCAACCCTGTATTTACTGAAAAAAAAAAAAAAGTTTTAATTTGTTGAGGTGACTTTTGACATGGTGGCCTTCCAGGTTTCAAGAACTTTGAACTGATGTCTGTTAGCAACTCCAGTCTAACCTTGCAGTGCAGCAAGAGTTGATTTATCCTTGCTTACTGGCATGGTTTTAGGCAAACTAAAGATGCCTATCCTTTGTTTGCCATGCTAGCTCAAATGTACCTGTACTCTGCATGTAACTTAACTGGGTCTGGTTTTGAACACATTGAGTGAATTTCTCAAGAGTGAAGAGAACCTTGAGGAATGTGAGGTATTTAACCAGCTCTAGTGGAACTGTGGATTGTGTGGAGAGTTCTGTGGAGAGTAGAAGTACTTGTTCGTATCAGAAATTTCTTAATTGTATCTACTGCAGAAAAGAGGCTGTGCTTGTCACTAAACTGTGACAACATAGACATGGTGTGGAGCTGTAGTCAGAATGTTAGAACAATGAATTGTGGAATAACCTTGAGAACCAATGATGTCCTTGTCTACATATTGTGTGCATTACTAATACAAGAAGCCTCTATACCAATGAGTTGGATAACAAGTGAAATAGTTTGAGAGCTGTTTTATACGCTGACACTATTTTGTTGTAGAGAGGAGACCTGAAAAGATAAATAGCATTATACAAAAGCTAGAGAC
>VYZV01021629.1:20588-32779 GCA_013401275.1 Pandion haliaetus | reverse complement strand
ATGTGCAGGGACATGGCTAGGTTAGGTGGATCTACTTCAGTCCAAAAGAACTTTTGCAAAGAAATTGTACAACACAGCTATAACCTACACCGTCCTCTCTGCTCTTCTGGCTGAAATGGTGTTAAGGGTTGGTTTTTTCTGTTACCATCTTGTGGCAGGAGTTTGGGGGATTTGGAGTGGGTTACTGGGATATTATTTTCCTTACCTGTTTTGCTAGGCTTTTGTGTTCTGTAAACAGTAGAACCCAAGCATTGAAGACTCCTCTGCTTAAAAAGACAAAGTGGGCTTAGAACTGCCACTTTATTCAAGCTTCTGTTCCAAACAATGGCAGTACGTTTTACTAGCCTCTCCACTTTTCCTTATTTGAAACCATTAAAAACCCTGTACCTGTGCAGTTTTGTGTTAATGAGAGAAGTACTTACACATTAGTAAGACAGCTGTGTTTTTTCTAATGTTCCTCCCAAAAACTTGGATGTCTTGCAAGTGTTATCAGTCTACTGCCAGCTGTTGAACATGGGTGTGTTTCTTCAGCTATCTTGTGTCCTTCATTCTCTAGTTCAACGTTTCTCACGTTCCTGTCTTGCAGTTGCTGTTATCCACACCTTAGTATATTGGTTTCCTTAAAACACGTCTTTCTGTTCCTAGATATGCAGTCTTTATCCAGCCTTTACTGAATAACCCTTCATGTAAAACCCCTTTGTCTGTAGCAACTGTACACATGTAGGATTAAATGAGAGTAGAGAGATTCTTGACAGGTGCTTTCTGTCCTTGTCTCCTGTAGTTTCCCTCTTCTTGTACATATTAATAATTTAAAAATTATACGAGGTTTTCTGGAGGCATGCTTTCTCATGTTACTCCTCAGGAAATGAGAAGTAGGGGGAGTGTAGGGAATAACTGTGCTCCAAAGCACTTTGCTTCCAGCTTCTGGGAAAGTGAGGAATGGCCCTTGCACTCTGTTGCCTTTGCCTGGGGTGGGTAGGGGAAAGTTTAGTGATGCATGAGTTACACTGCCTACAGCTGACTGCATTGGGAATTTCCTCCTTGCTTTTGCAGTGAATTAGCAACTTTTAATGAGGTGTGAAGTGAAAGCTACAGTCTTGGTTCAGGAAGAAGGCTTCTGACTCCCTTGAGTATAGGCTCATGTAGCATAACCTGCCATTACAGCACTGGGCCATTTATCCAGCAGTCCTGAAAATACAAGGATTGCTGTGAGACTGAGTTTCTGCACCGAATCTGGTAAGCTGTAGACTGGGAAAGATGTCAAGATGGACACAGTGGTATTCTAGTGTCTTTCCTTGCAAGATGAAGAATGCGGCTGTTTTGACACCCAATAAAATTTAATAAGGTGAGGAAAACATAAGTAATGCATGTTTTAGAAATTCTTAAGCAGGCTAATCCTTAGTAGGCTTCAGTTTTGTTCAGAACAAAATATTTCAGGCAGATTTGGGAGAGGTTGGCAGTTTCATTGTAATATAAATAGGTGTAAGGTATTCATAAATACCAAAACACTACCGCAGTATTTGTCATAAAAACTACTTGAACTGCCTTCAGTTGTTCAAAGTAAGTGGCTTTTTCTTAGTGAGATTTGACAGGCCAAATAGTTTTCTTAATCTCTGCAAAAATGTAGGTCAGATTGAATAGGTTTAACAAAAGTACCTAACTAGCTATTCTTATTTTATGAAACGAGAAATTGAGGGAGACAGGCAAATAGCGTCCTAGGGTCTACTGCTATTTCTGTTACATTTTCTTTGTGTCACATCCCCATTTATCGGGATAATGACTCAGGTTTGCTGATTCCCAGGTCAGGATTAAGGTGAAACAACACCAGGGATTCTTTAACTCGCAAAATGCAATTTTTATTTGCTCCCAACAAGAATTGGCATGCTCACCACCAAAAAATTGGCATGAAGCTATGTTGTAAACTGTGTGCAACATGTGCTAACCATACATTACCAAACATGAACTACAGCCCTTGCTTATCTGGGAACCAGTTCAGGGAAGACAATAAGGGGAACCCTCCTGTTGAGTCATGAGGTTCAGAGTGGACCCCCTTGCTTTCTAGACTCCTTCTCAGTGAGGAGCCTAGGGGTGGCTGAATCCACTCCTAGTCCCACACTTGGTCGATGGTTTGTCTAAAGGGATGAAGTGTAGGGATTATGGAGAAGGGAAAGAAGAGAAAGATTTTACCCATCCTGGGTCCAGTGTTGGTTCAGTCAGCCGAGGGGTCCAGTTCCGGTGGTCTTGTGCGCATGGGGCTTCAGTTTGTGTCCTTTTTATCACCTTTGTTCCTCCTGTTCGTGGGCACTCAAACTCCTTAGGCTAATTATGTAGCCTTTGGGCCGTGGGCTAGGGGTTCTTTGGGGTGTAGCTTCCCCTTCCCTGTTGCTATACGTGGTGAGCTGCCCTGTTCAGCATAACAGAGCAGCACACCAGAAGAGGGAGCTGTGCACCCTCCAGCACGCCCTCCCCCTCCTGTTGCTGATGGACTTCTTTTCACCTAGGGTTCCTTGCTAGGCAGAGTTCCTTGTTATGCAGTTAGTTGTCAAGCAGAACTTGCCTCACCACAGTGTGTGAAACATTAACTCCTTCAGTCTCTCACACTTTGTGATAAGAAGAATCTTTGCATAAAATGGAAGCTTGTGACTGACATAACCCCCTTTAACCCCTGAATTCCTGGCTATGAAAACAGGCTCAACTCTAGCAAGTGTAAAGCACTTACTGAAATTACATTTTAGATGTCTTGAGCTGGGCATAAATTGTTTCCTTACTGGGCCACTTGTTCTCTTGTTAGCTGAACTTTGGCTGAAGAAATACAAAACTGGTGCTCAATAATGAGGGTCAGTTCTCTTGGCAACTGTGATGTTTGTGTACCTGAAAATAAGGCTGTAGGTTATCTGCCTCAAGCAGAAATTCGGATCAGTGCTCAGTTTGTGGTCTTTGGGGTTTTAAAAAGGACTTTTAGCTACAAGGATTTTGAATTTACAGAGTAGCTAATGTGCTTTTATATCTACTTGGAACCACTGGTTTTGTGCTATGTTCATTCTCTCATTCCAGCATTCTTCCCTTTCATGGGCACTTATAATGGCTTACACTTGGAGTGGATTACACTTTTATAGTGTAATCATTTTACAGTCTTTTCATAATACTCTGCCTGACTGTAACCAAGCTTTTTGCTTGTGAAGGATTCTGTCTACTGTTACTTAGCCGCAAAAATATTCCCTGTGGATTGTGATCTTTTGAGGAGGGTAAAGAAGGGAAGAAGAAAATTCTGTAGGCCTTTGTCTGCGCACTGTTTTAAACACAATAGTCTTGCAATGACAAGATACTCACCGGTGCAGAGAAATAAGTATCCTGTGAACTCCTGCATTGAACAGTATTACATCCATGTGCAGTCCTTCCCACCCGCTTCCATGGGAGGACTGTACACAGGTGCAACAAATGCCTTGGAAGTGAAACAGACTTTCTGCTGCAGTTGGAAAAACTTTGGAAATAAAGTCTGTGCTACATTGAACTGGATTTCACAGCCCTTATGGCAAGCTATGTGCATACTTATTTTATGCCAGAGGCACATGCTTGAGACTCCTCCATGGAATACTAGAATGAACTTGGATGTGATCTGGATAGCAAGAGTTGTAGTGACCCTAATAGCTCTGAAAACCACTGTTTTAAACTCCTTAACTTGTAGATCTGTGGAAACTTCCGATGAAGATGGAAAATTATGCAAGTCTGACAGTTATTTGTCGTGGCTTCTTAGAAAGTCTGTAGTTCCTGGGTTCAAAGCCACAGCCTTAGACATGATTATTCTTTCTGCTGGTTTGGCTTTTTGGAGAACCAGCTAGCCTTCAGCATCACTGTCATTCGGCAGAAAGAAAGCGTATGCTTCAATATGTTCAGACATACGTGGAGGAAAAACAGCAGCACAAGCCAAGCAGCTGTGGGACCCTTTGGCAAGTGTAATGAAGATGAGAAAGCTTTGGAGGCCATGTCAAACAAGTGGCAGCTTGAACTCTTCATTTTGTGTTGTGGGCAAGAGTGGGCCAATGCAGCTGTGATTTGATTTTGAGTCTTTAAGAGTTAGACAATGATGCACTGAGCAGAAAACTGATCCTGATGACTTAGTACCACCAGCTGCTGAGATGAATAATTACTTCTAATATCTTAAGGTTTTAAAATGCGATAGGAAAGACCTACAGAAAGTTGTCACTGAGTTCAGAGCTTCATCATAATTTCCTGAGTATCGTCAAAATGCATCACTCTTCAATGCTTTGCTGTTGGGAGTTTTGATTTGTAAATTGTGACTTTTGTAGGACCACATACGTCCTTAGAGTTTGTCAGGAATTCTAAGGATGGTCGTCCATAAAGTATGTGTCTGTAGTACAAAAAGAGATCTGCTCTCAAATTCAGAGTGTGGGTTAAATGTGTGAAGATCCATGCAGTCTTAGGTCAGATAAGCAGTTAGTGTCAGCCTGGAACTCAACTTCAGCTGCACCTCAAGTTTAAAGCCAAACTTCTGCTGTTTTAACATGCTAGGTAACAACAGTTAGGTGGTAAGAGTCAAAATATGGTTTGTACAGTGTACCTGTCTGGTTTTGATTCCAGGGGCTTAGAAGGTCTGTGTTCTGTGGTTACTGCTCAGTGTGTTGGTCTAGCCAGTTATTTTCACTTATGTTACACAATATTCACATTTTTGTCTGCGACTTGGAAAGTGCTGTTAACAGTTTTTAATGGCCTCTAAATCTTGCCCTTCTTCCTTTAAAATATTGTGTGTAATGTAGTGCTGGTGTATATAACAAGCTCCATGTAAAATCCCAGCAATTTCACAACCCGGGATGGTATCCCAAATGTGGCATGAGAGCTTAAACAGTTGCTAAATTAACGTGCTCTAACTAGTATCTCCACGCGCCTTTAGTCTGGCTTTCTGTAAATGGGAAGATGCCCTGTGTCCTCTTTATTCACTCTTGACTTTCTGAGGAGCCACAGAGCATTTTCTAGTTACCAGCAGAACTCAATCCATGTGTAAAATAACATGTCGCCTCAAAAACCTTGTAATCTTACTGCCTATGTGTGTATTCCAGTGATTCAAACCTAGAGCACCTACAGAAAACCAGGCAAGTAGACAATAGTTTATCAGAAACAAAAATAAGAAAATATCATAATACTTTTTTGTTGCAAAAATGTAAATGCATTTTACAGTGGTGCAGGAACAGGGAGGAGGCAGCGCTACAAAAAATAAATCAATATTAATAGACCATATACAGAAACGGTGCCGCCACTTTCATGCTTATAGTGCCTAGGTGATACATCCTTGCCCTGGAGATGACTGACTCGGAAAGAATGTTGTTCACCCCCTTTGTTCTTAATAAGCTCATTGCTTCTCTAAGAATGCCAGCAAAAAGAATGTTATTTTAATACTAGTACATGTAAATAGGGCTGTTAGAGATTCAGTAATCTCTCCATACACGTCATGAAAAATTTCTGCAAGGATCTGGACTGAAATTTTGAAACAATTTATGCCAACAAGTAACACAGCTGCTACGGATTCTCTTCTTGAGCCTTTGTGAGAACCTGAATTGGGGCTGTAATAATCTAGAACTGGAAAGCACTAGTACTAAATGAAATAAATACTCCAAACAGAGCTCTAGGCCATGTTTTGACAAGGATTGAGATGCTGAAGTGGACATGAGATGTCCACAGCACCTTCTCAGTTGTTTTACACTGGAGAGGAGAGCACAACCATCAGAATTTCCTGGGAGGCTGCATATTGGCCTTTTAGCCAAGTCTCATGTTTCCTGGTAAGAAACTGTTAATGGAAACTCTAAACAGTGTTAAGAATCCAGGCAGCTCTGATAAAGCACAGTAGCACCTGAGCTGCTAGCCAAAAAGGGGCCGCAGGACACCTTGCACACCTCTGTTCTACAGGAAAGACAGCTGTTCATGTTCAGAAGAGGAGTGTGCTTTGACCTATGCCATTGCAGGCTGTTTGGACCAGAGCATGTATGGCTCAGTTTGATGGCTCTTGGATAGCTTGCTCTTAGGCATCCAACTCTTGCCCACAGGTTAACTACATAATTAAGATCAGTAAATTTTGTTGTGACAAGGACAGTGAAAGCACTGCAGTGTTAAACACTAGAGCATCTACTACCCTTAATAGGTTTTTAAGGGTCAAGTCTGTAACCTCTTTGCTAATCTTCACACACTTCTTGAATAAAGCTGATATCCAACTGTGGAAATAAGACTTGGCCTATCTTCATGCAAAATGAACCAGTGTGAACACAGATTCTAGTACCTGTCTGGGTGTCTGCATAACAAGAAAGGGGAAAAAAAAAAAAGAGAATGCTTCAAGTGATTTGTGACATGCTTATTAAGTGTTACTTAATAGAGGCTAAGGAATTAATAACTAAGGAAACAGAATTCCTTACTGTTGTATTTGGGCATACAGATGGGCAGTGCACCAGTGTCAACTTCTCTTGCTTCTGTAGCTGTTTTGCAGAAGCATGCTTTGCCTTAAATACAGTACAGGGAGCGCCTGTGAGTAACTGCTGTGCAGCCTCAGGTCACAAAAGTGGAGCTCACCGAGAGTGAACTTTAAACTGAACTGCTGCTGACACTTTTCATTAGGGAAATCTTTGATGATGGGTGATTAAGAGATGTCAACCCACCAATCCGGAGTACTGTTATAGTTTTAAGTTCTGCGAGCTCTAGATGGGGCTGTTGCTCCACATACTTTACTGAAAATTTGTATGTTACACCCCTGTGACGGGAAATCAAGGTGTTTCAATGTGGGCTCCCTGGTTTCTGCTGTAAGCCTAAAGCTTCTAGCTGGGCTGAAATGTGGTGGATGGTGAGATGGATGAAACAAACCTCACAATCCCCACAAGCAGATTCTCAATGTAAAAAAAACAAAGAAGAAAACCAACCTGCAATAAACACAAATTATTTCAGTAGTAAAGGAAAAGTATAATCATCTTGCTGTGTAGTTTTTCAAGCAATATGCACTGTTCCTACACTGGTGCATATCCCTAACTCTCCTGTGGTTATCATCACACAGCTGGGAAGAAAATCCTGGGGAGAAAGAGGCAGACCCAGGCTACTCAGCCAGCCAGACTCCCCAGGCAGAGTCCATGCTGTGCTCCCAGCAGCAACCTTCGGTTCTCCCTTCCCGACTTCCATCCCTGCTGCTCATCACTGTTAGGTGTTCATGGTCATACACGTGAGAACTTTCAGGAGCAAGGAAAAAGGGTGGTCGAGACGGCAAATGTTCACAGGTATCCCCAGCACCCCTCCTGCAAACTCATTCTGTTCCTTCACAGCAGGGTGACCTGGTACCTCAGTGTAAGCACCTGTCCTTGAGACTAAATTGGTGCCTGGTGGTTAACAGGCTATCTGCAGTTTGTCTGCTTTTTGATGAGGAGAAAATTAAGGTGCTTTTAATGCCCTCTGTTGATGGTGCTGTAATGCCTTCTGCCTCTGCGGTTATACAGCAAAAAAAAAAAAGAATCAATTTTTCCAAAATTCAGAAAGGAAAAGGTGTAAAGTGACAAGGACTGAAAAAAACATTACCAGATGCCTCCTCTCCTTCCAGCTATGCTCTGATCAATCCCCTTTGCTCTGGAGATACACAGTATTCTGACAGACTCACTGTAGCTTTCCAATCACAGGAAATAGGATTCAACTTTACATAAAGGATACAACTTCACTGAATGGCACATTTAGTTAATTAAAAGACATATTTTTAGAAGTGTTGGTTTTGAGCAGTATTCTCTATTCTCAGTAGGNTGAAAACTGAGCTTTCTGGAAAATGTGCAATCGATTTATACTTAGCACTTTATGGTCAAAAGGTCACACAAAATCACAAAATCCAGTACATTCCTACACAAGCTGTTGAAGACAGTGCCTCTTCAAAGAATTCCAGTTTTAATACAGAATTGAAGAGTGAAGACAATGTAGTCAAAGGTAACAAAGTGACAACATGCCATTAAAAGTCCTCCAGAGATTAATCAAAGTCTAAGTTTCCTAATGCTGCTCTGCCATTTTTCCCTACCTTGGCTGGAATCAAGACCTACCCACTGGAAAGTCAAGAGTAGAGTTCAAAGTTTTTATGTTCTTTACCATTTGTACCTGTAGAAACACTTGGTAGCATTGGGGGGAAGTGAAATTACTTACATATTTTTCACTTCAGTGGGATAAACATTCTGTCTGTGAGTCGACATCAACTAGTCTCAAGAGAATACATAGTCTAAAAATTAGCAAACTTTTGACAGATCATTTAGATGTGATTTAAATGATTAAACACCTCTTCAAAGGAGATGGAGATGCTCTCACTTGATATGTGGTATTTACTTTCTAGTTAAAATGGACTGATTTTAAAGAAAGGGAAGATCCTTCTCAAAACTTGCACCAACTTCCATCTCGGATAAAATACTCATTTATGCATTAACCGCAAGCCACAAGGTGGTGCTCTTAATCCACAGCTTGACTACAAAAGAAGAGTAGGTTTTTTTCTTCCTTTTTTAATATTGCACAGTAGGAACATACAGAGAAAAGCATGTTTTATAACATGGTTAATTTGGTTTCTGCAGCAATCCCACAGACTACACCACACACAGTGCAGTCAATAATGGTAAACAATTTTTTCTTAAATGAGACATGCTACCTTCAGAGGGTTAGAGAAGAACAATCTTTCTGGGAAAAGCAGTCCAAAGAAATGGTTAAAAATCCAAGGAAACAAAGTGAAACAACTACAAATGAGCTATCTGAATAGTAAAATTCTGTAACTGAACACTTAGTTGGAAATCTCACATCAAACTAACTCAATCTATCTGCAAATCTAGAATTTCACCTGTTTTTCATTTGGAACAAAAGTAATTCTTCAGTTTTCCTTGAAAGGCATCTCCTGGTGCAGTACCACTGCGATGGTCCGCTGGGACACACGCTCCCCCCCCCCCCCCCAGCCGTCTGTATGNNNNCCGACTTGTTCAGATGTCAAAGAATTCCATGTATATTGACAACAAAGTGAGTATGATCTTCCAGGAAGGCATGTAAATTGTGTATGTATGCATACACACTACAAGGATTACTGACGAGCATAATAAAAAGAGACACATTGTTACCTTTTACCTTCAACAATATAAATATATACATATGTATAATCTCATTACAATACTTCTACAGATGTATATGCATAAGTAGTTCTTAGCAAGATGAAAGCCAATCCATTTTCCACAGTGTCTGTGAAACCTCCATGGCCGGAAAACAAAAAGACTGGAGTGATTTTCAAAGGGATGTAGTTCTGCCAGCATGACTATTCAATTTATTCCTTTTTTTGCTCTTCACCTTTAGATTCCATTAGCACCTCTTGCCATTTCTTCTCCATCTCTTCTTTGCAACTCAGGAAGGCATCTTCCAAACACCTCATGGAGTTGGCCAGGTCTGGGTTGGTACGTATAACTACCATGTCATATGCCATCCAGGTTGCCTGCACTAGAATCATAGAATCATTTAGGTTGGAAAAGACCTTTAAGATCATCGAGTCCAACCATCAACCAAGCCCACTAAACCATGTCCTGAAAAAAACCAACAAACCCAACAGATACTACTAAGCCAGGAATTTTGGCTAAATAAAAGCAATGGCTGATTCAATAAACAAATAAAGGACGTGCATTATTATCAGTTCAGATCTTATGTCAGAGAAAGCTTGCTGTAAAATAAAGTGGAAACTGCCCACAGTAATACTCAAATAAAAGACTGTTCAGTATTACTTCTTTATAAATGTCTCAAAATACTTCAGAATGGAAGTATACTGGTGTAAATTACAAAAGGGAGACAGACACTTTACCTAAGAATTAAAACAAGTAATCAAAAAGAAAGGTTCAACAGACTGTTTTAAAATAAATGAACCAAAGAATCCTCTCTCCAGACCAGTTGCAGTCAGGAGGCTTGTGTTAGGCGAGGAACAGTAAGATCAAGGAGGCTGCAGCATAGAGATGAAAGGTTTTAAGAAACCTAAATAATTAAATTGTTTTTGAAATAACAAGTATCTGATAAAGCAGAGCAAATAGTTTTAGCACTTATTTCATACTTTCCCTTTTGTTTTACCATAAATTGACTCTAGTTTTCTCAATGGCACTCATAAATTGTCTTTAATTACAAATCATTTAATTAACAGTTTCCATCTATCCTTGTTAGTTGCACAGTTTCTGATAGAATTATTGCAGAACACAGAGAGGAATATGCAGGCTTCTCCACACATACAAGACTAAGATTAAATCTGCAGAGAAGTCTTTATGATAGCTGAGGAATTAAAACACATCATGCACTGACCTGAGAGGTACTATGTATCCAACCATTTTTCAGAATTAAATCTCATTTTAAATACTATTTTTCAATAAGTGTACATTAAATACCTTAGTATTGTTTTCAACCACCACTTTGAACTCAGCATGCATCACCTATTAATTTTCATTCTGAGCCATCTGAAACTTCTAGATCATTTGCATGCTTTCTTCCAATTAAGAACATAAGGGCATTAGTTCATGGTGATTGTTTCCACCTACATTTCTATCACATGGAATTTTACAGCAATAAATATACATAGTAAATCTTCAATGTCTTCACTCTAGTAGACAAATCCGTATAATTCTTAGTAGACCTGTACCTGTTAGTTTTTCCATTTCCTCCAGAAGTTTTTCTAAGTCCCTGTTCAGGTCCTCCGCCGTCTTTACCATGTTATGATAGTTTCCTTCCTGAGGTTCTGATTCGGCCATCTACAAGGAAACCAGGAATTTCATACTTTATTGTACTTTCAAGTGAGTTGATTTTCCCAGTTGAGAGAAAGTAACATTGCAATAAATTTAAAACAAAACAAAACAAAAAAACCCACAGTATATAAATACTCAATTTACATGTGAATTCATTAAGAATCAGACCTTGAAGTTACTGGTCATCATGTGTATGCTGCATAATATTTTCAATCCATTTTGAAATTTTAAGTAGAAAGAATTACACTCAAATATGCTGTGTTTGTGCCAAATAAAGATTTTGGTAGCAGTAGTAACAAAGATCACTGTGTCAAACACTTCATTAGAAAATTTTATTTATTATCCTGTTTCAGCTTCTCTCCCAAATACTCTGATGTAGGTCAATTCTTAATTTTCGAAGTTAGTTGCAAAATCTCCATTTGTATCCAATATTCCACACTTACATGCTACAGCTGGGTAACTACATACACTAAGTTCTGTCACCATATAAGCAACTAAGTGCTTGTGATTGCCAACCTCCGCTTAAGTCGTAGGTAGTCCAATTTCAGGAAGTAAAAATGCTTGGGGCAAAAATACAGATTGAGAGGCTCAATTTAGGCAATGAGAAGCTTCAGAACCTTGATATTAACCAAAAATATGACACACGGCCTTGCCTTTAATTTCCTTTTGTGAAAACCACCGATGGATAGCACGAAACTATGAAGATGGGAGAGCTTCACTGTAGTGACTATACAAGTCATGCAGCAGGTATAGTTGTCAGCTTTTCTTATAAACTCAATTTTTCTGTTTTTTATTGCCGATAAATGTGGAAGGAATGCAATGGTTTATAACGTCTTTACAGCACTTTAAAGCGATGCCAAGCCTTATCGAGACGCTGGGTGTTCCCGGGCCTCCTCATACAACCAATTTCCTGAGCTAACCGCGTGCCGGCAAACCCTTTCCGCCAGGGACCTCAAAAATCCAAACCCCACGTTGTACCACAGGACGGGCACGCTTTAACCTCCCACCGGGCCCGCACTACGCCCGCGGCGCTGGCGGACGGCCAGGCCCAGCCCCGAGGCCGTTTGAGGAGCCGCCCCCTGGGGGGGGGGGCGGCCGTTGCCCACCTGCCCCCAGCCCTCACCCCCCAGCTCGCTCCCTCCCGAGGAGGGGGAAGGCCCTGCCCCCGTCTCCTTCCACCAGCCCGCTCTGCCGCCTAGGCGGGGTGGTTGCCCTCCCCCTTTCCCGCCGTCGCCAGCGGGGGCGGGGACAGGAGCGGGCGGAAACGGGACACCAAAAAACCGCCGGTCTGTCCTCTCCCCTCTTTCCTGGCCCGCTCTGCCCCCAACCTCACGAACTCGATTAATTCTGTGTTTCACGACAACAAGCGCTTGGGCGAGGAGTTAGGCGGCTGAGAGACAGGAAGGGGAAAGGCAGGGGTGTGCCCCCAACCCC
>VYZV01021629.1:0-20572 GCA_013401275.1 Pandion haliaetus | reverse complement strand
GCCTGGTCCCCTGCCTCCCGCCGTGCCGTAGTTGTCCTTTCCCGGAGGCTGGACAACAGGAGGTAACCCCCTCCCCCTGCTTACGGCCCCTCTGGCTGGCCCCCCCCCCCTGCCGGGATGTATAGCCCCCTTATGTTAGGCCGGTTCACGGCCTCCCCTAACGGCCGCTGCCAGCCATTGAAGCTGTGGCAAGACTGGTTGCACCAGATGGCCTGTCCCTTGGGAAAGTAACCCAAAAGTTACGTCTGGAGCCCAAAGTTTGAAAGTTGGGTGGTGCCTCGGTTTCTTTTGTGTGGGGGTCGGTTTCCCCACCTGCGTGATGGAGAGAGAGAGTTCAGACCAGGGCCTGTAGTGACAGGACAAGGGGCAACAGTTTTAAACTAGAAGGAGTAGGTTTAGATTAGATGTAAGGAAGAAATTCTTTACTGTGAGAGTGGTGAGGCACCAGAACAGGTTGCCCAGAGAAGTTGTGGATGCCCCATCCCTGGAAGTGTTGAAGGCCAGGTTGGATGGGGCTTTGAGCAACCCCCATGGCAGGGGGTCGGAACTAGATGATCTTTAAAGTCCTTTCCAACCCAAGCTGTGCTGTGATTCTGTGATCTTTGCCTTCATAAAAAAAAATACCAGAGAAGGTGTTTGCAGGAGTAGGCAAAGAAGGGTTAGAAATTTTCTGAAGACTGAGCAACGAGATTCAAAGTTTGTTGAGAGTTTGCTGATACTAGGAATTACCTGGTATATAGCAGAATGAGAATCAAGTACGTTCTCTGAATTGCTCATGCCCCAAATTGTGTCCCATTCCAGATCAATATCGAAACCTTAAACGATTTGGGCTGTCTCTTATTCTCCTTTTTCATTCACACAAACACAAACTTAGTCCTGTTTTTAAACGATGGAGTACATTAGTAGTCTCATCATGCATGAAACTGAGTCATCTCTTGTTATCACCACTCATTTCACTGCCAACTGAGCAGCTGGTTTGAAGATGGCAATCCCATCTTCAAACAAAAAAGTATTTATTCACCCAAGTTATATGAACGCTGCTGAATTTGTCACAGAGCATTGTGTTGCTGAAGTTTTTCAGGGGTTCAAAAGCAGTTGAGCAAAATCCTTCAAGGCTTATAAAAGAAAAAGGTGTACTTGGCTTAAATAAATCCATGAAGCATAGGCTGCTGGAGGCTGGGGAAGGTGTTAAAGGAAGTATCATTTTATGTTCTCACAGTCTTCTGTTTCCCTAGGCACTCTCACTGTCAGCCGTCTGAGGCATAGTACTAGGCTGATGGATCCTTGGTTTGAGGTGGCACAGTCGTTTCTTAGGTAACCCCAGCTCCTAAATGCTGTGCCTTTAAGCTGTCTCCCAGATGCTGCCTTCCTGCTGTACCTGTGTGTATATGTGGTTAGGAGGCTGATTGTTGGTCTAGTGGTGTTGCTTTTTAATACTGCTTCATTACTCTGTGAAAACCAGGGCAGGAAATGTTGTGTGTTTATGCATGTAATTCCAGTAGCTTAGCAGCCACCTTGCTACTGCATAATAATAAATGTGCTAGAATCCATTTCCAGTGACACAGGCAGACAGGAGCATGTTTTGCTTCAACAAGTCTTTGTTTACTTGTGATTCTTCTCTACTATAAATAGGACACAGCAATGTGTTAAAGGGTGAATTACAGGCATAAATATTATATTATTGAATGGAATAGTTCTTAAATGCATTTTTATGTAACAATGTTATAGCTCTTGGTGATAGGTACTTTCTAGTCCTTCTGAGGTCTCTATGGGCATTCTTTCCAGGGGATAGCTGGCTCCTTTTTGTGTGACACCCTGCAACTTACTCCATCCAGAGACTGGGTGTTCAGATCACTATAGCTCTGTTAACTACCTTCTAGGTTTTGCCAAGAGGAGCTGTTGGGTTCTTACTGGAAAATGGGAAAAGTGTAAAAATGCAGTGGCAAAGAGCAGTAACTTAAAAATAAAATGTATATATTTAACAAAAAGAACGTGAGAAACTGAAAGAGAAAAGGTAAAAGTAACAGAGGAATATGCATACATATCAGGATGTTGGTTGTTCAGGACAAAAGCACTTAGGAACTAGACAGCAGAACTGAATGCATGTGATAGTGCTGCACCTAACTTACAGTCTAACAGTTCATCTGTCAGCCCTGGAGTTCTGGGAGAAGGTGTGGCCAAGCTACTGAGTTACACTGGAGATAAGTACTGATTTTGAGAGCCCAAAGCGCTCCTGCTCAGGGATGTTACTTCTTTGAAGAAGAGGAAGAGAATGGAATTTAGCCCAAATGTATGGTATCTAACTTCTGACATTTGACCAAGACATGTAAATCAGGAGCTAGGTTACCCTTTGTACCTGTGACATCAGTGTAGGGACAGAGGATTTTAGTCCTTCAATTGCTTTACAGAAGTTCTTACAACCTTATATTGACTGTACAGAGAACCTATGGCAGCTATGACCTTAACCTAGTTTTTCAGCTGTGTTGAATGAATCCCAGCTTCTGGGCCTGGAAAATCTGCCAAAGAAACCAAAGGGGAAAACTGTACTGTAGCCTGCTTACAGCATCTAACCAACCTTCAGGATCTTTCCTGAGGATGTGGTTTGAGAAGAGAGGGCTGACCAGACCAGTGACTGCATGAAACTGTGCAAATGAAATTTCCATTTAGATTTAAGAAAAGAATTGGGAATGATCAGGTCTAATTTGGCAGAAAAGTGGGGGAAAAAGACTATTATTAGATGTGCCTAACCCTGAATAGAGGAAGTGCTGGCAAATTACTGGACCTTCAATTGGCTGAAGAAGATTGATGCATAATCCTTCAGTCACTTCATTTTTATAAGCAGCAGCTCTTTTTATTTATTTACATGTAATGCTACCCCCTCCTAGCCTTTGTTCCTTTGGCAATTTTAAATAACAAAAACTGCAGGGATGAACTGAAAATCACACTAGAACTACCATTTTCAAGAAAACTCTAAATATTAAATAGGCAAATAAATTGTTCTGAAGTCAGAAGACCTGCCATCTTGAGAGGCAAAGCTCATGAGGCAGAACAGAGACTTGGGATAATGATGGGAGTTTTTCTTTCACTTCTAGATCATCTGTTCTGATTCTTACCCCATTCGGGGATGAATGGCTGGCTTGCAGACACGAAAGAACAGGTACTGAGCTTTTCAGCCTCTGTGGGCTTAGGCTGACCAAAAGATCAGTCACAGTCTATCAGCTATAAGCCACAGTTTTAAATCCTACATTAGGATGTGAAAGTAAGTCAGAGACCTTATAGCCTCTAAATTACTGCAGAAAAAGTGAATGCCACAACAACATTTAAGAAGGGGATCCCTTCATCTGAGGCTTGCTTTTTCTGGTCCAGCAGCGGTTACTTGGAGCATGCTTACCTTCTGGAAGTTGAACTGCAAAATTAGCACCCTTGTTAACAGTCTCAGTGCATAGGATAAAGACTGGATGGCTTGTGGTTGAATTGCTGCTTAGTCCCAGAAACACATATTGAGGCCACTGAGCAGCTGCTTTGCGGTTTGGATGGTTGCTATAGCTGTCTTGGAGATGAAGAGGATGTTTTTGTTAGTAAGACTGCCAGTCTACTGCCTTTCAGTGTGCCTAATCATACTTGCTTAAGGAAAAAATAGAAAGACAGAGGCATTTAAACTGTTTTCTTTGTGGATGTGCACACAATACAAGACTTAGAGCAGAAGTTTGTTTTTCACAGGACAAAATATGACAATAAACGACTGCTGTCTCTTAACTGAACAGAGCGAGGGGCTTGTGGATCAGTGAGGAAGATTATATAGTCTGAGGCCTGAACCACTGAAATATCTTCTCCAACCAGTCTGACAGGGAGCACAGGAGAAAGATTGACTGGGGAAGCTAAAAGCAGCAGCGGTTGCTGCTTTTGCATATGCATACCTTGAATATTAACCCTTTGCTTTCCCTACTCTTTCCTCTGCAGTTGGGGGCTTTAGAAACTGTGAAAGAAGGAGCAAAAGGAGGAATATTGCCAATTAGCATATTTTTAAACAGGAATCTGAATAGGTTCACCCAGCTGCTCTTGGGGAAGCTGCCTGTGGAAAGTAACACATTCCAGTAAAGAACTCATTTAAATGAGGAACTGTCCTTTGCATTTTAGCCACTTTTTAATGGAGAATGGGGTATAGGACAGATCTTCTCCTTCATGGAGAAAATACTGCTGAGAGTCAATGCAGCTTAGTACCATAGTAAGAGGAAAGCTGAAACCAGAGTCTGAGCCTATGCTCTGCAGCTGTCGTGATCTTTCTAACTCAAGAAAATTTTCAGTCTAGATGTCTCTCCTGGTTTCTCGGGGGATGAAAGTCCACATCACAGAGCTATTTCACTAATTCTATTTTGCCCACTTCTGCCAGTCTCTGTAGAGAGATCAAGCAATGAAGAAAACAACTCCTGGTTTTCACCATTTTACACACATGGACAGTAAATGCCAGATGGAAGAATAATCCCAGAAAGAAGCTTGGGATGTACTGGTGTACAAATATATTGATATGCAGTCTCTTTTACGGATAAAGATAGATACTGTGTTTCAGTATCTAAAGGCATTGCCTCTACCACAACTAAAATTTTCCCATAACAAAATAATACACACAGCACCAGAGTGTTAATAGGAGCAGGTAAGTTTTGCTCAAACAGTTGGCAGAGATCATACCATCTTCTACATCTTCCCAAAGCCACCTGCATCATGTTGTTGACTGTGAAATGAACTTTGTCTCTCAATGATAGGTCTCACGTTGTTTCCTCTTGTAATACAACTGCCTCTCACTTGCATGAAGTAGGTAAGCAAATAATCTTGTACAGACTCATAAAACCAAGAATCAGGAATCTGAAACTGTTAACACAAGATTTTTCAGTGATAGGGGAGAGCAGGCCAACAGCTGGGACTTGCATACACAGGTTGGGTGGGAAGAAGGTCCCCAGAACTAAAACGCTCAGGAACTGAGGTGCAATGAAGATTACGGCATGCAGCTGCTGGGGACTGAGGGCACCAGCAGAGCACAATGGTGACCCCAAGGATATCATACCAGGAAAAGGTTACAAGGCAAGTTCAAGAGTATTATCCGGTCTGGTTCGGGAGCTCAGGAAAGATTTTGAAAGGGTTTTGTAAGTGAGGGTCATTGCCAGGGCTGTGTGGGAGCTCTGGACTGGACTGGTGGGAGGAAAGGGCAGGAGAGACCTGATGGCAGGGCTGGAAAATGCTGGCAGAATGCATGGACAGCCCGAGCAGGAGGGATATGAACGAGCAAGGCAGAATGTGAAAAAAGCCTGTGTTGCTGCTGTCTGTTGTAGCATGCTTTAGTATTATCAATCTTTTCCCTCTTTCTTCATTTGCAGATTGTGTTCCTGATAGAAAGCTTTTTCAGTGTCTGGAGTCTTAGGGGTTTAATACAGATTTTCTGTTCCAAGAACCTGTTTTTTCTAAATGTGAACCTGTAATCTGAAGTGTATGATTTCTCTTTGTCACATTAGCCTATCCCTCTTGATCTGTGTTTGCCTGCCTTTCAAATAATGCTCCAGGTCCCCTCCCGCGGACTCTTTTCTTTGCCTGCCTCTGTCATCCGTGGGTGAGCAGCTGGTGCATGGAAGCCAGGCAGACCCGTTTTACAAGTGTGTGCCTATCTGTCAGTTTGCGTGTGGAATGTACACTCATGCGATCTCCCTGGGGAGACAGCTGAAAAGACCTTGAGGAATAAAGAATTGAAGCTGGGCAGGTCTGGGGTAGGAAAATCAGTGAGGAGGAACTTAATCATAAGAATTGCAACCACACAAGGTAACCATCAATGTTACTCAGGAGTGGCCTCAGACAAACTGGGAACCGGCATCAGGTGAGCTTCAGGAAGAGACTACCGCAGGGCAAGAGAAGTGGTACAATTCAGGTAAGTGAGAGAAAACACTGCTGGAAGATTAACTACTGAATATTTATTTTTTTGAAAAGACTTTCATTAACATAAATGTGACCTGAACTAGGATATAGCTGTACTGTAAAGTCTATACATCTGTGCATGTGTGTATATACATCTGTTCCATGTACTTACTGCTTGTATTGAAGTTACTTACAGTAATAAATTTCTGTGATCATAATGGTATTGGGGTTAGAGAAAAAAAAAGATATGCCCTCTACATGCAGGTTGATTTAAGCAAAATAACTTCTAGGCACATTCTAAACAGGGAGAAAATAACAAAAGAAATAAATTTCATATAAAATTAGTCTCAGTTCACTGAAACAACACAGGGAGATACTATGCATGTGTGTATAAATATGTTCAGTGTTTGGTTAAGTAATAAATGCCTAGGGCTGGATTCAGAACTAATTAGCATTTGGCTTCCATCACTGTTGCTTGATTGTAAGGAAGCTAACTCTAATCCAAAGTGGTGCAGAGATCTAGATTTTTTTATGTGTTTACCTGTTTGCATGTATCTGTGTCTGTGTGTGTGCATGAGCTACTGATTAAATTATAAACAAAATCTATGTTGAGTGCACCGAGAAACATCCAAAAGTTGAGAAACTGTGAAGCTAAAGTACTGTACACAGCTTCAGCTCAGTTTCCTTGTGGCTGTGCATTTATGAAAGCAGATTCAGGTTCAATTTCTTAAGCCATTATGCAGCAATGTGATAACATGCAGTATTTTTATCACACAGTGTTCTTTACAACAAGAGCTACATGTATGGATGGTCCTTTGAAAAACTCCTTTATTCTTCTTATGTCCTGTAACAGCTTTTGCTGTCACAATTTTTCAGAATATCTCTGTCAAGTTTGTGCTAGGGTTTGACACAGGCTTAGTACTGGCATTTACCACCAAAATCAGAAGTCAGTCAGTAAGAAAGAGACAGAATGGCCAGCGTTTTCAAAAGTAGTTTGTGATTTTGACTACACAAAAAGAAGTCATAGGTAAGACTGCTGTTAAGAGTTCGGCCATTAGACTTTCCATATTCCGAACAGCCTGCTCACTAAGGGCTTCAGGTTAATGTATTCCTTAGGGTTTTTTTATTCTTTTATTTTGCAGATTACCTGTGAGGAAGAACTGTTTATGGCCTTAATTCAGGGGGAGTGTGATCAAGATATATGTTAATTTTTCAGAAACTATAGTAGGCTGTGTCTGCATTAGAAAAAAAAAAAATTGTCTTAATCACCATTCAGTTTCTGTACCTTTCACACTTATGTAATCAAACTTCCGCATGCTGCGCAAATAAAACAATTTTTGTGAGATGATCAGAGTTTAAGCAAAACTTAGCACCATGAGAACTTGCATATCTCCACTGATAAGGTGCCAGTTTGGACTAACCTTGTTAGCATAAAGGCACAGTAGTGCAGAGTCCTCCTGACTCATATTTCTCAATGCAGTAGCAACTGCTGACTTTGCCTATTTTTTCTGCTCCCTTGCAAAGGAGCCAAGTTTGCCCTAAGTACTTCACCTGCTCAAATAGCAGTATAGACTTCATTATTTGTTGTTTTCTCCATGGTCTAACTCTTCAGAAGTGGTCAGCCTAATTTTCTTTCACTTCTTTAATAAGCTTCAGTGGCAGCTAGCCTAGGTTTGATGTTCAGGTACTGCTTCTAATTTTGGACCAAGAGAAAATCTTGAGTCACTGTATGTGATTTTTTGAAACACTTTGTTTTCTTACAGGGTGTTACAGCTACCAGGTGTTGCAAAAGTGATTTAGAGTACCAAATCTTTATAGCCGAGACATTATTACAGCCAGTACAGCAAGCTGCAGGATATTATCAGTAATCCTTGTTCAGGACAGAAGTGAGGTGGCTCTGGTATGTTATAACCTGGGTTGACCAGTCAGAATTTCCCATTCAACAGTTGGAGATGCTGCTTGGTAGCCCACTGGTGCCTTACGGTGAGAGATGAGATGACTCGATGGGCCAGGGAAACCTTGCAAAGATGTCATGTTTTGCCAGGCCGTTGGAAATAGTCACTATGGTCTTCTGAAAGTGGAAGAGACAGGATATGTAGTCTAAAAAATACATAGCTCTGTGCAGAAATATGTTCTTATGGCATCAAGTTGTTAGGCTTGAAACCTGTGGGACTTGTTTTTTATTTGTTTTGGACGCTGCTTTTAGTAAAACAGTGGACATTACAGGGGAAGAAATCTCTGTTTCGCTGTTTGCTTTTCCATGGTGCTTTTCTTCTCTCTCTTCTCTCACATTCAGTGTCCACAACTGCTTGGCTGTCCCGAGCCCACACATCATGGTTTCGCTGTCATTTTGGTTCCTGCAATTCCCTGGTAGCTCCCCTCCCTTTCAGCTGCACAGCCAGGGCAGTACGCTTGTGCATAACGGTTGACTAAGCCTTGACTGGTGGCCATGGTCAAAGGTCATATAAAAGAGCAGGAAAATAATAAATGCAGTACAGAAATGGTGACTGGAAAAGCTTGAGATTATGGTTCTGCCAGTGTAAGAAATTACACAGAAGGCATAACTGTTTAAGGATTTATTTTGTCTTTTATCAGTCAGGCGGTATGCTGGACTGAAGTGAGTAATGACTTAGCTGTTCTTTACATGCCTGTAGTCATATTACACTTGGTCCTCACAATTGGTGCATGAAAAAACCTGTAAGAATATTCTTGTAATAAAGTGGTGTGCAGTTAATGCAGGCCAGGAAGTCTGGAGAAATAACTACATGAATTCTGTATCAGCTCATAGCACAGTTTAAAAGGTCTAATGAAGATCCAAATGCCTCTTAGCCTTTATTTTTATCATATTTAAGTAATTTAATCAGCTGTTCCCTTAGACAGAATAGCTAATAGGTACTCCAGGATTTACGTGTTTGCACTGATGATGGGAACTGATGTTCCCAAGTCAGATGTATTCACTGGCAAAACTGTATATTTACCATGAATATGTACAACATGTTATTTTCCTGAACATGGCAGGAGCAAGCAGCAGGCAGTTTCTGTGCGTGCAGTTCTCAAGCCATCTGTTCCATATATTCCATAGGCATGTAAGACTTTTTATTTCTCTTTCTTGTCAGTCTTCACCGTGATGTTTTGTCACTCTGGTTTCTTGACTCTTATGTCCTGGCGCTTTAAATAGCATAAATTGAGCCTGATGAGAAATTTAAGTCCATAAAATGCAAGAGAGGATTGATTATTTTAGAGCAGATCACCTTTCCGATCAGTTTACCGCATTACCGTGTGAACGCTTGTGCTAAGGGGACAGTATACACGTGGGAATGAATGACAGGGGGCTGGAAAAAACATAGTAGGGCTTATGCTGGCACACAGTGCCTGTGGATCTGTGCTGACACAGGGAATGGTTTCACAATACAGCTTTAGATGAATTAGCCATTCCACCCCGGGTAGTAGGAGATCCATTTTCCCTGTTCCTGCTTCTGGATGTGTGCCCCTGCCACTTTCTCGAGCCTGTGTTGGCACTTGTTGAATTGCTTGGTGAAATAATGCCACTCACTAAAATGTCAGGAAATTACCTTGACAAAAGAACAGTGAATTTTTCCTGCTAGGTTAGTGTTTGAATCAGTTTACTGTGTGATCAGTTGCACAGCTGGGAGCAAAACAAGGAGTGGGAAGAGACCACAGAGAAGAGATACTCCCTTCTTTTGGCATTGGTGAGCACTTAATTCAGCTCAGCTGCATTCTCAAAACCATATTCACATTCAGTATTGGGGCTTTGTAAACTGGTTTAAGCAGCTCCCACAACAGCCATCTTTTAGCTGCTTATTCCTGTCCCTGTGTTGCCCTCTGTGCTTTGTTTAAATCGCTGGGGCAGCAGAACAGCTTGGCAAACAAACATGGCTGAAAACAAAACACCACCTTTTTTGTCCCCCTTATCCTGGCTTGGTACTGGGTTGTCTTCATATAATAAGTAGTTGAGCCCTGCCAGTATGCTTTCTGCTGTGTGGTGAGTATGTACCTGTACACTGAAGATGTTCGTTCCAAATAATCTCCCATGTGTCCCCTACTGGTACACTGCAAAAAATATTTATTAAACATATAACAGGAGATCTGTGGATTTCTGAGTTACCACTCTTGTTGTGGGCATGGAAATGTAGGAATTGCAATAATGTTGCTGTTAGTCATGTAAGCTGCAGAAAGAGCTAAGTATGAGAATTCATTTGGTCTGGGCCTGGAAAGGTAACACTGAAAGGCACTTCAGAATTACCTTACTAAGTGCAGCTTCTTTTCCTGCTTCCTGAGTTTTGCAAGAGGATTGATACAGAGTGTAAGTGGACTTGTCTAATCAAACTTTTCCAGCGGTATCACCTGTGCAGCTCCATAAGCAACAGCAATGAATGGGGGGGCCAGTGCAAACAAAGCACCAATAGCTGCCAATGTTTTTGTTTCTGGATCCCATAGTTCTGCCCTGAGTATGGTTAGAAAACATGGGTGCCACCCACTTGCATCACTGATGGGAGGTGCATAAGGGGTGGGTAGGAATCTTTTTTACAGACAGGGGACCAGTGTAGATACGGTTGCTGCATCAAAGCTTTTTTCCATGGATCTTTGTGACTGTATGAGCATGTTTCTGTGTAAGTACAAGTTGGTGTGCGTGTGCTTATATGTGCCTGTGCATGCACTTCGTTTAAATGTAAGTGTCCATTTCTAGTGAGCATCTGTGCAAAGCAAAGCCATTAGCTAGTGTTAAGATGGAGCTTGGACTGTTTATGGCTCAGATTATACAACATGATTGCTGGCTAATGGTCCTAAAGTCTATTTTCCTGTAATGCCATCATATCTGTTCATATATGCCTTTTGTATCTGTGTGTGTCTGAGAGTGAAAGAAGCTAGGACTGTTCCTCTTACAGTGATACCTGTGTGTTTGTGTGTGAGAGTGTATGTGTTGCAGGCAAGGTAGGTTGACATAGTGTGCTTGCTTTCAGAGTGTACCTGAAAAGCTTGGCATTATTGCTGTATTATTGCTTCTTTGACTGGATTAATATTTTAGCCACACCCTGAAACCAGATGAATTTGCTAGCATATTAAGAATCAAAGGAAATTAAAAAAATGAAACACTCTTTTTTGTGGTACCTTAAGGTGCAGATATATTCCATTTTCCTCTTTCTGCTGCCTGTGTTGTACAACTGATTAAGCATAATTTCACCCATTAATTTTAAGTATAAGAACAAACTCTGTTTAATGTTTCATCCATCACCAACTTCCATAAAACCATATTAATATCAGTAAGAATGCCATATATTATTATAAACATTTGCCATTGAGGTTAATTGCCTTGAACTCATAGCTGAAAATAAAGTCCTTACAGAATAAAAGTCCCAATGCCTATAAAGCGTTCTAGATGATACTGTTTGTGAAACTGTTAAGTCTTAAATTTTTGGCAATGTTTATAAGAAATAGTGGCTAAATGTACATACCTGGCCTTTCTGACAGTCGTCATTATTCACCACATTGATTTTTGCAATTTAGAAATAGTAGTCCAGGTCCTCTGCTGACGTAAATCAATGCAGCACCACAGAGCCTATTCCTATCTTATGAGTTCAGTCCTCAGTAAATATAATACACCTAGTGTAGCAGTGGGGCATCTTCTAAAATGCTTATATGTTCTCCAGAGAATAAACAAAACCACATACACCAATTTGAACTGAAATGCAAATTTCTACAGGGGTAATCTCCCCCTGTAATGCAGAACAGCTGAAATTCTACATTAAGGTTGTGTTTTGGGAGGTGTGCAGCTGATCTGCAGTCCTGGCGCAGCTCAAAGACACAGACACTGGTGTACACTGGTGAATCTAGCCCTGTCTGAGTGGGGCTGTACACGACACATGCACTTACACAATCAGAAGGTTTTGTAGGTATATGATTGCATATCCTGAGAGATTAGTGATAGCTGAAATTACAGCTGGAAAGGTGCACGTTTGCAGAGGCTCTGGATTTTCAACTACAAATGCAGAAGAGTTCCAGGTGCTGTGCTTCAGATTAGTTATAGACCTGGCAGTGTTAAGGAGTCGATACCAGAGAGCCCTAATGACAAGACTTTTTATCTCCTTGTCTTTGTGGAGCAATAGTACAAGTTGTGGCAGGGGCTGTAGTCAAGAATGACAGACATTTTGTATGCATGCTGCTGATCTGTTCATTTGTTATGGACCAGAAGATAAAAGGCTGAGCCATTCTGGCATTTAAGAAATATGTTTGTTAGAAGTGTATTAGCTGTATAAGCTATGCATATGCCAGCCTTTAGGCCTAGGAGTATCTGATTGCTTGTGAAGCACTGTAGAACAAGCTTAATCTTAAATTCTCTCTGGTCATGCAGTCTACCATTCATAGGATTTGATAGTGGATGTCCTGTATCATTCTCTAAGCCTGGAAGTCCCAGCGCTGCTGCTTCATACAACCAGTGGTCATAAGGGGTAGAAAGCTCCATATTCAGCTCACTTGTTGCTTCATAAATCATCCTTTGTCCTAATAAATTCCATTAATATTCTTTGTGTCTGTGCAGAAGACAGAGGTTGGAATCCCACTTGCTTGTAATTGAACATGGCAGGGGATGTAAAAAGATTCACACGCATGCTACTGGAGTGCAACAGCAATGACAAGCTATGTGGTAAGATTCACAGATTCCTTTTAAGTAATAAGCTTTCACATGCTGAGCAGGAAGTCCAGCTTTACTAAAAAGTGGGCCAAGCCCTTTCCCCTCCTCCACCTGCATCCGAGCCCACACAGAAGGATTTGACTGAGCTTTCCCTGCATGTGTCTCGGGAGAAACTTTTAAGGGGATACAGCCTTTGTGGTGGGATTCATCTCTCATAATTTTAGGCATTTTAGAGTATTTCTACGTTGAATGAGACATAATATAGTCATTAAAGATTCCCTGCAGCTTCCCTAAGGACCAGTCTTGTGAGATTTTGTTTTCATGACTTTCTGTCATCTTTGGGAACTGAAAAGTGGTCTTGGCCTACGCAAAAATAGCACCACCTCCAAATCTGGGAACATAAGAGAGTTAGTTATTAACATCCTTGTTAATTGCAATCTCTTCTGGTCAAATTCCAAATCAGGTGACCACACCCTGTTATCTTTAAAATGCTCCCTATAATTTTAATGGAAGGAGCTGAAGCTGTAATTGCATGTGTATTTGTGATGGCATAGCAATATCCAGCCCTTCCCATCTCCCTGCTAACCCTCTGCCAGGGCCGGTTCTGTTTCACTGGTGGATGATACTTACACATGGCTACAATTCCTAGCCTCTGGATTAAGGCATCTAAATAAGTGACCTTAGGAGTCCCAGTTTCATGCAGTTTAGATACTCAGCACCTTTGAAAAATATAGTGGCAGCACTAACAGTGTTTAGTTGCTATTCCAAGGAGCAGAGGATAGATGCACATGCTTTTGAGTTTGAAAGTTACTGAAATGAGTTATTACTCCTCTGTTATATAGAACCAATGTGCATCTGGCAGTGCTGCTTATTCCTTGGTTTCCTGTTTTCTTTTTCTGCTGATAGTTGTGCGTGAATATCAGACTGAAGTGATTGTTGTCCCAGTTCTCCTTGTGGGTTTTTTTGTCATTGTGCTAACTGTGATCCTTTGGCTCCACTGTCGAGGCTTGCGAGCAAAGCAGGAGCAATCATCATCATCTGAACACCAAGGTAAAAAAAATGCTTTTCAACCAGAGGAAGGAGTGTTGGTTTTAGTGGCCAGAAGACAATCCCATTTCCCAGTTGCTTGAGCTATTAGGCAATAGCATTTATGAAGACCCTGAGTGGTATTCAGCAATCCAGTGAACATTAGAAGAACTGCGAACCCTGATTTACCCCAGTTGCAGTAGCAGTAGTGGAATCAGTAGTATAGATAGATCTGAGAAAACCTAAAGCAACATACCATATAGGCTCTTTAACATACTGTGGTAACATCACTTCATCACTTGAGAGCTGCGAGGTGTGTTCATGTAGCAGCCTTCTAGAGGCTACTGCAAGGACAGTTTCACTGGGGTAATTATGAATGACAGTCATTTTGATGTAGATCACCCATCGTTAATCCATTTTCTATACTGTCATTTAAGAAATTTAATTGCAAGCTGCTGTCTCCCACTTCCTATGGAGACAACAGGAAGTAGAACAGGGACTGGTGAGGGGGTAGGGAAAGGTTTGTTGGTACTGCAAACACATGTTGTTGTGTGGAAATGAAAGTCCAGTTCTGAACTGATTTTGGTTTTGTAGAGGAAAAAGCCTCTTCAGCCTATATTAAGAGAAATAATTGAGAACAAAGATAAGGCCTTTGTGGGAACACCCTGTCCATGTCACTTACATACAAACTGGTAATAAAAGAAAATGGTCATTGCTTCAGCACATGGGAATCGAGTACAAATGTGTCTTATCTAGAAAGTTTACATCGTTAAATATAGTAGAGAGCTCCAGACTCATTCTTCCTTCTCATCAGAGTGGGAGATAAATTCCTTCTCTTCAAGGGTCAGAATAACTAAGAGACAATAACAGTTCCTTTACTTTGTCCTGATTTCCAAAACAATATGGAGCAAAAATTAAAGAGGATAGAAGGACAGGCATTGCCACCTACTACAAGAGTTCATCTGTCTGTTTGTATGCATCATGTGTATTTGCTTTTGTCAGTGAATTACAAGAATCAGCAGGAATCCAGCTCAACAGAGAACCGCTATATCCAGCTGAGTGAGACATCTGTGGAGAGCCTGCTAAATTCTGCATCCTTGATGCTGAAAGAACTGGAGATACCGCGAAAGAAACTCTTACCAGGCACCTTGCAGCTGATAAAACATGGCCACTATGGAAGCATCTACAGAGCACAATTGGAAACTGGGAACCCCAGGAAGACTAAGACTGTAGTACTGAAAGCCTTGCAAGGTAAGGCACATGGTCAGCATCCACTTTGTGGATCAGATCTCTGTACAGATCANTCCGTTTGTTGTGGGGTTTTGGTGGTTTTGGTTTTGTTTTGTTTTGTTTGTTTTTGTGGTTTGGGTTTGTTTTTTTTGTTCTTTCAGACCTGGCTAGTCCCCAGGAAGTAAAGGATTTCCTGAGGAGGATTAAATTCCATCAAAATCTTGGCCATCATAAGAACCTGGTTGAATTGGTTGGATGCTGTGTAGACCAGTTCCCACTTTATATGATAATGGAAGATGTGTCTCTTGGTGACTTGTTGACATTTCTGTGGACATGTCGGAAGGTGAGTCAAAAGAAGTGGTGATAGAGTATCTTCTTAAATTCCTTAGGTACATACCTATCCATAAGTCATAATCCATAAGTAATAGATGATTCTTTCCATCTCTCCATGCATCCCTCTATATCAGCCTAAACTATTTCCATCCCCCAGAGAGGTTCTACACAAGTCTAAACTGGAATAGAATTAGTGGATATCTCAAGAGATACGATATAGTTTGGAGAAGTTGACATACTTTTGTAAAGCTAAGTCCTACTTTGCAGACCACTTGCATTCCTTGAAGGGTATAGCAGGCACTGGAATAAGAGTGAGAGTTGATACAGCTACCTGAATTTTTAAAATGTTTTAAATAATGTCTCCAAATGCTTTTAAGAAAGCAGAGCAGTGACAACAACAGGGAGAAGGTCATTGAATGATAACTGGTTGATTAAAAGACAGGAAACAGAGCGTAAGAGTGAAAGGTTGGTACTTACACTGGAGGGAGGTCACCCATCTAGGACCTGGTGCTGTTCGCTGCATGTATCAATAACCTAGAAAATGGGATGACAGTAAGGTGCTGATGGTTGCTGATAATTCTAGCCAGTAAAGGCAAGGGCTGACCCTGAGGAATTGCAGAAGGATCTTCCAAGATTGAGAGACTGGCAAATAAAAAGAACAGATGAAATTCAGCATAGTTAAAAATGAAGCTTCACATATGTGATGATGGCCTCATATCTGCCCATTGCTGTTGAGGAGTAAAATCATAGGTCTGACTGTATGAAAATATACAGTCCGATGAAAATGTTAACTGAAGCCAAAAAAGAATCCAAGTATTAAGCATTATTAAGAAAGGCATAGAAACAAAACTCTGCCACGTCACTATGTAAATCCATCGTTCTCCTACATCTGGAACACTAAATACAGAGAGATTGCTTGCTGTCTTGTTCAGCAAAAGGTTGAGGTGGTAGCAAATAAGGCTAGTAAGTGCCATGTTCAAAACAAACAAATGGAGGTGATTCTTCATGAAGTAGGGAGTTGGCTAATGAAATTCCGTGCCACTGACTGCTGTGAATATTGAAACTTCACATGGGTTCAATACAAGAGTGAATATATTCATGGAAGATAACCTTTCAAAGGTTACTGAACATGTTGAAACGATAACCATCTCAGGAAGTTCTTAAATTGAAAATAGTTGGGGGCTGGCAAACAACACAGGAAAAGCATTGTGTGCTTACCTTACTCTCTCTGTCTTCTGGGCATCCAACTAGGGTCACTTACAGGCAGGATAAATAAGAGAGATGGACTGTTAGTTTCGTACCAGATAATCATTCCTATGTTATAAATGTGCTTTTCTACTCATCATTATAATTTGTAATACAGCTTTCATTCATCTACATGGACTGTCATTCTCCGCCGTCATTCTGCCTATTTCTGTCTAACCTATTAATCTCTTCTCCACCCTTCAATTTACCCACCAGTTGTCTCTAGTGTACTTGTCTTACCCAGCACACCATCCATCCATCAACATCACCCATCCATGTACCCTTATATTTCAGTTAATTTATGACCAATTTTGAAATTAACTGGGGGAGCATAATATTAGATAGTACTCATTTTATTAGATTAGAAGGAAATATTCCCCAGTACCCTACAGCTATGGCATTTGTTTGAACCAAGGTCTGCTTTTTTGTCTCTAGGATGTAATGACAATGGATGGTATCCCCTATGACTTCTCTGAGAGGCAAGTATATGAAGTTGGACAGCAGGTTGCAGAAGCTCTGGTAAGTCTGCTCACATTTGCTGCATTTTTTCCTTCCTGCGTGATTGCAACACAAGTCTGCATGGTGGCTGGTCTTCTTGGCCTAAGCACTGAGGATGTGCTTTGTTAAAACTGAGCCAAATATGCTTGCATTATTTTGGTGAGCATACACCTCTGTTCCATAGCATGGAAGACAGGCATAACTAAGTGAAAATTTATATCAATTAATATTCCTTTTAAAATTATCATGGTCTTTCTTTCCCAACCCTCCAGGCTTACCTCGAACAGAAAAAGGTGTTCCATGGTGACATTGCTGCCAGGAATGTCCTCCTTCATCACAACTTCACTGCTAAGCTCTGTGGTTTGGGTATGGCCTATGAAACTCACACATATGGTGCCAACTCAGTCACACAGATTGTGCCAGTGAAGTGGCAGGCACCAGAGCGGCTCCTGAAGAAACCCCCCAGCATCAAGGCAGACATGTATGATTTAATTTTTGGACTAGAAGTTCATCTGTCTGTCAAGCCTATCTCTTTCCTTTATGTATCATTTCATGTCCTGCAGTTCACAGTAAGGCATATCTAGTCTCAGTGTAATGCTCCTCTTTGTAGCTCATACCTTCTCATTTTTGCAGGTCATGCCTAGTTTTTGTATGTATTTAAGCTAGCTACCTAGCTAGAATGGAAACTTAACATTGCTTTGTTTTCTTTTCTTGCAGATGGTCTTTTGGAATTCTGCTGTATGAAATGATTACATTAGGTAAGAAGATTTAATGATAATGAAAAAAATACGTAAGGAATCAACAATTAACAAGACCCAAACTCTCAATTTTAGAATGTAAATTTGGACCATTTAAATAAACATCCTATTTTTCCAACTTGCAAAGCTGTGACAATTCCTTTTAGACTTTCTGCCAGTGTGAATTGTGGTAGGAAAAAAATGGATTTTAGTAGGGAAGGAAGGCATTCTTACACAGAAGCTGCTATCTGCAACCATTACCTTATAGTTTTTCTTCTGTTACTCCTTTTGCTCTTCCAGGTGCTCCACCATATCCTGAGGTGCCACCTTCTGACATCTTACCATACCTGCAGAGACAGAACATTATGAAGCAGCCCTCAAGCTGCCAGCAAGCCATGTAAGCCACTTGCTTTATGGACAATTGAACTTGACATCTGCAGAGCTAAATGGAAGTGAGACATGCAAAACTAGATCTTACAGAGGAACTCTAAGTCTAGACTATACAAAACAGTAGCCTGTTAACTGAGGAGACTTAGAATCATAGAATCATTTAGATTGGAAAAGACCCTTAAGATCATCGAGTCCAGCTGTTAACCTAGCACTGCCAAGTCCACCACTAAACCATGTCCCCAAGCACCACATCTACACGTCTTCTAAATACCTCCAGGGATGGGGACTCAACTACTTCCCTGGGCAGCCTGTTCCAATGCCTAATAACCCTTTCAGTAAAGAAATTTTTCCTCATATCCAATCTAAACCTCCCCTGCCGCAACTTGAGGCCGTTTCCTCTTGTCCTATCACCAGCGACCTGACAGAAGAGACCAGCACCAACCTCACTACGACCTCCTGTCAGGTAGTTGTAGAGAGCGGTAAGGTCTCCCCTCAGCCTCCTTTTCTCCAGGCTAAACACCTCCAGTTCCCTCAGCTGCTCCTTATATTACTTGTTCTCCCAGCCCTTCACCAGCTTCCTTGCTCTTCTTTGGACGTGCTCCAGCACCTCAAGGTCTTTCTTGCAGTGAGGGGCCCAAAACTGAACACAGTACTCAAGGTGCAGCCTCACCAGTGCCGAGTACATCCGGGTGATCACTTCCCTGCTCCTGCTGGCCACACTGTTTNAAGTGCAGGACCCGGCACTTGGCCTTGTTGAACCTCATACAAGTGGCCTCGGCCCAACGATCCAGCCTGTCCAGATCCCTCTGTAGAGCCTTCCTACCCTCAAGCAGATCAACACTCCTGCCCAACTTGGTGTCATCTGCAGACTGGCTGAGGGTGCACTCTATCCCCTCATCCAGATAATTGATAAAGATATTAAAGAGAACTGGCCCCAGTACTGAGCCCTGGGGAACACCACTTGTGACCAGCCACCAACTGGATTTAACTCCATTCACCACAACCCTCTGGGCTTGTCCAGCCAGCCAGTTTTTTACCCAGCGAAGAGTACACTTGTCTAAGCCACGTGCCGCCAGCCTCTCAGGGAGTATGCTGTGAGAGACAGTGTCAAAGGTCTTACTGAAGTCCAGTTAGACAACATCCACAGCCTTCCCCTCATCCACTAGGCAGGTCACCTGGTCATAGAAGGAGATGAGGTTGGTCAAGCAGGACCTCCCTTTCATGAACCCATGCTGGCTGGGCCTGATTGCCCGGTTGTCCTGCACCTGCCATGTGAGCACATTCAAGATGAACCTCTCCATAATCTTCCCCGGTAACCGAGGTCAGGCTGACAGGCCTGTAGTTCCCTGGATCCTCCCCCTGACCCTTCTTGTAAATAGGCATCACATTGGCAAGCCTCCAGTCATCTGGGACCTCCCCTGTTGACCAGGATTGATGATAAATGATGGAGAGTGGCTCAGCAAGCTACTTGTTCTCACGTCTGCTACATCTTCTTAATGGATTCTGCTGCATGAAACCTTGATTGCCAAAACTGTTCTTTCCTGCTTTTGAAAATTGCTCTTGTTTCTGTTTCCTTGTCTGCCCTTGGATTTTGTTGTTCCACTGCTTCCCTGCAAGGTGCAAGACTGTTCTGGAGTAATCTTTCTCCTCTAAGTTGTGGGATTCTCCCTGAAATGGACAAAGCATCCACAGGGAAGATATAAGGCATTATTATTTCCTTTTGTGAAGACATAATTTCTTTTAATATTCAGAGATTTTTTCCTTTCATAATGCTCTTTCAAAAGGGAATGCCAATCTTTTTCCCTTTTCCCATACTCACGGTTGACATCCTGGCAAAAAACTGCATGCCTTTGTCCCCAGACATTATTATGTGGTTCCAAATTTCAAAGGATCATTGAAAGAACTTTATATGAAGCAGAAAAAGGTCTCTAGACGTTTTAAATATGAGATCATTTGACTATAGTAAAACTTTGTGTTGGTGCTTCTCATTCCCAGTGCTTCCTTACTTCTCCATCTTCCAGGTATGGCATCATGAAGTCCTGCTGGCAGTGGAATCCAACTAAGCGGCCTTCTCCAGCAGACCTGATCCAGTCCCTACAAACAGCTGTAAAGACCAGCAATGGCCATGCAGTACTGCAGGTGCCTGAGCTCATGGTGCCTGAACTCTATGCTAATGTTGCTGGTGTTGATGTGCACAGCCTAGTGAGAGAATACACTATACTCTGAAGGACCCTTTCACATGTTGGTGAAGGAGAAGTCTCTGAGCTTGCCCTTTCTAGACACTTTGCAAGCTCAGAATGAGGTTTGTATGTTGGGAGGGATCCCTTTGTTTTTCAAACACATAATATATATCAGATCTCTCCTTCATGCCAGAAACAGCAAACTATTATTATTATTAAATCAACCTGTTGATATCATTCTGCCATGGTCATTTGGGAACAAAGCAGATTTAGGAAGCTGTAGAAAATGTAATGAGAAACTTGAGTTAAAGGAGTGTATTGGGTTTGTACGGCAAGGTTTTGGTAGTGGCAGTGGTACAGGGGTGGCTTCTGTGAGAAGATGCTAG
>VYZV01021628.1:46396-59207 GCA_013401275.1 Pandion haliaetus | reverse complement strand
GCTCATACAGCTGCTGTAAAGCTAGATTCCCCCTGCTTTCTTCTGAATCTCCTATTGTATATGTATTGACATAAGAGGTTTTCAGGCAGCTGCAAGTTAACAATTTAACAATTGCACTTACTGTAGTTTGTTTAGAAATGTGGAATAATTTAGTCACATAATTTTATCAGGAAAAGAGTTTCTGAATTCTGAAATGCTGCTGTGATAGTTTAAATTAATGTGTCTTAAAACTGCTAAATGTGTCATCTAAAAGATTTTTTAAAAATTACTGGGAGATACCTTAAACTGTGATTATCTTTTTTTCTTTCTCTTTTTTTTTTTTTTGACAGCTGAGTGCCACATCACACTCTTACTAAAGTCAGTGTGAAAACTCACTTTTAATTTAGTGCACTACAAACTGAGTCGAGAAAATACTTGTGTGCTGGCCAACTTCAGCTGTGGCATTGTTATGTCTCACTAGCTTTATTTGTTGGGCCAACACTGGCCATCAGAAATGTTGAAATAAGCTCGGCCACTTATTTGTGCCAGGAAGTTCCAGTAAATTGAAACACAATCTAGCAAGGTGTCACTGGGGCTCTGTTGAGTTCTCTGTATTCATGTCTCTCTCTCAGAGATGCAGATGTTTCTGTATTAATTTTGTGTATGCAGAGCATTTCAGACACTTATGGTCTGCATTGGGAGAGAGAATTTTTTCCAAAAGACTTGATTTCTCACTGAATAATCAGGAAAAACGGTGAGTCATCAAAGTGTGAGAAATCATTACGCATTTGGAGATGATAATTGGCCTGCTTGTAATTTATTTATACTCAAAACTAGAACTGGAGTAATTTGCAGTGTCAAAATTTTTCCTCATTCTTTACACAGAGAATGTGTTTGCAACAAATACATTTCTCTGCGTGTTTCCAATTAATATAAACCTACCAAAATTATGCACTGTTAAAACAGGCCAATCCATTTTATTTAAAAACAAAATTCCCCCAAAATTCCTTTAGCTAGAGGATGGTCTGCAGTTTATAAAGAGAAATTATGTCTGTTTTCTGTTTATATTTATCTTCTTGTTCACAACTCAGTATTCTGACGAGTATTCCTTAAATGAAAAGAATCACTGAAGGATAGGTGGAGAAGTTAAGAGTAAGAAGATAATCCACATCTTCCGCTTTTTCCTCCTGTGGAAGATTCTTTTATCACATAGTAGATTTCAACGTGACGTATCTTTTCTTATCTTCACTTGTCACTCAGAATTTTCCCAAAAAATGAATATTGCATTAAAGCTGCCTAAAGTAATAATGCTGGCTATCTTTTTGATGGGAACTCTCCAGAGGTTTCTGGTGCATTTGCTTACATACACAATTTCTAACAATAACCCCTAAAATCCTTAAAATATTTACCTCCAGAGTAGCCCATATGTAAAAAGCTACTGCTTAACTGGAAAACAAATGATTTTGTGTAGCGTTCAAAATCTGACTAACAGTATCTTTCCTTGAGAAACATTATATTTACGTATTCTTGAGGAGTGGAAGCTACTTTTCGTAAAACCAGACCGAAATGGCACTCATATTCCCCTTCTTCCCATGTGTTGTCTCTGTCTCTATTAGGGTTATTCGATAGGTAATTAGTGCTAAGTAAATAGTTGGGTATTATTTGGAAAAAATCTACTGTGCAAACATCTTTTCTTTTGAGGATCTTGGAAAAAAGTGTATGTAATACCATAAGTAAATATCCAGTAATAGCATACATTTAAAAATGCTAGTGGAAGCCTAGAAAGGAAATGCATAGTCCAGAAGAAACATTTTCAATAACATCTGTAGTATCTACAGTAAGTGAACAAATAGTTAGTGTACATGTCTGTTGTATAAACGTACTCATCCCCTTCTCTTTCACGGAGCATTACCTTGTCTAGTTTTTCAAACTGTTTTACAGGGATTGTGTTAGAGAAGACCATGTATTTGGTACTTGTAAAAAATTACTTGCTAATCTGTAGTAGCAGTTATTTAGAGAACAAAGCAGGCAGTAGTTTGAACTGTATAGTGTGCAGCTCTGGAGACAATAAAGTTTAAGTCAAAGACAGACTATAGTTTGAAGTCTTTCAAAGTGAATGACAATGTCTTTTGAGTGTTCCACGAGACTTCCAGTGCAATCATGTAATGAATTTCAATAAATATTGTCATATATAGGATTTTTCTCAGTGCATCCTGAAGTAGCCTTCTGTACTATTTCAGCTCGTCTTTCTCACCCAGCCTGCATCAGTTGTGGAAATTCCGATTGTTTCAATTTTTGAGAAGTGTTTTCTGTCTCTTTCCAACACTAGAAAGAAGTAATTGAGGAAAGAAGGAAATTACCATGTTTTTTGCTGTTAAAGATATAGTGGTTTTATAATGAAAGAATATTATTCATTTTCATAGTCATGACCTCTTATCTTCAGAGAGAATTTTTTTCTCCTGTAGGGCAGTATGTCTCAAGCAAATTTCTCTTTCTTCTCCTATTCTATAAAGCAAATCCCAGAAGACTTTGCTAGACTTCAGACCAAATAGTCCTGATACGAACAGAATCATGGGGGAAATTCCTATTATTTTCCATTGCAAGCAGGTGCTTCTTTTCAGCCTGCTGGGAATTTCTGATTCTTCTTTACTGACACTCTTCAAGATGCTATATGTAGTTCTTTAATTCAAGTGCAGGAGCTATGTAGTATGGATGGATAAAGAGCAGGAAAAAAATTTAACAGTAGTTAAAATACCTAGCACTGTAAGGGAGCATAGGCAGTATTTTTCTTCTATGATAAAGAAATGTTCCCTGAAAACAGTGCTTATAATGCAAAATACAAGCACTGCTAAAGCTGCAAGGGCTGTTGGCTGGCCCCTCTAAGCCAACGATTTGACCCTGTAATGAATTTTCCTTCTACAAATACTTGCATAATTCTTTTCTGTATTCATTCATCATAAGGCTAATTAAATCTTTTGGGCTAAGCTTGCAGCAGACCAAACAGTTAAATTTAGCTGCTGGCCCACACAGCCTCTGGGGAACTTTATATACTTACCATGACCTTACTGTTGATTTAACTGGTAATATCTGTAGTTGGCTTTCTAGAAGTAAATGTATTCATAGGCAAGGTTCAGCTCAGCCTTCGTTTTTGCACCTGCAACAGACTGTGTGTGTAAATATTACTACATAAATATCTGTAGTACAGTGCTAGAAAAATCTGGGAAAGCTAATAATTTGCAGACTTGCCTTGATTTTGGGAGTGTATAGTACCATATTTAGAAATTCAATAAATAACTAAGAGAAAATTAGTAAGTGCTGTATGTGTGCTGCATGGGTGGGGTCAAGAGGCACTGAAGAAGCATAATAATAAAAACTGTCCTGTTAATGCACTGGAAAGTGTTGCTTGCTTTATTGGATACCAGGGAAGAACTGTTCAGAGATAATATTTGAAAGATATTGTAGGTCATCCCAACAGTCACAAACTTTCCCAGGATATCAGCACATAAAAAAGGTAGTGGTCATGCAGATAACCGAGATGCCGGTGACTCGCTTTACACTCTGAGCATGTCATCTACTGATGGTGTGACAGGAAACCACAGTAAGAGCTGGAGGGAAAGAGAGGTAAGGGGTTTTATTCCTGTAGGGCTTCCCAGACACCGTAACTTGTTATTGGATCTGACAAGTAGGTTGGTGCACAGGCTTCTTAGCCAACAATGCACCAGAAATCATGAGTTTCACAAGATGCACATCCAACTGATGTCCTCTTTCATACTAAGTATGTCTGGAATTTTGGCAGGGTCCATGATCTAGGCTGGGAGAGGACAGATAGCTAGGGAACTCACTGGATTGGTATGGCATCACTTTTTCATGGTGTTTATTACTTTCTTGATAGCTGCTTGAACTGACTCATTCATATGGCTATAGTGTACTATAGTATGTACTATAGTATATTGTATAGTACTGTACTATATACGGTATAGTATAGTACTGTAGTATATGGCTATAGTATTATATTAGTAATAGTGCAGAAGGTAGGAGTACACACTCCTGGGTGAAGGGATCAGCAGAACCGCTGCAGACTTGCTTTAGACTGAACTATTACACGTTGAGTTTTGCTCACAAGCTGAAGTAGTGCTCAGAAAGGGGGTAAAAAGCAGCAAAGATAAAATGGATCAACACAAAACCAGCAAATGCATTATGTGCTGTCTTCTCAGCAACGGTGATCCAAACCAAGCAGTGTGAGCAATCAGTCCTAAGGGGCTGTGTACTTAGGGAGGGCAGTCTTGAAAGAGTACCTGTGAAGCTCCGGGGGTAAAGTCTGGCTGCAGTGCCAGCATTTAAGAGAAAACTTCTCTCCAGCAGACATGTGTCTCCAGTGTCCCTTTCGCATGGGGCAAAGGCCTGAGAGCTCACCGTTTCAGCCTAAAAGAGGAATTAAATGACAGAAACAACTTCTCTGCCTGCTCTTATTCCATTGTCAGTGAAAGGTAACTTGACTGTTCATTTGTCAGAAGACATAGCAATTAATCATAAAATTTAAAATGAATCCAACTTTCTGTAGCGCTCTTTTCTCTCCTCTGATCATCTAAACCTGCAGTTGAAATAGAACCAGTTACTGAATTACAACCAGTTACT
Organism: Pandion haliaetus; assembly: GCA_013401275.1. Classification (NCBI taxonomy): domain Eukaryota; kingdom Metazoa; phylum Chordata; class Aves; order Accipitriformes; family Pandionidae; genus Pandion; species Pandion haliaetus. The sequence continues at coordinate 54,593 of VYZV01021628.1, read as the reverse complement.
GAATTACAGCAATGTACATCCACATTAAATCCTTTCTAGAATTTGCATCCTTATAACTGGAATCAACCCCTGGACTCTGAAGGAAATAAGTAACTTGTAAAGTATCAGTGAGGATAATTCCGTGTTTCCCAAGGGAAAAAAAAGAAAGCAGAATAAGGCACAGGACTTCTTGGCCAAAGTATAGGCAGAAATCCCTAGTACCTCAGTGAACTGCATGAGCTGAAGTTTCTTATTAACCATCATTATTATAATGTTAATTTAAATTCAGCTTAGTTACGAGATTTTAAGTGTTTGCTCTTTTCATCTTGCAACCATGTGGTAAGAGCATTCACTAAATAGGCTACCTATTCTGTTTTCTCAGTTACATAAAGAAAAATACACAAGCCAGATGCGTTATTTCATATGTTTGGTTATGTTGTGCCACTGTGATTTGCCAAACTAACAGTTCCTTCATTGCATGTTGAACCTGTCTTTTGTTAAACACCAGCTATTGCCTGGCTACTTCCCACCATGCTGTTTTTATTAAATCTGTCTCAGGTCTGTTTCTTTTGTTGTTTCTTTTCTGTGCCTTCACTCTCAAAATATCTTCAAGGTATTGCATTTAACTGTTGACATAGTTATTCATCTTCTAAAGCCCACAGTATTCCCCAAGTCTGTATATTTTTCCTCATCTTCAGTGTTCCTCTGATTTAACTGTTCCATTTTGTTTTGACTTTTGATTATCCCAGGGTCCGATTGGTATGGATGGAAAGCTGGTAGGTGATTTGTTCAAACCCAGTGTAATTTAGGTCTTGCACATATTCCCTTTTTGCTTTTTTAATTACTCATGCTGAAATGTATATTAATCACATATTGGCTTCCTTTGGCATAACTTATTTCAACCTCAGTAGGATAGATTTCTAACAGAGTGCCAAAAAGCCACTTCAGTCTTTTGTGTCTGTCCAAGGAAATGGAGGTCAGCCATGCTGCTCCTGTTTCCTTATCATTTTCTGTCTGGATTAGATTGGAAGGCAGATGTTCCTGCTTGGGTGCTCTGTCCAGGGAACGCTCCACAAGGGTAGTTCGGTGGTGCCTTTCAAACAGCAGGATGTTATTTCTGACCACATATCTGTGAGTCTTTTGGTTTCCTTTTTCCACAGGTTCTTTGGTTTTGTGTTTTAATTTCTCTGGATGGATTTTGTTGCCTGATTAGATCTGAACAGCCCCATGTCTCTTTAAATGCATTTGTGTGCTATCCCAGATATTCTTTAGGGAGCTGCTACTTTAATTAAGTTAGAAATAACCTTTAATTTTATACAGTGCATTTGTAAACATATTTGTATTTGTGTATATATGTGTATATCCACGCATTTGGATGTATGAACCTGGAAGTTATTGTTCCCAGCTCTTTAAAGATTAAAATCATGCAAAAGGTATGAAAATCCAGTTTCTGCACTTTCTCATGCTACTTTTTTTGCTCCCTCTCTCTTCTTCCTTTTCCAGGACAGCTCTTTTCTCTGATACCCTGAATACATCTTTTCTGTCCTTTCATTTGCTACAGGCCCCGTTTCCTTTGCAAGCTCAACTTGTTAACTTGCAGTGTCAGCTTCCATTTTCTTCTTTTAAGACTTTTTCCAGTGCTCCTTGAGGTCTATTTCTACTGTTACATAACGTTTCTGCAATGTTAGCGGCCTCCAGTCAATAGGCTTTTTTCTTTAATCTCCTCTTTTAGCAGATTGATAGCTTAGCTATTGGCTTCAGCTAGACCTGGCTACATCTTTTTTTTTTTTTTTTTTTTTTCCTTTTAGTATCATTTACATATCAGCTGCTAATACTAGGTTAAATTCCTGGGAAGGGATTAACTATTAACCACGGAAGACCTTCCATCATGGTAATTAGAATAGGCTGCGAAATGATCCCTTTCTTTCCTGCAAAATAATGTGTGAAGTCAGTAAATAGGAATATGGAAGGGAAAATTGTTCTGAAGATTTTGCTGAAACCATGAGATACTGTGCAGCTGTACCCACTGTAGTAATGCAGATTGTTAAATAAATAAATAAAAAGCAGCAATCAGTAGTGGATAATCAAGTATATGAGCAATGGTACAGAGGTTCAAAGCAGCAGCCACTAAAATACACCTGATCAGTTACTGGTGTTGGGACTGATCAGTAAATGTCTGCAAAGAACAGCAGTCAGTCGGTAGCTACAATCAATGAATCACTTTTACAGTATGTAACATATTTGAATAAAGATATGTTTATTAGAAAAAAAATCGAAGTAATGTTGACTTTTCACTCTTGAAGAGGATTTTCACCCTGTTTGTTACCTAAAATTTAGAGAAACACCTCCAGCTAAAATTATAATCCACAAGTAACACGCATTGGGAATAATTTACGCAGCAATGAGCCAGAGTGATTTCAATGATCTTGGAGCCCTTTTGGGAACACAAGTGTATTAGTTGAGACTGAGCTTGCTCAAATGAGTTACAATATCAGATTGTATTCATGTTAGAGGTTTTTTTAATGAACACAAAGGTGACTCACAGAGCTTTATTCCTGACCCTTTCACAACATACAAAAATGAGAGAAGGCAAAATGAACAGCCCCTTTTTCGTCTCCCACACTTTGAATTGTTGTGTGACAATGACCCTTTACACTAAAAAAGGTCAGTATTGTGATGCCTCTTTCTACCTGTATCTTTGTAAGCAGAGCTGATTAGTTCCATAATATAGTGTTTGCTGCATCCTCTGGTTAGTGTCACTTACTGGATCATTGCTGAGAAGGGAAAATTACACTGTAACTGCAGTAGCTAGTAGGGCAAGGAGTATCTAAGAGCATACAAACATATCGAAGGATTGGGAACAACTGAAAAAAACAGAAAATAATTACCTTCACTAATGCAATGTTCCTTCCATGTTCAAGGAGCTCGTAGCCAACAGGATAAAAAAATCCTGCTATGAGTACTTTTGTATTCAGCATCTCCATTTACAGTTAAATGCAGGATAATTGCAATATAGACAGCATATATAAACTAAGAGTAACGCAACTATTAATATTCCCCATTATCTCATACAGTTCTGTGTTACCATGAAAAACAGTTGTCCTATAAAAATTCAGTTTCCAGCTTTCCTCTCTCTGTATTGCAGACATGATAAAAGAGTAATTATAAATGTATGATAACAAAAAGGCAAACTGGTAATGCTGTTGAGACTGAGAGTGGAAAACACTTCCATGGGCGTATGATTTCATCCCTGACATTCAGTTCAGGGTATATTTGTATTATGTGTGTACGTCACTTAACCATATAGCATGTACCATGTGGACACTTAGTAGCCTATATGTCTAAGTTAGATGAAGAAAAAAGGTGTCAGTTTTCAAATCTGTTTGTTTAAAAATATGTATATTCTCTTTATTTGCTTTCTACTGCTTTAAATCAACATTTTGTTGAAACATTTTGGTAACTTCAGACTTTCTTTTAAGATTTTTTTTTTAATATATATATATCTTGGAGACAGTCTCTAATTTTTTGGTCAAAATGTATTGCAACTTTAGATATACTTGTAAGACAAACGTTTTGTCAGTTTGTATATAAAAGTCTGCATACATGGGTCTCTGTTTAGTTAATGTATGCAAATTTATTGTACAGGCTGCCCAATACTGCATTAGTAAGCAGTTCCTGATGAGGAATTAGGATCAGGTATAGCATATAATAGCTTAAAACCTGCTGTGATGGGAAGATTGAGGTAAAGGCTGAGTGCTGAGCAGTCCCAATTGTATTCATTAACTCAGTGTGATGTGTAACTTCATAGAACTGACCAGTTCAGAAAACTTCACTTCATATTAGAACTAGCAAACCTCAGCCAGTATTTTTTTTGTCTGAAAACCTGTAAGTGCAGTGCTGTTGTAAGAAGCTAATACAAAACTGCAGCATCTACAACAAGGAATGCTTTAGGCTGCCTTCAGTGTAAGGATTAGATAGCTACAATAATTCTGTATTTTACCATGATTCCTTGTAACATTATTTCTAATATTTCTTATATTTAAAGAAACAAAACTCTAAAAACTTGCATGTGAATCAAAACATATTTTCCTGGTTTTTAATTTAGCACAAAAAAATCTTACTAGTTACTAAAAAAAGCATTTTTCTTCAGCTGGTTTTCTCGTAGATAAAAGTTCCCAGTTGAAATGCTTCCCCTGCCCTCTTTAAAATCACACATAATCACAGAATGGTTGAAGTTGGAAGGCCCCTCTGGAGGTCATCTGGTCTAACTCCCCTGCTCAAGCAGAGCCATGTAGAGCAGGTTGCCCAGGATCACGTCCAGATGGCTTTTGCATATCTCCAAGGATGGAGGCTCCACAATCTCCCTGGGCAGCCTGTGCCAGTACTTGGTTACCCTCACAGGAAAAAAGTGTTTCCTGATGTTCAGATGGAAAAGTTTCGACTCGCTGTAGCAGTACCTTCTAGCTAAAGTGGAGAGGTTTTATAAGACTTCTTATAAGTCTCCATGCTCAGTTTCCTTCAACTAAAGGAAATGTAGTTTCACTTCAACTGAAATGTTTATGAAGTGTCATAAAACACTAGAAGCTAAGCTAGGAGTTTAAGAAATTCTCTCTTTATAGGGAGAAATATATGAATATTTGTCTCTGTCTTACAGTGTGAGCGGATTGTCTGGGTGATTGTAGTTCATAGTCACAGCTACTATACTCTTTTGTAATATAATTCCGCTTCATGCAAATAATTTGTAATGAGTAGGCTAGAATAACTGATGACTTTCACTGGCTTTCCTAGGCTAGGGACCTTAGTGATAGGAAGTCTGGTCTGTAAGGGCTTGCAGCAACAAGAGATACATACAACTCCTCAGTGGGCAAAGGGTGCCTCTCCATTTGTCCAGGGGTCGTCCAAAGGTGGTGTTGATAAATAAGGGAGAGGAAATGTATCAGCTACCTCAGACTGACTGACAGTGGTTCATCTACTGCTGACTTGCTGGTTTTAATGCTGGTTTATACTTGCTTAAAACTGGTGCTTGCAGCAATGGCAAAAAGACTATTGTTTGCCCAGCAGTATGCTCCTCCAGTTTTCAGATTTTGTTCATTCAATAGGCAGTAATTAGCACCTCCCTGAAACATGGGGCAAGCCATAATAGAGAAAAAGCACATAATACCTGCTTCTAAATTAGCTCAGCATCTGTGTATTCTTTCTCACTTGAGAATTATTAAATTAGGTCTTTCTATCATTTCTAAATTGTTCTTACTATCTAAAGTGTGAAGTTTCTCAAATGCAGGTTCAATGATGTGTTATTGTAATTTATTTCTGGAATCAGTTACTTGCAAGAAAGTTCATCAGTTTGAATTAAAACATTCAAGTTCAATATAGCCTTAACAGTCCAGAATCTGACTTCAATACACTTACTGGATTTTTTGTTATGTCCTTATTAGAGAGTATTGTAACTATTTGCTACTATTTAAAGAGTTAATCCCTGTCTTAACTTACCATAACCTTATCTTTTTCTTGTTTTTCAGGGTCAACCTGGTCCTCAAGTAAGTGCCATCTTATTTTCCTACATAAGTTAAAGCTAAATACAGGGCCCACCAAACTCAGGTTTTCTACAAAGTATTTTGATTTTTTTTTTTAATCCTACTGTAATAAGCTAGAAACTGGTAACCACTGCATAATTCAGTAAGGGAAATATTTCCCNGGGGTTAACAAAGTAATACTGAATAAAGCAAATCTCCTAACTATGGCTTGAAACTTTGCCACCTAACTTTAAAGCAAGATAAAATAACTTAGCAAATGTGTAGCAAATGTACTACGTCAACTGCTTATTAATCACATGCTAATAATGTTGCAATAATCCAGGCAGCCCTCAGTTATTTTAAATATTGCACTGCTAGCTGTTTTGATTAATTATATACACTGCTTTGAATTAGTTCTGCTTTATTTAAGAATAGTAGAACTTTGTCTTGTGAGCTGTAACTGAAGACAAGGAAATCTAAGAGATCGAACCTCAGTTCTGAAGTAGAAGTAGAATAGTAGAAAGGAAACACTAGGTATAGCAAAAATTAAATGTATATTATTTGAGTTTGAGTGGTATAGAAACGTGGAAGAGCAAGGAAATAGGAAAAAGAAAAGCCAATACCAAAGCCAAACTTAGTGAAATCAGTTGAAAAACTCTACCTTTTTGCATACTCAAGGTGCATTATGGAACTCTAGTCTGTGGGACCATCTTAGCACAAGTGAGTTGCCTGAACCAGGATGGATTTCTGTGATGGCCTTTAATATTTCAGGATCATAATTGAAAGTCAAAGCTTTACAGCCTTGTTGACTGAAGTTTTTTAAGTTAAGATTTTCTTTACGGGAAGCAAGCATTTTTCTCAGATTTTCTTGTTTCTAATCATCGTTTTCTGTTGAAAGACAGTTTGCATTATAAACCCTCATCCCACTCAGTTCGAATGCCTAGTATCCTTGCAGAGCCAGGCTCCATTGAATAGTATTATCTAAGTAGTCCGTATGATATCAGAAATGACCACTGCCCGTAGCACTTATGTTTCACAGTAAGCTCTTGATGTGTGGCCTACATAGAGAGGTATCTTCAGCCTCTGTGCTGCTGGGGGTCAGTGAAGAGAGAGGTTGTAATTCTGTGTGGCACTCTTGATCTGAACAAACTCTGTTGAGGACCCGAGGCTGTTACTTGAGCTTGTGGGCTGCCCTCCAGTTGATGTTGACTTGCGCTGCCACCCGTGTCTTTTCCCTCTGGGTTTGGACCCCCACCTCCCACATTTCAGTTGCTTGGAGAGTATCTCTTGCTTAATGCTCGTAAACAGCTTCTTGGTCTTTGGAGCTCGTATCTCTACATGAAATGCCCTGAGGTAGCTGTAGGCAAAGAACCACAATGGAGATGGCAACATGCAGTGCTGTTTCAAGGGCAGAAAGGCAGAGAAATCTTGTCACGATTGTTAAGAGAAGTGGGGTGAAAACCATAGGAAAAACCCTCTAAAAATGCCCTCCCAAAATGTATTAACTACTCTGTGCCCTGAATGATTATACAGAAAACAAATACAAGGTACTAGGACCCACAAGACTTAGGATGAGATTTCTTACATCCTAACTTCAGTAGTTCCCCCCAGGGGAAATGCTCATCTCTGTGCCATTGCCATTGTTCTGAGCAACACCGTTTTTCTTAATACTGTCTTTTCCTCCTTTCCAGCTCAAGATGCTATTGTTGTGGCAGCAGGATATGTATGTACTCAGTCATTTTGACTGGCTGATTTGAGTCCAGGAATAATTCTTGCAAGGGCACTGGTGAGGAAGTCATAATGGCATGAGACAGAGTAGAATTCAGCTTTAGATCAGGATGGCTAAACCTAGGAGTTTGTGTGTAGGTGTTGATGTGTGAGGTGTGTAAGCACTCCTTGTAGTCAGTGAAGGCTGAGTCAATACTCAGTGCACCTAGAGACCTCTTCAGCCCACTGTGAACTCCTAGGGCTCAATTTCATTGCCTGCATACAGGTGTTTGTTGCTGCGTGAGATGATCCATGGTCTCCAGCCTAGCCTCTGGTTGTTGCATATACAATGGCCGGAGTCAGTGTTGGACCACTGTAGTATCTTGTCAGTCATGGGCAGCTGTCTTGAATACCTAGGGAACATCTCACATGACACTGGTTGCACACATTCATGCCTCTTAATTACAGATTCTGATTATAGGCAGCTACTGAATCAAATAACTATTCTGCTGAATTGCTTTCTAGCCTATGTTGACATCTACGTCTTAGGCAACTACATGTAGGCTATTCATTTCTGGATCTGGGTTTCAGTTTAAGGGTCTTTCCCCTTAAACTGAAACCCAAATCCAGATAACTTCATGAGACAGCATTTTAAAAATGTACAAAACTGGTTAAAAATCTCAATTTTTAAAATTATTTTTAAAGTATCGATAAAAAACAGAATCTGTTCACATACAGATAAAATAAGTCAAACCCCCACAGTTTCTCATTAAAAAACTGCAGAAATTTCAGCCACCTCCACCCATGGTTGTCAGTAGTTTCCTCAGTCTTAAGTGTCCGTGAGAAATCTGAAATGCAAAGTATTGGTCAGTGTTATGGGTTTGTGTGGCACGGTTTTCCTTGGTGGCAGGGGAGGGGGGCTGCAGAGGCGGCCCCTTTAAGAAGCTGCTGGAAAATTCGCCGTCCCAAAATGTCGGACACGCCAAAATGTCGGACCC
>VYZV01021628.1:27268-46112 GCA_013401275.1 Pandion haliaetus | reverse complement strand
TTGGAGAAGTTGGTGAAGGACTGTCTCCCATTGGAGGGACCCCACAGTGGAGCAGGGGATGAGTGAGGAATCCTCCCCTTGAGGAGGAAGGAGCAGCAGAGACAAGGTGTGGCGAGCTGACCTCAACCCCCATCCCCTGTTCCCCTGCGCTGCCGGGGGGAGGAGGTAGAAAGCACCGGGAATGGAGCTGAGCCGGGAAGGCGGGAGGGGTGGGGGGAGGTTGTTCTGATGTTCGGTTTCCCTTCCTAATACCCTTGTGTTTTGTTTCTGTTTTGATTTGTAGTAAATTAAATGGATTTTGTTTTTTTCCCAAGTTGAGCCTGTCTTTTGCCCGTGACCATAAGTGGGGAGTGATCCCTCCCAGTCCTTGTCTCGACCCACGAGCCTGCCTTTGGATTTTCTCCTCATCCCAACATGGCCAGGGGAGCGGGTGGGGGGTGAGTGAGCGGCTTCGTGGTGCTTTGTTACTGGCTGAGCTGACCTGAAACCACGACAGTCGGTTTGGTTAGTAAGTAAAGGCTTCCTGCCTTCAAAGAGAATTACTATGCTGACAAAAGAAAGTTTTTGATGTCATAGCCATGTAAGTCCACACTAAGATAAAAGATAAATTCTAATCCTTTTTGCACTCAGTGTTTTATTAACACCTATTCTTTTTTGCTACAATTTTTAAAAAGTACACACTAAATTCACCCAACATGTACGTAGTTACTGGGTACAAATGTAAATTCATACCAGATCAGTAACACCTCCGCTCTTTTTATCTTTGAATTTTTACTGCTTCTTTTCTTCAAAAATACACCGCAAAAGAGAATTTTGCTTCATATTTTTCTGTTTTAAGTAAAAGAAAGCTTTATTATAACCCACAAGCATTTTTTCAGAAAAATTTCATGGTTCTATTGTATCTCTGAAAGGTAAATCAATAATCAATAGCTAAAGGATTTCTAGCATAATCTTTAAAAAAATAAACTACCTTCTTAGGATTTTAGTTTTCTGTTAAAAAGAAAGCTTTTTCAAATACCATGTAAACTGAGTTTCTTTATAGAAGAGCAAATAGTAAAATTTTCAATATTTTTGCTGAAACTTAAATTCTGGCTTTTAAGTGACCCCAAAGAATACTGCTTTTTCTTGTTAGAATGTAAATACGTATTTAGATTAACTTGTACCAGAAAGGTTTATTTTCCCAACAAATGTATACAACCAAATTCTGCCCATACATATCCTGTTTAAAATAATGGAAGTATTCATGTTTGTCAAAGAACAGACTTTAGCTTCTAGTCTAAAGCTAATTCCATAACGAATTTACTATCTGGGTAAAGAGAAGGCTTGTTGTTTTTAACTTTTTTTGTTGTTTAGAAGTAAAGTTCACATAAATACTGTAAAAAAGAGCATTTAGTATTAGGGTGAAGGAAGAGAAAATGATCCTTTATGATATCCTAAACTGAACTAAAACCATTAACAACTATAAATGTGGGGCCGGGTGGTGTTTTGGTGTGACTTTGTCTCAGTCAGCCAACTGTTTCCTCCTTTGTGGCAATATCCTCTCCCTGGCCTATCTCTAGTGCAACATACTTTTTCTCTCATCTCCACGTACATGATCACTCTCTGTGTGGGGCTTTGAGATATAGCTGCCCCACAGATGCTTCTCCCTTCTCTTTGGCAGCCATTCAAATCTGCATTAGAAATGGACAAAATACTGATGATTGATACTTGTTTTCATGAGATTCTTGTTTTCCTGTATGTAAAATGTCTGTGGAAGCTGTGTTATTTCAGTCTGAAATTTTGCAGTTGTGTGCATGACAAAGCGTTACCATAGCAATGCTGGTGACGAATGTATGTGTGTGTCTTTTTTACTGTCAAGCTTCAGGGTATGTGGCTGGAGTATTTTTAATGTCTGATGGCAGAGATTCTGATTCATGGTTGGACAGGCTATTACTGGCTTCTGCTGTCAACAGAGCTGGTGGGAACCATTTTAACTTTTAGTTTTCTGCTTTTTGTCAAGGACTGAGAGAAATAGCCAACAGGACATGGGCCACAGTTTTGAGCTGGTTTGGATGGCAGCAGTGTATGGAAGAGATTTGTTTTATCACTTTCTAGAGAACGCTGTGATGGTAAGGAGAATCCTAGGCCTTAGGAAAGAGTTGAGTATCTGACAGCAGGAAGGATGGGATGGGGGTTGTGTGAAGAAAATGTTTTAAGTCCTGCTGAGTTTCCCTTTCAGTTTTGGTAGTTCGGGTAGCCATCTGCATTCCAAGACCTGTTAAATACTCCTCTCAATTAGCGCATGCCATTCAGGACTGGGGCTGTTGGTTGATAAGGTCAAGTGATAATATATGCCATTTTGATGGCTTTTGAAGTGATGGGCAAGGTGCATAATACATCCTATTGTCTAATGCTGCAAAGTCTCCACCTGTCAGAGCCTTAGAGTTGGACATGCTTCTTTTGTTCTGATCACCATAAATTGAGGTGTAAGCTCCATGATCCTTGCTCCGAGCAGTGCACCTCTAGGAATGCCTCAAGTCTCTCTACTTGTGTGGAGAGTGGGGGAAGGAGGCAAGAATTACGCTTTTGAAGGACAAAATCAGCATAAGGCTGGAGAGAGTTCATCACCTTGAGATATACAATGCAGTAAAGCTGTTGCTCCTGAGAGAAGCCCAGTGGTTGTATCCAGGCCATCAGCTGTTCACACTCTAGACAATCATCTTGCGGGGTGTTTCTGCTTCTAGCAGCTGATACCCTAAGCTCCTTTGTAAACTTCTGATCCTGCCAAAGGATTGTATGACTCAGTTTGAATATGCAAATGCTAGTCTGCTTTTGAGTTACGAGTTGCAGGTCAGATTTTGCCGTCAAACTTTAACAATTGGTTTGTTAACAAAGAACAGATACAGTCACTCAAATTTTTGTTTTCTAGGCAAATATGGAGTGATGTTCTCTTCATTTTATATGCTTGCGTGTGTGTGTCCCTGCACTTTTTCAGAATGCCATCAGGCCATTATTTCAGTGTAGGTTATGAAATTTCTTCAATAACTTTAGCGTATCTTAGTTTCTTCTTAATTCCCTATGTGAAACTGTGATTACTTATATAGAAATCAGAATATGAGTTAGAATTTGGTGTAAAGTCATGGGGGGATGCACTCTATTACTGTGATCTCTCATTTAAAGGGAGCCAAATATCATTTTGCATCTAAAGATTTTGGTTCAGTTTTTTGTTTCTTCTGAAGCATCTTCACTGACACTTAAACAGTGGAAAGAGCTACTGCGTTGCCCATGTTCTGCCCTAGGTATTACTGATGCCGGTGGGTGTGGAATGCAGAACCTCGACGTCATGTCGAAGCAGATACTGTAAGTTAAGGAGGAAATATATTTTCAAAAAGGAATGAACAGTTGGTTAGGCTTTGGTAAAGAAGGACAAGTACTAAAAGAGAATAAATAACAGGTTTATTTGTCTTTTGAAAAAAAATTCTTCCTAAGTGAGTTTAAAACATTCATAGTTTTTAAGTTTTCATATGCACACCACACATTTCCTCCCAACTACTGTCATCAAGTCCAAACTAATTAGTTATACCTGTATAAATGAAAATAAAATTAGGCTTAGCCTGAGAGTTTGGGCTTATATACAGCAGTAGAAACAGATTAATGTAGTGTTTTTTAAAAAATAGTCTCATCTAATGGCCAGGTAGACATAGGAAGACAGCCAAACACAGTATGTAAAAGTGTTTCTTACTTGCATCTGTACCAATAACAAGGCCAAATACTTGATCCCATTGCTGTTAATAACATTTTACTATCAATTTTGAGATCAGAAATTAATCTTAACTCAGGGCATCACCTAAATAAACAAGCTTGTACTAAGTTTCATATGTATTTAGCAGGCAGAGCTTTACCGTTTGCTTACCATTCTCCTTCCTTTCTAAAGCTATAATCAAACTCCTGAACACTATTGAAATTGTGCAATTTTTTTAGGAAACACGCAGCCCATATTGACTTGTGAACATGAAGAAACAAATGCCATCATCGTGGCTTTTCATTTTATGTTAGTTGCCAAACTGAACGACATCAGAGAATATAGGAGGAGAAATCATACTCAAAACCTCATGTTTACTCTCTGATGTGTACATAAAAGTTTATAACACAAAAGGTGCAAGAAATGTATCTTCCCAGCAGGGTTTAATGTGTTTAATTGTTTTAAAGTATGTTGCTTTCTCAGCTTTCTATGTAATAAAGCATAAGTTATTTTTGTTAAATGGAATTGACAATAACAATAAGCACTTTTAAAATATAAAACACTTCAGTTTCCCCTGGTACTTACATACATGTGTAAACCGGGAGAGCTGTGAATATTAAATGCTTGTTCAGCTAAGAAGATGGCATTAGTGCAAATAAGAGGATTCTTTGCTTTGTGAAGAAGGCGGCACAGAATTGGCAATACAGGGGCAAATTGTGCTGGCCTATCAGCTGTACCAAGACTAAGGAAGCACCACACATAGTTTAAACAGGCCGAGGGGAGTAAGTTCCAGGCATAAACAAGTAAGCTTCTTGTAGCATTGGATATTGTGCTCTGCTTCCAACATGTTTTTTCACTTGCCTTTTCCCAGCCTTTTGTCAGGATTTGCGAAGGAGCCTCTAATGGCAGATTAATGACTTCCCTACAGTACCCTGCCAAGTGAACTTAGTTGGGGATAATCGGACTTGTTAGAGCTCTGTTCATCTAATGTCAGATGCCCAAAGCAGAGGCCAGATACTTACCCTACCTCTGCTACTGTGTTCTTTTACCTCCTCTGATAGGCATGCTTTTGAGTTACAATTTCAGTAACTGTCTCTGGAAATCTTGTGCTGAAATAGTAGGATGTTCAAATGTTCCAAAGCATTTCCTGGAACTGGTAATTTGTTTCTGACTTTCTTACCTGATTCAGAAAAATAACAGATTTGAAATCTGTCAATTTAACAATTACCAATTCAATCTAGATTTTGATTCTCTGCAAACACAAAAATAAGAATATTCATTTGTTGTGATTAACCCCCAGCTACCAGCTAAGCACCACACAGCCACTCTATCACTCCCCCCCTCAGCTGGACAGGGGCGAGAAAATATAAAAAAGGGCTTGCGGATCGAGATAAGGACAGGGAGAGATCACTTAACCAATTACTGTCATGGGCAAAACAGACTTGACTTGGGGAAAAGTAACTTAATTTATTGCCAAACCAGAGTAGGGTAATGAGAAATAAAACCAAATCTTAAAACAACTTCCCCCCACCCCTCCCTTCTTCCCAGACACAGCTTGACTCCCAAATTCTCTACCTACCCCCACCAGCAGCACAGGGGGACGGGGAATGGGGGTTAGGGTCTGTTTGTCACATGTTGTCTCTGCCGCTCCTTCCTCCTCAGGGGCTGGACTCATCACTCTTCCCTGCTCCAGGGTGGGGTCCCTCCCATGGGAGACAGTTCTCCATGAACTTCTCCAACGTGGGTACTTCCCACAGGCTGCAGTTCTTCATGAACTGCTCCAGTGTGGGTCCCTTCCACGGGGTGGAGTCCTTCAGGCACAGACTGCTCTAGTGTGGGTCCCCCGCAGGGTCACAAGTCCTGCCAGAAAACCTGCTCCAGTGTGGGCCTCTCTCTCCATGAGTCCACAGGTCCTGCCAGGAGCGTGCTGCAGTGCGGGCTTCTCATTGGCTCACAGCCTCCTTCGGGCACCCACCTGCTCCAGCATGGGGTCCTCCCTGAGCTGCAGGTGGGTATCTGCTCCACTGTGGACCTCCCTGGGCTGCAGAGGGACAGCCTGCTGTCTCACCATGGTCTTCCCCGTGGNGTGGACCTCCGTGGGCTGCAGGGGAATCTCTGCTCCGGCACCTGGAGGCCCTCCTCCCGCTCCTTATTCACTGCCCTTGGGTCTGCAGGGTTGTTTCTCCTACATGTTCTCACTCCTCTCTCCAGCTGCAGTTTCTGTGCCGCAGCAATTTTTTTTCCTTCTTAAATATGTTATCACATAGACGCTACCACCGTCGCTGATGGGCTCGTGCTTGGCCAGCGGCAGGTCTGACATGGAGCTGGCTGGCATTGGCTCTATGGGACATAGGGGAAGCTTCTAGCAGCTTCTCACAGAAGCCACCCCTGTAGGCCTCCCCCCTCCAGCCCCCCCCGAAACCTTGCCACGTAAACCCAGTACATCATTGTGCAGAATTCTGTAGAAAGGGCTCTTTGCACAAGGTAATGTCAGCTCTGGATGCCCTTGTAAAGTAAGTTCTTTTGTTATGAAGGTGTCTTCTTTTACTAAACCTGAAGATCTCCCTCCAGAGTAGGTGTATGCAGTAGATGAAGAAAGCTTGGAAGATGGGTTCTTGGGACAGTTTTAAGTTGTTGGCCCAAAGCTTTTGGAAGTTGATCCCCTCATTTCATAGTTCACATAGTGACTATTTATGGTATGGTTACTCTGAAAAACCAAGTCCCAGGATAAAAAAAAAATATAAAACTAGTATATGAAACTCTAAAAGAAAACATGAAGGACAGCTTTCTATTTGTAGGGTGTTATCAACTTTTCTTCATCTTGGCACCATTAATTTCTGAAAAGAATTGGTTTTGTTTTAATAAAATAAACATGAAGGTCTGATTCACTCGTTACATATGCTAGCATAAATGTTACGGGGAATCACACATTAGCATTCCACCTATTCACCTAGAAGTTGCAGCTGTCACCAGGGCATACTAGATCTTCTAACAGCAAGTGAAGAACTCTGAAGCAAAAATTACTTGTAAGCCTTCATTTGGTATAGCATTGCTTAGCTTATCAGAGTACATATGAGTACAAAAAAGCAATTACAAGCCTAGTACTGTGGTTCCATTATGAGATGTACAAAGAGTTGTCAAAATATAATTAAGAACTCTGAAATATTTCTTGTATTCCTAAATCATTTCTTTATCAAATGACCTTTGTATTTTCTTCATCCTGTTCTACAGATGGCAGAAATACACTAGTGTGTTCTGTGTTTTATTAGGAATTATGTCAAAGCAAAGTATTGCACTGTGTTCAGGAATATTATATAGTATTTTACTATCCTGCTGCACATGTTTTTAATTTGATATTAAACTCCTACTGGCATATTGTTTTTAACTGATCCTCATGCTGTATTTCAGCTTTGAATTCCAGCTCAATTTGTTGCAGATCCCAGTAGTTTCACTAGCTTTAAAAAAAAATAAATGAAATGAAGAGTTATAAAAATGTGTATTTCATCAAGCTTATGGTGACTTAAACGTAATGCTGTGATATCTAAGACCTTAGTCTTTCACAAGGTTTTCAAGATAGCAGTTTCCTTGATCACCCATTATCAGTCCAGAGCCCTGGTGACTTTCTGTGCTGGAAGCTTGGAAGTCCTGCAAACTTGAGCAAACCTGGGAGCTTTGGATCTTAGGCTGACAGATGGAAGCTTCAAATTTTGTATTTTCCGTTATGAAGTGACACTTTTGTCAATTGAAATTTGACTTTAAGCAACCTTATATGTTAGCAGAAATGCTTCAGGTTCTTTATATTGAATTGGTGCTGGCATGAAGAGCTGTGATGATGTGCTATTCTTTCCTGTTAAGTATGAGTCAAGTTTAGAGGAGAGAAAGAAGAAGAAATAGAAAATGTAGCAATTCCTTTCACTGGAGTGTTTTGTGTACTGCCAGCAGAGTTATTAATGAGCATGGCATGCAAGTGTCCATTCTGTTTGTGAGCTTTAATCCAGAATTCTATGTTTGAAAAATGCTTTGGCTGTCCCTGCAATAGCATAGGAGTTCTTAATAATCTTTTTTGCTGAGATCCATCAGTAACATTCAAGAGTTGCGAGCTGCTGAGAAACATGTAAAAGAATCACGTATTTTCAGAAATACAATCCAGTTATATTGCACAGTATGTCTGTTAGTGATCATTTGCCAAAAAGAATGAATATCCATTTAAGTATACATATACATATGTGTGTAATTTCCCCTGAAGATGTTCTGAATTTCATAGACCAAACTATTAGTCTTGAGGAGAAAACTGTTTTGTTTTTAATAAACTTTATGTTGTCTTAAATTGCTTCCTGTATAAAGAAAGATGTTGCCAGCCTTAAAGGTTACAAAAATATCTTCAGTCATCTCACTTTTATATATGCCTATGTATAAAAGTATGTGTATGTTTGTAGTTGAAATTCCTTTGCATTTATTCAGTGTTTCAACTCAAACTTTACAAATCTGAACAGTTCTCCAAATAGCTCTATGAAGTATGTCATTGTAGTTTTCCCCTGTTGTATGAGGAAGTTGAGGAAGATAAAGGTTTAGTTCTTCTACTAGCATTTGTTTGTCGTATTGTAACACATATATTATCTTAGATGCTATTTTTATGCGCTTTTACTTCTATATGGTCATCGACTTTGAATAAATTAAGCTGTGATTAAGGGTTGACACATCGCCATCAGGACTAGACATAGGACTTAGTGTCAAGTCTTTGCCTGTTTTAGCAATGGCTTGTAGCTAAGATAGTTTGGAGACATCTGCAGTAACCTAGTACTTACAGGTTGCCTCAGATGGATATGTTCAGTGTAGCTTTTATCATTGCATTTCTCAGGCAGTTCCTGTAAAAAGGCTTGTTTGGGTACCGATGGAGCCTGGCATGCACAGAAACTATTTAAGGGACTAAGGACATGCAAGGGGGGGATAGGAAAGAAAGAAGGATAAGATCCTCAGAGAAATGTATGTTAGTATGTCACTAAAATACATTTTTCCCAAGCATTATCATATCCTCAAGTTAAAAGAGTTACCTAGGTTGTGAAATAATTTCATTGCTCTTAGTCTGTGGAGGTTATACTGCAGTCTCAGAAGCCTTCCTATCCCTTGGGCTGTATTTTACATGGCTGTGGCTTTATACTAATATTTTACTGCTATTTTCTTCTAACCATTCATGATTTAAGTAATCTAACATACCACTTCTTTTACAGTAGCATTTTATAGTAGTGTTTGCAGACAGCACTAAAAGAATAGCTAAATCTTTCCTTGGCATTCTACTACCTTGAATGAGCAAATGTATCCTGTACTGCGTAGTAGAGTTTGGAAAAGAAAAAACAGCGTATGTACAGGATGCCATGCCTTTGAAATACTGAATGAAACTCAGGGCATTGCTACTGAAACAAGTGTGGATTCACCACAATAAATGGAAGAATGGAATTGACCTCCCCTATTTAAAAGTCTGTGTTAAAATCCATTTGCTGAAATTAAGTTTATTGTTGAAATACAGCAAATGTCTGTTAGCTGCAAAACCTTGTTTGTATGTGAGCTATCCAGTTTTGTTCATTTACACAAATTTAGTCTTTATTACTCTAATGTAAATATGCCTTGATATGATAGGAGATACGGGCCAAAACTCTTCAAAAAGGGTACCGGGCTTTTAGTAGTAAATTCTTTGAAATTAATCTTAGTGCTTTCAGTAATTAATTTTGGATTTTTTAAAATTTTTCCAAAGAGAGAGATGGGGAAGTGGGAGAATCTATGAAAACAGCATGAAATGGGTATGGGTCACAAGAATGAAGTTGGGTTTTCTTTCCTTGAATTGGCTTACTTTTATTTCACTAGCTGGCTTGTTTTGAAACTTGTCCTTTTTTCAAGTAGATGAACAGAGAGTTTTTCAGGTATTTCAGTCATTTGTTTCTGTGTGGTTATGATTTTTTTGTAGAGCTGTACCCTATGGAGCATCTGTTAATGAAGTACATAAATCTCCTTGACCTAATTGCTGGTCAAAGGAGGGTCTGTCCGATAGATATTTGTATGCTATTTCTCTACACAGTAGTAATGGAGACAGTAAAGTTGAATGATCCAGAAGGCTAGGGAGCTTGGAGGACATATTTCAATGACCACAGGTGCTTCTCTTGTAGGTAGTGACTGGCAGTGGTGAATCTCTATTGCTCTGAAACTCTCCCTTTCCCTTGCTTTATTCCTTTGTCTGTTTTCTTCAAAATGCTTGAAGTTCAGCCTGTCCTCCTCACCAGAAAGGTTCTTTTAAGTAAAACAAAAATGACCAAATGAGCAAAGGACACTGTCATTTCAGCTGAATTATCTACGAGGCCACTAAGCAATCAAGGAAGCACCAGAGGTCTTTGAATTACAGAAGCCAGTGTTCTAGTTTTAGGTAAAAAATGACTGAAATGTTAGAATGTGAACTACTGTTTCTGAAAATAACGGGAAGTTGTTAACTCCCAGTGAGGAAATTTTTTCTTACTAAGCTTCTAGGAATAAATGAGAGAGCTGGCCTATGGATAAAAATCTACCAAAGGAAGTATAAAAAATATTTAATGGTGTATTTTTTATCTCAAAAATCTGGAAAAAGGATTTCATGACTTTGATTGGCAGGAGGTGTAACTTTTTTCTTTTCAATTTCTGTTGTGTTGGGAAAGAAAGCCAGAGTGTACTTCCATGATCCCTGCAGTTTTATAAGCCCTGAATTCCACTGAACTATATTGGCCTTCCTTTTAAGTCTTTTTTTTTTTTTTTTAATTATTGTTTTCCCAAGTTCTCATTTGGTTTTGGAGCATATTAATTGCTTCCATAAAGTAGAATGTTTTGACTGGGTTCAAGGCATCAATACCTAATGCATCTGCTTAGACCAGGGGGCCAGAAGGATAGCAGGCTTCTTGAGCAAAATAGCTCTATATTTGTACAGTCTGCTTATTGGCTGCTTACTGGTACAGTCCTTACTGGCGAGTGCAGAAAACTCCTCTGGAGTGGTACTGTGCCATTGTTATTTTAATAAATGGGGATAATTGGGAGGTTAAGCAGTGCTAGTTATTTTTTCTTCTTTGTTGCATATCCCTTTTAATGTTCAATGCAAAATAAAAGGTGTGAAGTCTGTGGCAATAAAAACTGTTTAGAGCTATAACTTCTCTCCTGCTTCAGTAGTTTGATGCAACAATAAATGCCAATAAATAACCTTCTGAGGAAAAGGTGAAGCACTCTACCTTGAAAACTCTTTGCACTTTAGTTTTTTTTATTGTAAAATTTGGAAGCAGCCTTTCATTCTTCTTTGTCTTCTTGTCCCCCAAACATGCTTTTTTGTAGTTGTTTAATTCATTGCTCCTTGAATTTCTGTGGCATCATTTCTGTTGCCTGCAGTGAATATTTATTAATGAAAGTGCAAGACTCTAGTCAATTGCACTTTCTCTTGTTATTGAATCTTATAAACTATCGAATCTTATCAAGAAGCCCATGACTCATAATAAAAATTTTCATCTATTGATAGCAGACTCTTTTTTGCCTATTCCATAGCTACTATGCTATATATTAATTTTTCTGTCACTTGTGACAGAACCACTGAACTGCTGAGTGAATGCTGATACAGAAATGAAGTCTTGTTTTTAAATTCCACCACCAGCACGCTCACACATGCAAACAACCATATGAAGACACACACACACATGTATGTATATTCCTATTGGAGAGGATATAACAGGGATATAAAAATAATCTGCTGCATAGTAGGCTAGTATAGGATGGAGTGGG
The DNA here is from genome assembly GCA_013401275.1 of Pandion haliaetus. Classification (NCBI taxonomy): domain Eukaryota; kingdom Metazoa; phylum Chordata; class Aves; order Accipitriformes; family Pandionidae; genus Pandion; species Pandion haliaetus. The sequence goes on along the minus strand of VYZV01021628.1, from coordinate 34,612 downwards.
ACTCCCAGGTGTCTGTTCTCAGTGCAGCAAGAGGAAGAAGTAGGGAGGCTCTGTGAAGGTAATGGAGTGCGGAACAGCCTACATGAGATACTGGTTGATGAGGAGTTAATCTCGGTCATACTATACTTTTTAGCAGGGCCTGTTGCGATAGGACAAGGGGTAATGGTTTTAAACTGAAAGAGGGTAGGTTTAGACTCGATACAAGGAAGAAGTTTTTTTACAGTGAGGGTGGTGAAACACTGGAACAAGTTGCCCACAGAGGTGGTAGATGCCCCGTCCCTGGAAGCATTCGAGGTCAGGTTGGACAGGCCTCTGAGCAACCTGATCTAGTTGAAGATGTCCCTGCTTATTGTATGGGGGTTGGACTAGACTATGGGTTAAAGGTCCCTTCCAGCCCGAACTATTCTATGATTCTAAGATAGCATGTCATGCTTTTTCAAGTCACAGGTGGACATGTAATGAGACAGAGATCTGCTGGAGAATTGGTAGGAGAATAGGAAGGCTGAACCAGTCTGTATCAAAAACATGTCTCATTTTTAGAATGTTTTATAAACCCAAGTATTGAACACCGAAACCAGTGTTTTGTTGTACTGTCATTAAAAAATATTTCTAAAAACATGGATCGAACTCCAAAAAATCCTGAGACTGGTTTGGAAATAGCAAATGTAACAGTAATAGTAAAAACAGCTCACTGTTCAGTCTGTTTTAGGAATTTTGATTCTGTAGGGCACACATCACTTTTGTTTTCAAATGTCTTCCTGCAGTTCTGAGCACCAGCCAAAACTTTGTGTCTTTCTGTCTTTTTGATGTAACCAAGATTATGTGTTTGTATCTTCCTTGCACCTGTGGCATTACTGAAAACAGAAACTCTGGATGTTTCCTTATAAAATGAGAGATTTAGTAATATTAGATATTTTCATCCATGTTTTTATGTGCTTTTTTACGTGTTTAGTAGAGTGGGATTTCCTTTGTGTTTTGTTTTGTTTTTTTTACAGTATTTCATCAAAACTGTAATATCATCAGTAAACTTCTGCTTATCTAGCAAGTAGGAGAATAGGAAGGTGTACTGTGGACAAGGCAATGAGGGATTAGATTCAGAAGATACATATATTATGGTGCATTGAGCAGTAAGTGGTAGTCAGGAGGCTTTTGACTTAACCAGAAGCCATTTTCTTATCCTTAATAATGTGACAAGTTTTTCTGTCACCATATCTTTGGTCTTAGTGACATGTATGGCAGCTATTCATTTCACAGGGAACTTAACAGTTGATTCAGATTATAATGTTTGCTTAATTTCATTTCTGGAAATAGTAAAGCCGATCCGTGATTTTTCATGCTTAGGCAATGGGTACGTATTCATATACCCTCCATACCATGGAATCTTTATAGGACTATTTGCGTTGAGTTTTGTAGGTTTTCGAAGAAAACATCGTGTTTGTCTGTAGAGGGGGAGAAAAATGGGGGGAAGAGGCCAGCCTCATTGATTAATCAAAGCAAGCAAGCATGTCAGAGAAAGGAAGAGGAGACTTCCTTTAGCTGTTCTTGCTTGCGACACCAAGCCTTATGCTTCTTCCTGGGTATTGAACTAGTCTGTTAGCAGTGACCCCTTTGCAGCTTGTGACACAATCTGGTGATTTTTGTGAACAACGTTATAAAGTTCAAAGAAGCACCGCATCCAGATCTCAGCAAGAGCATTGCATGAGAAATGAGTGTCTAAATTACAGTCTAAATGTTTTCTTGACACATTTTGGGTAGATCGTATTCTTGTGCCTGCAGTTTATGAACTTGTCTCATTTATGCATTAGCATAAATCACTGACTTCTGAATATGGTTGTATGAATTTATGGCAGGATTCACTTACATTCTACTTGATGTGAATGTTAACTGAGCTGTTTATCTAGATTGTTATATATATATCTATTTTATGTTTCTCAGGGTACAACCATTTACATAATGTTTATTAATTCAGGCACGGTTATTGTGTCAGATATTCAGGTTTCCTTTTCTCTGCCTTGGAATATTGTAACAAAAACTTGAGAATATAAGGGGAGCAAAGGAAAGATTGGTAAGAGTTTTTTGGGTGGCAGGGTGGTTTTTTTCTTTAAAGCTTTCACCATAAGTCAGTCATATCCCAGGGGAAGAATAAAATACGTAAAAGAGAAGGGAATATAATTTCAGTGGTAGAAGCTGTTCAGATTGACTGGAAATTCTTGTGAGCACTTGTAAAAATGATGCAAGGTGAGATGTTGGCAGTTTAAACTAGCCTATGTGAACACTGGCTGTAAACATGGCCAAGTTCAGCAAATGCCAAAACCACATTGCTCAGTAGTTCAGGTCTTGCATAGTGGATGCAAGACTAAAATGAATGTAGGAACTTTGAAAGAGTGTTGTGTTTCCTAATACTCTGTGTAACCTCTTATCTTATGATTCAGTGTATCTGATCGTAGTATTTTGCAGCAACTACAGTTAGACTGGGGATCGTTGTTCCAATCGGGAACTTGTAACTTGTGAAAGTCATGAGCCGCATTTCAAAGAAAGAAAATGTTTGACTTTTGTAACTGAATAATTTGTTGTTATGTGCTGAAACCACCTTTTTACCCTCAAAATAAACTGCAGGAATTGAATTAGGCAATGTATGGCATGTCATTTAGTAGTGGAAACATGGTTAAACTAAGTTGGCAAATTGGTTTCCTTTTTGAATTTGTCTAGATGACACTGGACTGTCTGGTTCACTTTTCTGCTGGTCTCCAGAAGGCCACGGTTCCCTTACGCTGCCTGTTGCGCTCTTACTGCGGATGCTGTAGCTGCTAGTAAGGATGAGTGCATTGTATGCTGTTTCATCACAAATGAAAATGAAGGCTGAATCTTGCAAGCTACATTCAGTCCTCTAGCTGTCAGGTTGCCTTCACCTATGGCTGTTGTGGTTGAAATGTAGGAAAGCAGTGAGTGTATCTAAAAGGTTATTATTACCTGCGTCTTCTGTGGTAGCTCTGATGGGAGCTGCCAAGTTAGACATCTCAGGTTCCTTAGGAGCCTTGAAGGTGGATGGTCCCACTGGGACCTGGGACTGACACAGTCCAACTGATTCTGCTTGGTCGGCTGTTGCGGCTTGTGCTGGGCACTGGCAGGTCCTTTTGGCAGTGGCATCATATAGGTTATCTAATAGTCACTAAAAATCTGGATTCCTCTGCCCTGACTTTGGCGCTTTCTACAGAACCTAGAAACATTGCTGTTTCTTTGAACCCCTTCTTGAGAATCACTTACTATTTTCAGTTCTACTTTCCCCTCAATGCTTAAGGGAGCCTTTTTGGTGAAGACATGATAGAACTGCCTGTATTACACTTAAAGGCAGTTCTATAGCAATAGGAATATGGGCAGAATATCTCTATAAGAGAATTCATATAATTTTGAATGTTTGTAAAACCAGTATAAATCAAATGCTGGTTTTTTAAGAGGTTGTTTGAATGTAACTGTTACAAAACTATGAAGGTGGCAAGGGTGGAATACAAAATTAGCATTTTTCAGGGAATGAATTATAAAATGCCAGCTGTGTGAAAAATCATGCTGATCACACTCAATTAACCCTAAGGGGAATGTTGTCTGAATGAAGACCACGAGGATTGGTCTCATGTTTTCTAGTACTGCATTCTCTTACCCTTCTATTTCTTGTAGACATATTTATAATAATGTAAAGATTTCATCAGAGAATGGAAATGGGTTTTTGATAGCCAAAAAAACCCCAAAACAGGTCACCTGCCAGTAATCCTGAACATGGCTGTTGAATGGATTTGACCCTGATTTCAGCTTTGTTCTTGGCTGGCAGGTGCCTGGAGGCCTTTCGGTCTGCTTTAGAAGACCTTGTTTTAAAAACAGTAGTATTTGTCGCTTAATTATGAATGCAGATTTTGCATGTGTTTGTGATTTACAAGGCCTTGCTTATGTGAAGCAGGCTATAAACTCTCCTTGGAAATGTATAGTAGTCTGGAGTAGATAATTACACTTTGAGAAAAGAGCCTCTGTTTCCAGTGAAAACACTGTAAAGTTATTTCAGAAATGCTCTGACCTCAGACGTTTCATATAACTTACACAAAATGCTTTCACATTTGTGCAGCAGCTAGTGGCTTGATCTCTGCCATCTCGTAAATGAAAGCACAGAATTCTCCCTGGGAAAAAAGCAGGATGTCTATGCTGTGGCCTACAAAGCTAGTGTTATTTTACTCACTCTGTTCTTTGTGTCTATACCCTTAAACAGAAGAAACCTTGCCCTCCTTTAAACAAATCTGTCTCCTAATCACACCCTGCCCCCGCAAACCCAACTTTCCCTCAGATTTTTCTTCCTCCCTGCCTCCACTCAGTGTACACACACTAATAAATTCTGCAGTAAAAACCTTGGGAGAATTTCTCAGCACAAATGGAAAGAAGATGTCAAAGGCTGAGGATAGGAATTCACTTTTTAAAGTTGCAAAAACAATAGAGAACAATTGAAACAATGGGTGAAGAGCCAGAGATGGGTGAACAAGCCATGAAAGAATTGCATTAATTTTCTTTTGATGAAACCCCACTGGTTCTCTTCACTAGCATCCAAAAGAGCTATTTTTGTTTGCAATTGTTTGTTTGTTTTTCAAGACTCTTGGTGGAAAGCAAAAGCATTGCAAATACAAGTGCAGAGACTTGTGGGAATGTTCACACCAGAAATGCTCTTGTGGCCTTTTGAAAACCTGTTTTTAACTTCTGGTACAATAACTTTATCAGATATTGATACAGACTTTGTATGAAAAATTTGTGTGCTGGAAGGATGACTTAATAGAAACAATGGTGCGTGGCACTCGGGGAGAGCAAACACCAAGTAGTCATAATTGCTGGCTTTGCCCAATAGAGAGCAAAGAAAAAAACCCTGGATCTCTGAATATGATGTGGACAGGTCACTTTCAGAAAACCCTGCACAGAAAAGGGAGAACAAATTTTAATTCAGGTATGTGATTCAGTCTTATTAAAAAACATGTTTGTGTATGGATTGTGCTTTCAGGGAACTCCTAACAGAGGCAAATATGCAGAGGAGAGGCAGGGGCCACTTCTGCAGGTGGAGACAGCTGAGCATATTGCCAGCAGTCGTACCAGGGAGATGGTCTAGTAGCCCTGCAGATCTGCTGGCTGAACCTCTCGTGTGAGCACGCTCTTAACTTGTTTCTGTTCCAGTGAGCCAGCTCAGTTCAGGGAGCTGATGCAATCTCTGCTGTCTTAGTTTGTACCAACTGGCAGAGCTGTGGCAGGCACACCTCACAGAAGTTGTGAGCCAAAACCCATCAGAAGCAGGGCTACCCTTGGGCATAAGAACGGCATTGGGCATCTGGGTGAGGCAGTAACAACTCCCACAGTTGTGGTGTGATCCAAAAGCCAACATCCGTCTGCAGTCTTGGTCATGCCATGTAATCTATAATTTCATACCCAAGACATAGGATTCTGACTGTAGCACCTAGGGGTCATGTTACGTGCAGTTTGCAGCCCATAAGATACTCAGAGCCAGTAGTGGTTTGATAATTCAAGGAGATAGAACACATGAGCACAACAGCCCTTTGCTCGTGCTCCGTGTTCACTGTGAAAATGGTGGTAACAGCCAGCATTGACTGATTTTAGTTCTTCCCATTCTGCAGTTACCGTGTTACTGATTGTATGCGTTCACAAATTCGCAAGCTCAATGGCATCTATGTGTATGTTTTAAAGTGGGCCTGCTGAAAATGTGCTCTACTGTAATGTCATGTCCAACTAAGTATACGTGGAGTCTATAGCTAACAGTAGACAATGCTGCATGTAGCTTCCAGTGTATATATGTGAAGACGTGCATTGGAAAGGGTCAGTAAGAAGGGTTAAAGTATAAAAAAAAATAGATGGAGAGACCTTAAAGGTGCAGCAAGGCTGTACCTGTTCATTAAATTACTTTGTTTAATTTGTTTTTAAAGAGGACGAGTTCTTGCAGTGCAACACAAAGTAGACGGGTCATAGTTACTTGAGCAGATGGTTTCCACTCAGCTAGCAGTGAGCACTGTCCTTCCTGAGGTAGCAGACTTGTTTCTATGTCCTCTGCAGCAGATGGAAGAGATGGCCGGCTATGGAAGGAGGGGCATATGCTTTAACTCCTTGAAAGATTTAGCAGCAGATGCTCTTCTCTGGCATGCACCAGAAGCCCTTAAAAATAAGCAGAAAATTGGCTACAATAGGCATTCTTCAAGACTTGCATGTGTTTGATCACATCTTTAATACACAACAGGCTGACCTTCCTTCCATTTGCATTTACATGAACCACATGAATTTTTACTAGTGCAAATTCTGAAATGTTTAAAATATGCTCAGCTCAGCTAAGTTGCACTTGGTTATTTCTAATTTTGTTGCTGGTGGCAACCTTTTGTGCTGCATGTGCACTCACACACACACACACACACACACACACACACACTCTCTTTCTGATGCAACAGTGGACCCTGCTAGCTTCGATGGCTCCTTCTCTGTTTCCAGCTACTTTCATATGTACTTCAGGTCCTTCTTTGTAATGAAACACCTGCGTATCTTTCAGAAAGCTGGAGGTAGAGTCTGCACTATGTAAGCAGGCAGTTCTCTGCAGACCGCTAGCATTTTTATTCACAAGATACTAACCTGAAAACCAGCGTTTTAAAAACCTGGTGGTAGCATTCTGGAAGGTGCCCAATAAAAATGGAATAGGAAAGGACCTCGCTGTTTTGTGATTCTGTCACCTTACTGTTTGTCTGTTGGTAAGTAACAATAAATATTACTTCTACAAAATCACATTATACAAAGAGCTCATTTTGCCTAAAATAGTGTGCTTGAGACTAAACATCAACTTCAGCATTGCCAAAGATAGGAATGAAAACACTACTTTTAGATTCCCTAATCCATTTTTCTTTGGCAATCCAAGTCAAGGAGGGTGCCAAAATACATGGCAGATTTATACGTCTCTGAATTTATTAGCTGCACTTGCAAAGAAGTTTTACAGTCTTAGAAAACATTTATTATCTGATAGGAGATAAACTATTGTCCCTAACTGAAATCAATAGAAATTTTGCCATTTCAGGCATAGTTTTGCTTGTTTAAGTAGTCTGGTTCAACACATGGGTGAGCAAACTGTTCACGAAATAACTGTACAGTGCCCGGTATTAACACAGTGAAGAAGCCATCTCTGGAATAGCCCTGGCATTTGGAGTGAGAAATTGTAAGGGAATGCATTGTTAGGAAGAAATCACAGGTTGGTGCAGACCTGTTTCTTGCCATGTCCCAGGACTTCATCAGTGTCAGTAACTCATCTTTGCTTCTGTTTCTTTCAGGGCCCTCCTG
>VYZV01021628.1:4823-27258 GCA_013401275.1 Pandion haliaetus | reverse complement strand
GGGCCCTCCTGGTCCAAAAGGCGAGAAGGTGAGTTGAATCACGGGTGACGCAAGGTGAATGGAAAGCCCTCCCAGCATGAACTAAAGAGACCATTTGTATTGACACAGTGTAATGTTAGATTATGTAAGAGAGCTGGGTAGCACACAGATGCTGTGTTAAACCTATCATCTCATCTTTCCACTTTGCAGGGAGATCAAGGTGATCAGGGCCCTCGGGTAAGCATCTTAAAAAAAATGTTACACTTCCCCTTCGCTGAGTAGGCAATTAGTCTTTAGTGCAAAACTAAATTAAATACACTGTCTGAGCTAATTATGCTTATTAGCTGCATTTACCCTGCATGTTGAAGTAAGTGTCTGCAGGACGGTAATGCTGAACATGACCAGGTAGCGTCTGGGAAGATTTGAGTAACAATATTAAGTAATGCACTAAAATACACAATTTCCATTATTGGTGGAAGCAAGTTTCACAGTGATTTTTGCTCTGCTGTATAAAAGCTGGCTTTCCTAACCAACCTTTCAGTTTCCCCAGCAATGTTTTCACGCCTTGCATGGGCTCCCACAATGCAGAGGGCTGGTGGGTTTCTAATAAATGTACTTCTAGATTTCATGTAAAATGTATCTAGTATTTAGTGATTTATAAACAAATATCATGTATGCATGTATTAGCTCTTTCTCCTGATATGTATTTGTTAAATATTTTTAATAATAACAATATTATCACCGTGTAAATATATCCAGACACTTAGACAGAACATGGTTTGGTTGTGGAAATGTAGAAGTTCTTCTAATTTTTAATATCATGTTGATTTTAACAGAGAGATAGGGGAAGACAGGGGTGAAAGTTCAGATAGGTTGGCTCTGCCAGTTGTTTCTTCTTTACATCTGTGCTTCATTAGAAAACATTTGGTTACATTGTTCTGATGACATAGCGACTCTTCGGTTACCCATTTATGAATTTTTCCATAAAAGCATGTTCCATGGATATTATTTTCTTCTCTCAACTACGTTAAATATTTTGAATTTGCAATTTTATTTTATTCTACTATTTTATTTTATTTTACTTTACTTTTTGCAGTCAGTAAGATTATCTAAAGTCACAACATGCTTTTATAGCTGAATTTGGTGTTGGTGCTACCAGTGTTAATTACCTACAGGGAGTTCTATTATGCTTGGTGATATGACTGCACTTTAAAGACAGAGGCCTGTTAGCAAATAGCCTTAAATATTATTCCTGTTGAAACTCAGAAAGAAGAAATGGAAAACTATTTAAAGAAATAAAAAAGAAGTAGAGAGTAACAATGTGAGGAACATGTTTTTTCTAGGCTAACACACAGACAGGGTTCCAAAGAATGTAAAAGTTTCCTTTTAACTTCTAAGCAACTTTACTGTCTCTCAGAAGCCATGCTGGGCTGTATATTTTGACTGATTCTGTGCTACAGAACCTCATGGGAAACATGAGGATAGAGAGGGCAGAGGAGGAGAGCGGAGCAGTGCCTGTGGCTTAGGAGAGGATGCTCCATTCAGAAAGCATGAGTTAGAGGTCTGTGCGTAGGTGCTTGCGCTAAGTGACCTTACATTCAGAAGAACTGGTGTTCAGTTCAGAACAGGAGAGCAAATTTGACGGAGGTATCGGAGAGGGATACAGTAACAAATAAATACGGAAAAGCAATGTTGGGAAGAGTGTTACATAGCTGAGGATAAGAATCCGGAATTACGAGTATTGGAGAAGAGGTCTGAACGCAGAAAAACAGATAAAGTGGTATCAACACAAGGGAATGATGGTGCTGTTTTTTCTCATGGCGGCATAAAATGGGAGGGCAGAGGACAGTTTGGGAGGGAAAGCAAAGGTGCCAGAGCCTCCACTGGTCCAAAAAGCTTGGCAAAATGTTGGAGAGATATGTAAGAACTAGAAAGTGGTTAAGCACGTGTGGCTTTCAGTCCCTGGGCTGGAAGTGTTGGCAATACCCAATAAGAAGATGCAAGTTTATTCAGAGTTATCTTGAAAGCAGAACACTTGTGAGGAGTGCAGTGGAATATCTGCTATACAGAGACTGTTGTGTCCTGCTTTGCCAAGACATGTTCCCTATACTAGAGAGCAGTAGAGTCATCACTAGACCATACAAATCATGGTTATGGCTACTTTGTGGTTTTGGTAAATCAAGTGCAGCTAAAAAGCAAAAAATACCCGACCTAAGGAGTTCACGTTTAAGGACATCACAAAGTTGTATGTGCAGCAGCAGCTGGCAGTTGAGACTGAATTCTGGGTCTGAGTATAGAAAAGGAATTGAACAAGGTCAGCAGTCGAGAGGAAGAGGTGGTGCCTAGCACCTTGTGGGCTGCCTGAACCTCCACTGATTGTTTAGTCAATGCATATTGTAGTTAACATACCTCTTTTAGAAGTATATGGGTATAACTTAGGTAATTTGCCCAGTCTTGTTGGTTTTCCCTTTATCTTTTTTGAAGTGCATTTGAATGTGTTCTACAGCAGCTTCTCCTTTTTTGCCTTGTGTATTTCCCAGGAATAAGTACTACAAAGCCTCTGACCATTTTATGTTTCACAGTACAGCAGTTATCTCTTCTAATGACTGTCTTCAGGTCAACAGGGGTTTTACAATATAATCAATAGAAATTATATGTGTAAGCCAGTCATGCACCAAATGAAGCTAAACCCATTTAAACCTGGTTGGTTACCTTTGCACATAGTTTTCCATCACTGCCTATGTAAAATAAATGGTTTCGGAGATAATACCATACCCTATTATTTTAGAGAAATATTGTACCTGAAAGTGACTGTGGGATGCCATCAACATTTGGATTTGACAAGTTTGCAGACAGACTGGATATATTATCTGAAAGTGATGGACGTTTTAAAGCTAATTCATCTTTTACAGATAAGGAGCCTGAAGTTTCTTTGGTTTTATATTTTTACATATTGGTTTGAAACTAGCATTTAGCTTAGCAAAGATTTATATTGTTCCAAGTCATTTTTATGACTGAAATTTCAAAATGACCCTTATTCTCTGTAAAAGATGCTTTCTTTCCTCCAGGCATTTTCATTAGTAAAAGAAAGCAAAATAAAATATAAAGACTAAACCAAAATAAAATATAAAGACTGTCCAGGTCAAGATGAGACCTTAAACTTTTAAAATCCTGCAGAAAAGAAAAGAAAAATATTTCTGAAATAAGAAATTGTTGCTTTCGGTCCCCGCCCAAGTTTTCACCTTGGGCCTTGAGAGATCAATTTTTGAGAGATCCTTCTTTCCGAAATAATTTCAAAACTGTAAAAAACAGTAATCAGTTATCTCAAAACTTCTTATTCAGTCACTGGACATGCTAAGTATATATTCAACTGCTCTGAAGTTCAGGTTTTCTTGAAAATATCTTTTATAAATTAATACACCAGTAGGAACCTGACCCTGCAAATACTACCCAGAGGTCAGGCACTTGTATTTTTAGAATAATGGGTGAACAATTTTTTTTTTTTGTCCTTTTTTAAGGAATCTGAGGGGTTTTCTTAAGTATTCAGAATTAATCTGTTGATTGGTCTCCATCATACAGAGATGGCATAAGGGCTCTAGTTCATAATGCCATGTGGCTTAGTCTACTTATGCCCATACCGTCTGCAGAAAATGTGAGCCAAAACAACATTTGAGTAGTGTGAGTTATGTCAAAATTCATACCCTAAGTGTAAGTTTGAGCAGCAGGTTAATACAGCTTTTGGACACATGAGATCACAGATAAGGTAGTGGTGGATGCATTCAAAAGTCCTGATCGTATTTGAAAAAAATGCTTTTTTGATCTCTTTTTATATCAGATCACTACTCATTACTCTAATGTTCTGGTAGACTAGACATTGAAGTCAAATGCAGAAGTTGCATTCCTCAATAGCAGTGTAAGAAACACTAATGTTAGTAAATCTTTTGGATGCTTTTCTTTTTGCAGAGAACATGGCTTCATGACATGTCCACGGAGATATGCACTACTGTACTGAGGCATGACAAAATTAAAAATGACAGGTTTTAGCCTGTGGACTATTAGAATAAATGCTGATGTCAGTCCACTGCTCAGTTCCAGTTGCTCAGCTATACCCCAATTTAAAAAAAAAGCCTTTGAAGATTTCATAATGGTAGGATTGCAAAGGATATATTGTCCAAGTAGAGATTGTACCCTGATTAATGGAAATGGATCTTCAGAGGGAATGAAACAGCTAGTGTAGTGAGCGTCTTAATCAGTCGTTTCTTATCCTTCTGTAAATGACATAATAAATATCTTCTGTCCTTTAGTTCAGATACATGAGAGATTCCTTGATTATCAGGTCTAGAAATCATCAGCTAGCAGCTGCTTTTAAATTGGTTTTGGTCTAGGTACAATGAGAAACCACCCAGAAGCCATACTTAAGTATTTCCATAAAACTGTTTTCTCCTTTTGGTGTGTTTAAGTTAATTTTCCTGGCAGCTGGGTCTGCACAGAACTGATAATATCTCTAAAATATCTTCAGCAGAAGAGATTAAGTTCTAGAAAGGAAGGTACTCAGAAGTTTATTTTATTGTGTTAACCTTTATTGTCTTGAAGATTAAAAAGATTCCTTGTGGACTGTTAAAACAGGTTCAGGTAGTGTTGTAATATTCTTTTCTGTTTATCCTTTTCCCCTTCCCTGTTTACTTTTAATACTGCTCATTAATTTTACCTGCCTTAATAGAAGGACTGTGTAGATTTCATTAGCATAAATTAGTATTGTCTCCAGCTTTTTCTTTTCTGATTAGATGCTCTTTGGTTTCATTTATATGAATGTATTGTCAAAAGCTGCAACAGAGGTGGTGATATAGTGGTGGTTATTCCCTTAAGGGATATTCTTACGTGTGTATAAAAGCATATTTTCTGGTTTACTATGTGTTACTTCAAACATATAGTACAAACACGCTACTGCTTTAAATTCATACTTTACCAGTATGACTACCCACATAGTTGTTTCTTCTGTTATTAATTGTCCTGTGTAAAGCAAATTATAGTTCAAGTTATAAACTATATCTAACCACTGTTTCAAACTGTACTCTCAGTGTGCCACAATAAGAAAGGTAAAAAAACATTCATGATTCCTTCTGTTAACATAACTTTCACCAAAACAGCATCATTGAGAAAACTGCCAAGACACCTGGTTTAATGCCAATTTGTCTGTGAGCAGTTAAATTAACTTCTGAGACTTTTTTTCCTTATCTGCCAGAAAGCAATGGGTATTTACCTACTCCATTCCTGGGACTAATTATCCATTCTACTTCACTAGTATTAGGCTGTGGTGGCTCCCCTGTTTTCCATTAACCTGAAACTAGGGTAACAAATTTGAGCAAGGTAACTTGGAGCTCTGTAACTAGAAGAGGTTAGGAAAGAACTTGGACTGTGCTGGCTGCCAACTTTGTCTGAGGCATTGGGACACTCTGACTCGAGATGTGCCTCCTTTCAGAGTTCACAGGAGCGTCCTTTTGGCTGTGGATGACTCTCCAGGGCCGAGCTACGCCTTTGATGTTTGACTCCTGAGGTTCCCCTGAGGAATGCAGAACAGCTGTGACACTCAAGAGAGAGTACCGCATACCTGCTCCCAAGACAAGGATGTTGTCATTCCTGTCTTGAGCTAGGCAGCGTGTGTCTTCACTCACCACCACTTGGTTTGCATCTTGCCCCTTTTTAGTAATGCCAGAGGAATGGCGAGGAAGGAAGTCTCTGTACATCCTGTTCCTTCTTCTACAGCCCTGTCCTGCGACTGAGAAAACATCAGGTAGTTGTTTTATCTCAAACTGCAGCTGTCACACAAAAGTGCTGCGATATCAAACACTTGAGTTAGACCAATTTGATCAAAAACAACTCGCTAAAAATATTTCATCCAGTCCTAATAAATATTATAGAGGTGGCTTGAACTACTTACCTGTGTCATATAACTGCAGTGGGTATAAAATTTGAAGAGAAACGTAAGGCAGACAAGATTTTTGCTGTGAGAATCAGCTTGGTTTTGGGGAGGGCCAGCCCATCTTGAGGTTAACTGGATGCCTACCACCACTTGCAGTGAGAGTAGTAGATTTGCCTTCAGGAGGGATATTTTGTGTAGGTCAGATGGTGATCACTCATCAGAATTCGTAACTGAGTTGTGTGGAAAATATATTTGTTTCACTGAAAATTCGTCTAATACTAGGACCAAAATAGAGAAGTGCTGGCTTTTTCCAGTTTTGTTCATTCGGAGTGCAGTGTCAGGTAGAGTTCACTGTGAAAACAGAGAAGTCATTATAGAAAATTTTTATAGTGATCCGTTCGTGCTAGTTCTTAAACATTAAATTTTTATTATTTTAATACAAAGTCTGAATTGTTACATAATGTATTCAAATTAAAACTCTTTGCTGAATGATTGCCTAAGTGAAAAGAAATTCCTGGATCCTTGTCTTGTTGTGGTGCACTGTTTTAGTTAGCAGATTTGCTGATGGAGAAAGCAGCAGTTATGATAAAAGGGATTATATAAAAGAGCTCCTGCTGAGAGTCCATGGCACCTTACAGGGTGATACCAAACACTGTATTCCCGAGGGCAGGTACAATAATTAGCTGCAGGACTGGCACTTGGTCTGAGGGATTAATTAGAACTGGAGGTGGTGTTGGGGGGGGCTAAAGCAGCCATAAAGAGTGTCAGGATCAATCTGGCCTGAAGCCTGTGTGATTTGATGTGAAATAGCAGCAGCTGGCTGTAACCTTAGGAAGTGCAAGTGAACAGCAGGTGGTAATTCCTGTCTCATTTACCATGTCTTCACAGGAACATGTAAGCTTGCGCAGCTTGGGTTTATTGGCAGGTCAGAAGGAAAATCCTAAGGAGGACTGTGATATGTACTATACTAAGCAAATGCAAGAGTCAAAATGGACTGTACCTAGCACAGTGTTAAGACCAGTAATGCTGTTGCTTAATATTATTATGCTTGCCATACGACAAGGTTATGATGACCTTATAATATTGACCTCATGTAGACCAATGCACAAAGCTGAATGTACTGTGAAAAATCTAGGACTGCTAGTGGGAATTACATCTTTGAAGGCTGTGATGGGTGTAACAGGAGAACTATTTCATCTAAGTAAAAAATCAGACAGAGAGGGAATGATACGATGTTCTGGCATCCTTCGGTTTTTCTAAGTAGCCATTGTATGGGGACGAGTAGGCTTTATCTGTTTTCAGGCAGGTAAGCAGGACGTGCATTATGTGGTCACCTGCCTGTTAGCCTCCACCAAACATCATGTTTTGCCTGGCATTTGGGCAGAGATTGCAGCGAGGCATGCAACAAATGTGCAAATTTAGAAATTGTAACCAGCTAGCATTTCAGGGTGAGCTTGAGTTGCTGTCAGCAGAGGAATTTAGTGGGCCAGTGGTCGCTGTTGATCACTATAGTGTTTTGTATTCTGTGAGGGCCTCCCAGGGTGTAGAACAAGAGTCCTTCCTATGTGCAGTTCAAGAATCAAACCAAATAAAGAGAAAATTGAGTAACTTTGAATCCATCGTTGAGAACAGCTTTAGATAGAGAAAAAATAAAACAGATCTAGGGGATATTTACAGCTATATTTATAGCAGAGTGACAGGAAAGGAAGAGAACTCATTTTGTGGGAAGGATAGCTCTTTTTATGCCTTTTTAGAAGCTCATTGTGTGCCAACATTATCTTTCATGGATGCCAGACGATGCAATGCCTTCTAAAGCCTCCCACGCATGTGAAAACTATGCACCCGTTATAGTTTCTTTGCTGGGTTCCATTTAATATTCCCGTGTTTCTGGCTCTCTCCAAATACACGTGTTACATATGGGGAGATGATCCAGGTCCAAGCTGGCATTGCATGTCTCTGACCATTAGGTCTGAGATTATGCCTGCTTTGGGCAAAGGAAAGAAAGCTTTGTCCTACTTGGGAACAAGCCGAAAGAAGTTACTAAGCTGCTGATGGAAGAATGGGGTCGTCCCCTTGTCTCATGTGTTGTTTATATAGGCAGAAAACTGTAGTACTGATAGCTACTCTTGAACTTGTCTGTGTGGTGTTGGGAAGCATTGAGAATGCTGGGGCTGGACCGTAAAGTATGTTACATAAATGTTTTTGTGTGGAGCTACACAGAACTTTCAAAATTCTTTCGTTTCTTCTCAAGAAAAAAAATCTTACATGGCAAACCACCATATTTTCCAATTCAACTCCTTTCTTAATTAATTCTCAGCTCTCCTTCATGTTCAAGGTGAAATAAATCAAACCTAATACAAATTTTGAGTTTCCACTTTTTAAAATATCAGATTACAAATACACTACTTTTAGAGGTAACTGAAAATTACTGTGCTGTAATCCTAAAGGCTGATGAGTAAAAATTAAGTTGTTAAAAGGTTTTCTGTTTATCCCATTTTTAATAATTGAGATTTAAAGTTTATTGCTTGGTACTCAGATTTTAGTTCTTTTTAGGTTTCTTGTTTGTACTCATTTCCATTACACGGGTATTGTAGTTTTATCTAGAAGAGGAATGGACCATGTGCACAGCAGGGCTAATGAGTCACAGATGTAAAGATTCTGGCATGTTACCATCTAATAACTTCTTTAACTTATATTCCATAATAAGATAAATGCAAATTTGATACATCTGTTCTCTAAATGATGTATCATTCCAGTCTTAGCAGTGTCTCAGGAGTGAGTTTCTTTAAATGTTTGGAGTTTTAGCCTTTTGGGGGGTTGTTTTCTTTTTATTTGTTTCTAAAGAGGAGATTTCAGGTCACTGAGCAATGCAGTTAGCCACACCAGAGTTTGTCAGAACGAAGTGGGAAGGCTGGTAAAAATGCCACTGGCTTTATGGCATCCACTTAAAGGGTCTCAGCTTCCTCATCTGATGACTGTATATTAGGCATAAAGCTGCTGAATGCAACTCAAGGGTGCTAGTGAAGGACTTGCATGCATCAGAAAGTTACTCTGCCTTTTTTTTGTAGAGACCAGTGCGGTCTTTGTGATCCAGAGGATCTCTGATGTGATTGCATGTGGAGATGAATAGAGCAAATATTTGCCATGTTAGAAGAAGCTGCTGCAGCTGAGAGACCTGGCAGGCTGCCGTTGCCTGTCGGTGCTTTCCACCAGGCCAGCTGGGCTGCAAAGGGCTTGTGCACTGTGGCAATGTGGGTTGCCCCAGCAGAGCCTTCTTGCAGGACTTCTTGGAAGCCACCTTGTCTGGCAGCCAGAGCCAGGCGCAGCCTTCCCTTTTGGAGGTGCCAAGCTGAAACCCTGCAGCCATGCACTCCAGGCCTTACAAAGGGGCTGTGCCACCAGCTCCACCTCATAGAGGTGGCAAGTGTGCGCACATGCAGGTAGGGAGCTTAGAGCTACCAGGCTACGTTTTATTCTGTGTTCCTCAGCCTGATGTGTCTCAGCTGTTGAACAAGCCTCTGCTTCAGATAGTGTGCTGTGCTAAAGCCAAGGAGTGGACTTGGGGATTTCTTTCTTTAGGAGTTCACTGCTCACCTGCGTAAGGTTTCAGCTTTATCAGAAAGTCTAATTTGCGCCCTACAAGGCAGCACAAGAAAGGTGTTGAACTGAGAGCAAAATTCACCCCTTGTATTGTCACAGCAGGCCACGATTACCACACTCTTCTTTTTTTGTACCAGTACAGTACAAGCTCGGCACATGTTGGTAGAGTAGGATACGAGAAACCATATGCAGCATACAGCACTTCAGGGGAAAAATTTTGCCCTGGATATGAAAATGCTGCTATGTATGTCTTGAAAATGTTGACCTTGGCCATTCCGGAATACCCAAGACCTAGCAGTAGATTGTTGTTCAGTGTTTATAATTGTGTATGTACTACCAGTTTATGTGCTGAATGTCATATGTTAAACAGAACATGAGGAGCAGGATGTTAATTATAGAAAGTGCTTCAAAATTCACCGTCACTGCTGTCAAGTTCTGCAACAATCCAGAGCCAAAACCTTCTACGTAGCTCTCTTGAAGTGCTGTAGCGCATTTTAATTGAAAGTGGCTCAGTCATCCGCTGGCTGATAGTCTAACAACTGTCAAAAGATCATAACAATTTATTGTCATTTTAAGGAAAGTCACCTCTGTGGGACTGCTCCTTCTAAAATCTCTTGGTATTCTTGTTGCAAAGTAACCACCTGTATCTGCACTGTAGTGCAAACCTAACTCTGTTTCCCATATGACAGAGAGGCTGTTTCCTGTCAGTAGGCAATGTGGGGTATACTAAACATAGTGTTTGTTTTGTTTGTCTATTAGTAAATTGTCTCTGTGATGTTTGTGTTGTGCTGTTTTGGTACCATGTTATGCTGTGTCCCTAGGGTCTGCCAGGCTTCCCCACAGTTGCTGCTCTGCACAGTAATCAGATCCTCACCGTCAAGGTTTGTGGCTGACACGTACCTGTTCAGTCAGGTCTCTCTGTATCAGCATAAAAGTGCACATGAAAAATTGTTTTTACCATTGAATACCAATGAATCCTTATGGCGGACCTAAGTCAACCCTCACTGCCTTTGCACTGGTATAAGTACTCCTGATGCAGAGCATGGGATCAAATCTGTAGCTGTGTATAGTGTCAGCCCTGGAAACACCCACATTCCCCGTGATCTTGGTCAGTATTTTATTTTCAGATCATATTTTTCTGTAGTTCTTCTTCCCTGAGGCATACAGGAGTGTCGAAAATGTCAGTGAACTCTATACTGGTTACATGTAGAGTCAGCTGTTTGTGTTAGATATCAGAGGCTTAATCTGTACATACAGATTTTTTCAAAGCTCATTTGCAAATTAAGCAGCAAGGATTGAAGCAATCTGGTCAAGCTGGAACTCCAGTCTTTATTAAAATGACACCATTCTTCATGGCACAATATGCTGGTTAGAAAATCTGACTGAAAGTTGAACTGGTGCTTTGTCTCTAGAAGCTTTGCTGAAAGAACAGCATATAAAAATACTGGTTTTTAGAGCCCGGGTGATGAAAAAATTAATACATGTGAAGAATACCCACAGGAAATCTGGGGATAAAGAAGTTACACAGTTAACTCATTGTATATGATTAATGTATAAAGCAGTCTGTCCTGTACGTTAGAGGTAAATTTCTTCAAAAGAAAACGCACAGTTTCTGTCAGGCAGAAGCACCGGTTTATATTATTTTAGTTATTACAAATCTAATGAATGTGTCTTTATTTCTTTCTCGGGCCTTCTGATGTCTATTCTTCAATTCTCTCATCTCTGACCTTCAACCTTTGACCTCACCTGCCTGATCAGATGGTGTTTCCTAAAATCAATCATGGGTTTCTCTCTGCTGATCAGCAGCTCATTAAACGCCGCCTCATTAAGGTAGTGCTTCATCTCACTGGAGTCTGGTTCTTCTTTACATTCAATTTACTCTTTGCTGTACCTTTTTGTCAGATGCCTTCTTATAGCAGGTTGTTCATTTGAAAATGTTTTGGAATGAAGCAGCTCTTAATGATGTTACGATTAAATGGCTATGGGTAGCTTTGCTAAATGATCCACGTTTAAG
Source organism: Pandion haliaetus (assembly GCA_013401275.1). NCBI lineage: Eukaryota > Metazoa > Chordata > Aves > Accipitriformes > Pandionidae > Pandion > Pandion haliaetus. Next base: position 15,745 of record VYZV01021628.1, on the reverse strand, counting down.
ATGCAGTCAGCTTTTTTTAGCGGTTTGCAGTGGTGTGCTGGAAATTAAATAACTTGAGCACCATTTTTGTTGGCTTTTTTTTTAAGGGGGAAGGTAGTATGTTTTGGCAACTCTCTTGAAAATTGGCTTTTACAACTTAATAGGAAAAAATCAATAAAAGACTGAGCTAATTGTCACTATAAAACGGCTCCACAAAACAGATGAAAAATTATCTACAACTTTGTGGAAAAGCAGTTTTTTTCTGTACTCATTTTTGAAATCTATCCATGCATCATTGATGGGCTTGGAAAATTGCCATGCAAACTGTATTCTCACATGTGACTTTTTTACCTCAGCTTTGTTATGATTTTGCCAATTGCGAAGCAAACAGCTGCTTATTGAAAACAGTTACTTGCTCTGGGGAGCTAGATGAGTAAAATGTTGTAAGGCTACCCCAAATTTTGGCATATGTCCTGTGGTAGGACAAGTAGTTTAGAATTTGAACCTTCTGCTCTGTGGCTGATTGCACTGGACAGATAGAACCTTCTTGTCTTCAAAGCAAAGTGCAGTCTCTGCTATAAGCAGTGAAGAAGCCACTGTCCAGCTCATGGCAGCTTCTTCCAGCTTGTCTTGCACTCTTTCTGGGTAAATCAATGTCTTTTTGTGTGGTTGATGCCTCTAAAGCAAACTTGTGATGAGTTTTTTGTTGGTTTAGGGGGACCAAGGACAAGCTGGACCCCCTGGGCCTCCAGGGCCACCAGGACCCAGAGGTCCCCCAGGAGATACCGGCAAAGATGGTCCTCGTGGGATGCCTGGCATACCGGTGAGTTACTCTATTGCTGTCATTGTGTCCAAATTCCTCTCAAGTGTATGCCAGCTCAGTTTCAAAGATGTTTTCTGAGGTAAGGTTGGCAAGTAAGACATGTGGAAGCTGAACCGCGGGCAGATTTCATGGTGTACCTGAAGTCCAACACACAAAGAGCAAGTTCATAGCAGGGCCAAGAGTAACACCTAGGTTCCCTGCCTCCCACCCCTGACAGCTTCCCCGCACATTCTAAGGTTTCTCAGTTGCTCACTGATGTTTAATAGCTGCGTGAGGAGGGTCTACCCCTCCACGAGTAGTAAATGTTTCTACTCAGACTTCAAGATAAAGCTGAATTTGAGATGTCGGAACATGAATGGGCTTGACTTCTCACTTTCTAATGATTTAGCCTCCAAAATAATGGAATTAACATAATAAACTGCTAAATGCTGCCCAAATTATGATGAAGTTTGGAGACAGATTCTGCCATCTTTACACAAGTAGAACAGTACCATTGTCTTTGGTTCATCCCCCATATTTCATTAGAACAACCAGCAAAATCCAGTATATTGCTTATTGTTTGTTTTAGGCACAGGATCAGAGCCACCGCCTGTGGCACTTTGTGACCTGATGATTAAATATGAGTATGGTTTTGGTTTTATATTTTGTAGCCTCCTTAATTTTCATTCTTTCAAAAGAAGTACCTCTCTTTTCATCGGGAATGCCACTGTTATCAGTGTGGAAACGGAATCACAGACAGGAAAGAGACGTGACAACTGAAATGCCACATGTACAGATGCGTGCGCGCACACACACACCCACACACAACCCATGATAAGTAGAGATTGCGTCCAAGAAGACACATAAGGGAACTAGCAAGGTGAGGACCAACACTGGAAACAGAAACAGCTTTTTTGAAGAAAAAGCGTAGCTCATTATGTGGGGCCAGGACAGGAAGGCATAAAATTTCCCTGCAGGGCCTTGTTAGGTAAAACCAAGAAAGAAAATATCTACACTCCTATTCTGGCCCTATTCAGATTGCTTCATCTGAAATTGTACTAACTGTACAAATATAATATAACATGATGATAATAGTAAGACTCTGCTATAATTTCCTGTGAAAATCCAGCAAGGCTTACTAATTAAGACCTGTAGTAGTCTAGGGTTGCTGCTGCTGCTGCTGCTGTTGGTTTGGTTTGGTTTGGTTTTTTACCACCATTGCCCTTACTAGTTCTAGCTCAAGGTTATGAAATGACATTAAAAGTTTGTTGCTTCCATTGCGATGCTTTACTTTGGCCACCTACTCATTTCTTGTTAGTCCTGCAGCACATCAGGCTTTGGGCCTCATCTGGGCCTCCCTTGTGTTCTTTTAGTTTGGTAAAATTGACTGCGGTCAGCAGAGCTGCTTCTGGTTTGATGTAGTGAGGGTGAGACTGAAACCAGAACCCATTTCTGACTGCAGTGATACCATTTTTATAATGCACATACAAGAGGCTAGCAGAATCAGCTGGTGTTGCTGATTACAACGTGACTGTGTGTTGCTTGGGGTTCTGTGCATGTTACCAAAGGGAACATTAGTGTTTCTCATAACGGGAAAGTAATGCATTTTATGCAATGAGGTCATTCCATTTTATAATAGTTCTGTAGTGATTTTGACTTTAGATGGCAAGAGAGAGTTTCTTTTTATAGTTTTTTAAGCTGTGGCTATCTTAAGCCCTATAGCATTATGGAAAATCTGTTCATAATACTGCTTTAGAATCAGTTACAAACAAGCACTCAGATAGAAACCATCCAGACTGCTGACTGTTGTTACCGTCCTGCTTGTTGCTACTGTCCTGTACCCTCAGGTTAATGTTGCTGATCCTCAGAAGGCTTGTTCCTGCATGGCTATGTGATATACAGTCAAGCAGGAGAGCTGTAAAGGGAAAACTTCACGGAGGGGTAGTGACAGCTTTGTATTTTTAAAAGGCTTGCATGGACCTTTGAGCTAAAGAGCTGAACAACAAAACAATAGACACACTGTGTTATGAGTAGGGATGTTGCAGTATCACACAGCTATAGGAGGATGTGCTTACAGTGGCCAACCACCATTAGAAGGCAGTCATTTCCTCTTTTGCAGTGCTGGGCAAAGCAGGGACTTCTCTTCCAGCCTGTCCTTCTCAAGCAAGGAGCTTTACAATCACCAGAGCTATAAGATGATGGTTTGGCCCTTGCTTTCCTCCATGCCCATACACTTGCTATGTACCCTGGGCAAGTCAGGCAGCCAAGACAGCAAGGCATAGGGAGCAACTCCCAACAGCCGCCATTACTTCTCTTTCACAGTGTAGCAGGGTTGAGGAGCAGCCTGTGTGCCCACACATCTCCATCTGTGCCCACACATCTCCATCTGTGTCATCACCACCTTGCATCCCAGAAGTATGCATCCTGTTACAGATACTTAAAGCTTCTAGAGATGAGAATGTGTTGGTTTCTTGGGCAGGAAATCTTTAGAGCTGAAGAGGTAGAAATGTTAGGGAGATGCTGTTGGGCCTATCGCCAGCAGAGTGAGCACCAAGGAAGAGTAGGGGAGTAAGAAGGGGATGTGCAGCCTTCTGCTAAGCCTTTCTTTGGATGTCAACAGAAGAACCTGTTGGAACCAGAACATACTTGCCTTCCTACAGAGTGATACCTAGAATAGGTGACTTCCCTTTGCACTGCACAGACACCAGCACAAAGACTTTGAAACTTCAACACCTCCAAAAAGAAGTACAAGAAGAACAAGGGGTTTTGCTGGTAATAAGACATTATAATATGATACAAACTCTTGACATTATTTCACCACTATTTCCCAACATTTATGGGGATATCTTGATGCTCCCTTCAGGCTGTGTGATTGCTGTATACATAAGTTAGCAAAGCTTCAGAGTGAGCTGAAAAGTCCAACAAGCTTGGGTAATTAGCTATCAGAAACCTGTGCTTGTGTGCTTTCTGTTTCCTGGGTATCTCAGTGTGTTTGCAGATGCTACGTGTTTTCTTCTGAATGCTATGCACTCATATCCAGAGAAGCAATTCTGATTCTTTTTGGTTGCCAAGAACAACATCAGAACAGTTCTCATCAGTTTTTTGACAGGTTTTCTTTTATGACAAAGATCATGCAGCTGTGCTGATACAACAGCACGTGGACTGCCCTATGCTCTGTTGGGTTTACAAGGGAGTGATCCATAAACCAGATCACTGAAATGATAGGAACTCTTTTTTGGATGGGTATTTTTAGCCCGTATTGTACGACTGATATGTTTTACTGTCTCTACAGATGGTTTTATGTGCTCAAATGGGAAGAAGGGGGAGAAGATAGATTCTGAGTTTAGGTAGAGCTGTGCCCACAGAAAGAGAATGCATTGGAAAAATGATGGGTTATCGTTTTGAAAGCCAACTCAGGTATTGAACAGTTGAGTAATTACTGCATGGCTTCAAAACACCAGTATTTATGAGTTTATGGAACATGATAATTTGCAACAGTAAGTTATGCCTGCTGACTGAGGTGATGACACAGAGCAGCAATTCTGGAATATGTAAACAGTGGGATTCAGCAGATATGTGAAAATAACCTTTCTCTGTGTCCTTTAGCACCACTGACTGGAATGGAATATTGCATTTGGAACCAAGGGATAGAGTACACCAATACTTAACTGTTGCCTCGAGAACTATATACCATTACATGATTGTGAAATAGTACTTTGCCTCTTAAAATGTCTGAGATTTGGCCTACTATTTTAAAAGCAAAAGAATAATATATTTAATGTGCAGTCTGTTGCCATACCTGTTTAAGAATGGAATTTTTAAGGTACTTTATTATTAGGTAGAAAACAGAATTCAAGACATGTTACTGAAATTATTCACTCTTTTTTTTTTTTTTTTATTTTAAGGGTGAACCAGGAAAACCAGGAGAACAAGGATTGACAGTAAGTGCTCTTCTCTGCCAGTTTGCTAAGAAACTGTAACAGATACATGACATATACACTTTTCAAAATGTGAAATTCCAAAAAGTTTTATAGATTTGTATTTCCTAACCTTCCTTTGTCACAGACTATTTGAAGCCTCATTTGTGAAGAAAACGTGAGAAAAACAACGTCCTCTTTTTACATACAGTTGCCTGTCACATAAGGCCAACTTCTTCTTTAAGCTTGCAGAAGTAGAAGGAAATAAAACAGCTAGGGGCACAGCAAAGCAAAAAAGAGCCAAGCCAGGTGTTCCCAGTTCCTGGCCCCTACTTATCACTGTCTCTGAAGTTGAGTTGTTTCCACCTTGAGACTGTTGAGCTGCACAAGACCATCTACATGTTTTAAGGGCCAAAATCCTAGCTGTCTCTGTGGCAATAGCTCTGGCCCTTTGCCTGATGGAACAGTAAAGACACAGCACAGCATACTGAAACTCTCAGAATATTCTCCTCTCCTGAGGTTTTGGTTTTTTCCTGTGTGTGAGAATGTAACAGCCAAATGAATGCATTTTTTACTAATATTCAGATATGGGAGTAGATGTTTTCTGTTGCATCAGGAACTAATTAACCCTATTCATTTGGAAGCAAATTGAAGCTCCACTGGTTGTAAATCAGCTTCAGCCACAGGGTAAGGCATCAGAAGTTTCTGCCTGTCACGTATTCCCAGAACTGTGAAACATGCGGTGGTGTTTTTTTTCCCTTAAGATCTCCCTAAACACCCATGGTCATTCTTATTTTTATGAGAGATGACAGAATTGTAGCCTGTGGCATGTGGCTTTGATTCCTGAATGCTTCTGAGGAGGAAGATTATATGCCTAGCAATCAGTGCAGATATGATTGCTATCTGTTTGAATTTATGAAGTTTTAAAGAGGTGTATGATATTTTACCTTGACAAATTGCAAAACATTTTGAATTGACAAAATCCAGTATCTTTTGGAAGAAAAACCTAAGATTCTGAGAGTAGGAAATACCTGCTATGATCAAGCAGTTAAAGTCATGTACTTTTTCATTTTGAGATAATGGTTTAACAAAACCAAAATCAAAGCCTCCCAAAGGTACCACCTCGTGTTTAAGCATGCTTCCAGGCTCTTTTTTGTTCTTTCCTTTTGGTTTCTGAGCACCTGTTAATAGTAGGTGCAATAGCTGGGAAGGGAGAGGTTTTTGTTTGTTTTGTTTTATTTGGAATATTCTCCTATTTGACCTGTGGACAAAACTCACACAGATTCTGCAACAGTGTCTGCCTTCTATTCAAGACCAGATCTTCAGGGTCACAGAATCCCTAAAGGCTTTTAAAGCAAAACACAGTCCGTCACCTTTTAGTCTCCATGTTTAGAAAATTCCCACTGGTCTAAAGTAACCATCTGTGTGTAAGAACTAAAGTACTGCTACTGATCTGTTTCTCTAAATGCAGGTGTGTTTAAATAGGGAGAAAAGGTGTTCTAAAAATTGAATCGGCAAGCTTGAGTTACAGAAAGATCCCAGATTACATGAATTTCCAACTCCAAATGCCTGCTCTAGAAGTCAGTCTGATGGCTTAAATGTTAGGTTGTGTATAGATCAAGCAAAGAACATAAGAGTATCAGGGAGGTAATTAATTTCTTTTTATTCTTCTTGGTGCTTCTGACATACTTTTTATGGCAGTACAGATTTCCAGACTCTCTTCACTGTGGAAAGTGCTACAATTATTTAGGTGCTGTCTAGCTGCTTCTGACACCTTCCATCATGCATTTCTGCACTCATATCTCTCTATTTCCATATTGGAAATTGAGACACTACTGCAGAAATGGCTGATTTCCCAGCAAGTATGCTGTAAAATTGTGTTGCCAGAGGAAATAGGTATAGTTTGCTGTGGAGAACACAGGCCTTTGCCTACCTGAGATACTTTTTCTGGATTATCCACGTATTATCTTTTCAAAGTAAATGAAAATGGAGACTTCTGCCCAGAGGAACTTCTAGGTTAATTCTGCAGGAATTCTTTTGTAAGGGCTTGCCTTTGTTTCACACCAAGAGTCTGAAGTCTGAATTAGCTTCCTGTTTTTTCTTCCTGATGAAACTGAAACTGTGAAGTCAATGGGTCGCATAAGGAACTACCAGTCCTGGTCTTCCAGAGGTCCACTTTTTGGGGTGTACAGTGGTTTCCTACTTCCCCACATGTCCAAGGTCCTTTCCAGTAAGAAGCAAGTACTGTGGCATGTACTCTGGTTCTTTGTCCAGGATGGAGGCAGGATAGAGCCAAGAAGAGTACCAGATGGTGTGAAACAATCCCTACAGTTTGGATGTGCTTGCTGAAGGTTGTGGAAGCTGAAGGCTATTTGTAGCCTATAGGATCACACTCACAGCAACTTTAAGTGCCGTGGTGCTGTTCAAGTGAAGAAGAGCTGCAAGCCCAATTAGAATGACAGGGATAGAAGCTTTTCTCTTTCAAAAGCGTTTTTAACACCCGTATTTGGTAACATGCCTTGGTATTTCTAGATGAAGGTACAGGTTATTGATAGAGCTGGTAAACTCAGTTTTAACCTGTGAACCAACAATGGCACAGCTTGAAATTACTTACTCTGTTTTCTCTTCTTACAAGAAGTGGAATAAATTTCTTGAAGAGCACACGATAGTAGATAATGAGATAACAAGTGTTTTCTGGCTTGTGTCTCAGAATGTACCAGAAGCCTATTACACATGTTGCGTAACTAGTGACCTACTCAAATAATGTGTGCCTTGATTCACAAAAAGTTGAAATCATTTGAATGCATTTGGAGTTCTGGGAATGTTCATGTTCTCTTTTCAGTGAAGTTGGAAATCCAGTGGCTCTAGTGAAGACATGCCAACTGAGAATCTGCTGCCATGTTCTCCTTAATTTGTAATGAAGTTCTGTGTCAATAAAGAAAAAGAAAATCATGTTTCAGATGATGTTGTGAGATAGGGCAGTAATAACCTTTCTGCCTTTCAGGCAGGGAGGTTATGCTTGGACCATATATAGAGAATGACATTGAAGTTCTCTGGTGTGAGTTCTGATTTGGCACGAGAGAGCTCAGCCTGTCTTAGGTGCGCAAGGGAAATTTGCCTTGAAGACGGGGAATGGCTTCTCTGTTTCCCCCATTTCCAATGTAAGTACGTGTGGGTTGGGGCAGAGTGGTGGGAGGAGAAGTGTAGGAAAGCTAGTTGTTGCTTACAGGCATCTCTCATTCCCTGTTGAAAATCTTTCCAGATTGTTGGAGTGCCACTGTGCTTCTATTGCTCTTCTATCCTTGTGGTTGAGATGTTTGGGAGAGCTGTTCACAAGGGGTTTTTGGCTCTATATGTTGCTGTGTGAGGAAGAATCTGTTTCTCTTTGAGCCAAGAGAGTTCAATTTATTTTCAGGTGAGAATGGAGGCTTAGGTTTAAGTTAGAAAGGTGTGACTGTATTCATCTTTAATGTTAGAAGGGAATTTAAGAATGACTAGTCAGTTGTCATTTGTGTCTGGTGCCCGTGGTACTTGAAAGCCCTGCAGATCTACTTTCTACAAGAGTTGAAGGTATCGTTCCTCTGTGCAGAAAGGATTAAGAGAATTCAGAGGGAGGCCAAGCAGTGCGGCAACCAAAGGGATTAAGTTTTGAAATGTTATGTGGAACTAGCAAAATGTATGCTATGGAAGAGGGAAGGCCAGTAGTTTCCTTAGCTCTTCAGCCTTTTCAGTTAAAGTTGTGTTCTGCCTCTCATATTTCATCTTTCTTCCCATGCCATTTGTCTGCTCTTCCTGGTAATAAGGACTCTTAAATACCATACAAGAGTTTTTCTGTTTTATCTTCTCACTTTCAGAATTAATCATAAATGAATTTGTGATTCTTTTCTACCCAAGGGCTAGGATTTCTGGTTTCAGACTATTCGTGAGAACTTAAAGTGAGTCAGCGATGAGAAATCTCAAAGACTGGCACTGATGGATCGACATTTTCAGATTCATAAACTGCGATAGGATAGAAGGTGTACATGGGGTGGTTTTGTTTCTAATTTCCACGTGGGCGACTGTTTTGTGCTTTTATGTTTAAAGTATTTTAAACTAGTGCATAGTAATAAAAATTTGGAGGATCAAAATTTGCAATGTTTTCAGCTCCTTGGAAAAGAAGTAAATTTAAACATGTTCAGTGTATGAATCAACCACTTCTTGTCACTGAAAAAAACCCATATATTATTTTATCCCCCAAAATTGGCTTTAAAGACAGATAAGTAATTTTGCAGATGTTTTGTGTGAACAGAACACTCCAGAATAACCAGAGAATTCAGGTAAAGGTGTCTCTTTGCAAAAGAAATGTATACTATAATGATTAACCCAAATGCAAAATCCCTCTGCTGTAAGATGTATTGTTTTCCAAACTAGTAGTTTTGTGCTTATACAGTCTTACTGGGCATCTGTTCAAGAAAGTAAGACCTAAGTTACTGCTTTTACTAGTTATTCAGAATAAGGAGGATGTTCTTCCAAAGGATATTGCCATTTTTGTGAAAGACAGTGGAAAAGTGTAACCTTGCAGTTAAGTCTGCAAAATGTCACATCTTTAAAATGAATTAATACCCATTTTTCATCTTATGTTAAAATGAACAAAATGAACTCACAGGGACCAGGCAGAACTGACTGGGAAGTGCTGCTGGCTTCAATTCAGCCTTTCAGGCCAATGGTCAAGGCCAGTTCCTCAGCTGGTGTGAATCTTCGTAGCTCCTCTGGGAAACTACTAATTGTGATTTTGTTTTCAATGGCCAGAGTTCTGCAGCAGCCGCCTTTGTTTCATTCTGGTAGCATGTTCCTAGTAAATTTTATAAGGTGTTATTCTTAAGCTGTTTGGCTGCAAAAGTTTACGAAGAACTAGCAGATGAAGTGGAAATTCTCAGCCTGTGCCTCTCACAGCGACTATTCTTTTTTCCCTGATACAATTGCATTGGCCTTAACTTGCAGGAAATCTCAGGAACTTTGGCATTGTAACCTCCGTACTTCAGTAATGGCTGCCACAACAATGACTAAGAGAATGATGATAAGAAGCTCTGCCTGAGCACTAATTAATAGTTATTGCTGCTCTTTTTATCAATTAAGGTAGATAGCATGGGAGGGGGGGCACTGCTTAGTCAGAAGTTATATGATTTTCCCATCATAGTTAAATCTGTTTTCTTAGCTGGTCATTCTTTTATCTAGGTGATTCATCAATTCTAAAGCATTGCAGATTTCAGTACTAATACTCTAGAAATTGCAGTCTTTATGAAACACTCCTCAACCATGCAGGAACATGTTTTCAGAATTACATCGTGTGCCCATTACACACAGAAAATGGGATCAGCGGGTAGAACACAGGCTCTACCGAAATGCAGATTAATACCTTGTATGAAACCTGTGCTTTCCTATTCATGTACGTCTGCTAGTTCAGGTTTTCTTCTTCAGTTCTTTATGACGTTAGACAGGTAAGAAATTGGTTTGCAGGAGTAAGGAAGTGATCGTCCCCCTGTGCTTGGCACTGGTGAGGCCGCACCTTGAGCACTGTGTTCGGTTTTGGGCCCCTCACTACAGGAAAGACATGGAGGCGCTGGAGCGTGTCCAGAGAAGGGCAACGAAGCTTGTGAGGGGCCTGGAGCACAAGTCTGATGAGGAGCGGTGGCTGAGGGAACTGGGGTTGTTTAGCCTGGAGAAAAGGAGGCTGAGGGGAGACCTTATCGCTCTCTACAGCTACCTGAAAGGAGGCTGTAGTGAGGTGGGTGCTGGTCTCTTCTATCAAGTAACTAGTGATAGGGCGAGAGAAAATGGCCTCAAGTTGCGGCAGGGGAGGTTTAGATTGGATATTAGGAAAAATTTCTTTACTGAAAGGGTTGTCAGGCATTGGAACAGGCTGCCCAGGGAAGTGGTGGAGTCACCATCCCTGGAGGTATTCAAAAGATGTGTAGATGTGGAGCTTAGGGACATTGTTTAGTGGTGGACTTGGCAGTGTTAGATTTACAGTTGGGCTTGATGATCTTAAAGGTCTTTTCCAACCTAAATGGTTCTATGATTCTATTCTAAGTGTTTAATGATTCTTATAGGCACCAAAGGTGAAATATCTGTTCTCAGGGACAGTCTTGGAACTTCTTTTGTCCCGTAGAAATATAGACGCAGTACCTTTTAGAGGCCTTCTGGTCACAAAGAGCTTTCACTTTACATAGGAAGTATGGAAGTTT
>VYZV01021626.1:126868-138712 GCA_013401275.1 Pandion haliaetus | reverse complement strand
CACTCGCATTGAGTGCTCTTGTCTTCCCCCCATCGTAACAGAACACAATACCTAAACCATGCTCTGCCTCAGAACTATCTCAGCTACTTAATCACCCCTATGTAGTAAGTGGCTGCCTATATCCTAAAGGAGGCAAAGTCAAGCACACTGTCAGTAACTACAGCACCAGAGCAGAACTTGTTTTTCTGTAAATATTTAATTTCTCATTCTCAAAAAGCTAGTCTGTGTAAGCTTTTCCATAGCCAACTGGGAAAAAAAAGTTCCTTGCTACTAATAGTATATCTGGTACCTTATAATACGCTGTTCCTGGGGACACAGGTATCTGAAGCACTTGTTTAAATATATAGTTGGCTCTATAGGGCAGGGGTCCCAGCTGGCCTCATCTGAATAATCTTAATCTATTTCACTAAACTAAGAGCTCCAAACTAAAAGCATAGCTAAAGTTATAAAAACCTAGACTATCACTCATATAGAGCCAAAGCCTTCAGATTTTGTTCATACAAACCTCCCTCACATTTCTAACGATATCTTATCAGCACCTTGAAGAACTGAGTGCCTATTTTCTGTCCAATTGTTTCAAAGAGAAAAAAGCTGTCTGAACCCACTGAAATACAAAGTGCATCTATAGTGGCAACTGTACACTTTGGTTCTTTTCTGTGGATTTACCTTTGGTTCTGGTGTACAGGATTAACTTGCATATTAGCAAGTGTTGGAAAGGCTCTGATGACTCAGACAGCGAAAGGATAGGCAGCATTCTTGTTTTCCTTTTAATTCCTGTAAAGAAGAAACTAATCTTTTCTGGTTTTAATGGACAAGCTCTTTTTATGTGTGACAATAGGTTTCCCTTTCAAGAAAGCTTGGCTCGGTGACCTAGATGTTTCCCTGAGCAATAACAGAGGCACTCACACAGTCCCACTGACTGTTAGTGGAAGGGGCATCTGGGAGTGGATATGGGGAGAGATGAAGACTGTGGCACTTCAGAGAGTAGTGAAATGCCTGATTCTTGCCACTACAAGATAAGCTAGGAATATGATTTTGGGTAAATAAATATTTAGATGATCCTCAGTAAATTTGTATTTCAACCTATCTGTTGGAGTGGGTGGCTGCATAAAAATAGATACAAGTCTTGTTGTCTAAGCATCATTCCTTTACAAAACACATGTTGCAACACAAGCACGTACACAGATGCTGGCCTTGCTGCAGAATCCTCATATGCTTTTATTCAGCCTGGGCCTGATCCTATGAGGAACCAAGTCATCATGAAATTTCCTTTAAATTCAGTGGAAACTGAGGGCCTGCAATTATTTTAAATATTGTGCTTTATTGTAACGTGGTTTGTTGGTTTGGGGTTTTTTTTAGCCTTTCATTTTCAAGTCATCTTTGAAGCCTTGGTGCTGCTAAGGCTTTAGCTTTAAGGAATGGTTGTGCTCCATTTTAACCTTTCACATTTTATTAACAAAATCAAAACCAGGACAATTAGATACCTCCTGATTTTCATTTGTTTTAATATTAAGGGAATGTTTGAAATGGCACAAGTCTTGGGGAAAGTACTTCAAGCCGTGACTGCAGCAGCACTGGAGTTCTGATCACAGACATCAAAGATAACTTGAAAAGAAGAAAAAAAAATTTAAGCCGTTAATTCTTTACATTTGGGGATACTTTTGAATAATTTGGTTACATATATATATAGAAAAGACTAAGAAAAGAGCATTAACTACTGTTGAAAACCAAAATATTTTAAACTTATGACTAAGCTAAGACATTTTCCTATTTTATCTTCTTTGAGGAAGATATGAGAAATAAAAGTTTCTGGCAACAGTGGAAGGTTGAGTAAGCAGGTGTTCAGGAAAATACCTGCTGGAGAATCCCTGCCACTGGCTTCCTGTATGACCATTAGAAAATTACTTAGTACTTTGTTCTTGTTCTTAGGCTCAGATTTTTCCACCTCAAATGTCTGTGCACTAACAATTATAGGTTGATTAGTAGGGTTGGTAATCCTACTTGTATTTAAGATATAGCTGAATATTTCATGTCTTAAATGCTTAAACCAGCATGTTTACTTTCTGTTGCCCTAATAATGGCACATTAAAGTAAAACATGGCAATATATCTATACCATAACTGAAATCTCTCTTTTGTTCATATTCTTTCCCCTTACCTTGAATAATAGAGCCTTACAGAGAGTCAAAAAAACAGTAAAAGAAATACTATATTATTGTCAAATTTCTCTTCACTCCTTTTGATTGCTGTGCCTCTCCTCAACTTAATTTGCAAACTCCTTGGGATTGAGGTCATGGCTGAAATCATGACCCTGTTCAGTTAAGGGAATTTTGCATTTGTGATCCATACCCTTTATGGTAAGGCTTAGAGGTATTAAGGAAAATTCCCTTTTTCAGTGTTCCCTGACAGTTGGGCTTTTGAAGGAGTAAGTTTTGAGGAGTTTGCAGGCATGAAAAATGAAAATATTATACCTTGATAACTAAAAATAACATTTGCCTCAAAAGGTGTTAGGCTTGCACTCAAACAAATCTGTGCAGAAGGCAAACATGAGCTATTAGCAACTAACAGCAACATAGAATCATTTAGGTTGGAAAAGACCTTTAAGATCATCGAGTCCAACTATCAACCATGCCCACTAAACCATGTCCTGAAGTGCCTTGTCTACATGCTTTTTGAATACCTCCAGGGATGGTGACTTCACCACTTCCCTGGGCAGCCTGTTCCATCGCCTAACAACCCTTTCAGTAAAGAAATTTTTTCCTAATATCCAATCTAACCCCCCCCTGCCGCAACTTGAGGTCATTTCCTCTCGTCCTATCACCAGCCACCTCCCAGAAGAGACCAGCACCCACCTCGCTACAACCTGCTTTCAGGTAGTTGTAGAGAGCTATAAGGTCTCCCCTCAGGCTCCTTTTCTCCAGGCTAAACAACCCCAGTTCCCTCACCCGCTCCTCATCAGACTTGTGCTCCAGGCCCCTCACCAGCTTCATTGCCCTTCTCTGGACACGCTCCAGTGCCTCAATGTCTTTCCTGTAGTGAGGGGTCCAAACCTGAACACAGTCCTCAAGGTGCAGCCTCACCAGTGCTGAGTACAGGGGGAGGATCACTTCCCTGCTCCTGCTGGCCACACTGTTTCTGACACAGGCCAGGATGCCATTGGCCTTCTTGGCTGCCTGGGCACACTGCTGGCTCATATTTAGCCAGCTATCAACCAGCACCCCCAGGTCTTTTTCTGTTGGGCAGCTTTCCAGCCACTCTTCCCCAAGCCTGTAGGGTTGCATGGGGTTGTTGTGACCAAAGGGCAGGACCCGGCACTTGGCCTTGTTGAACCTCATACACTTGGCCTCGGCCCAACGATCCAGCCTGTCCAGATCCCTCTGTAGACCCTTCCTTCCCTCGAGCAGATCAACCCTCCCTCCCAACTTGGTGTCATCTCAAAACTGACTGAGGGGTCACTTGATCCCCTCATCCAGATCACTTATAAAAATATTAAAGAGAACCAGCCCCAGTACTGAGCCCTGGGGAGCACAACTTGTGACCTGCATTGATGTTGAAGAATGTGAAAAATAAGCAAGTAGACTGGTCAAACACTAGTAGAGGTAGTCAGCAAGTATCAAACATTTAGTTATTTTATTAAAATACCTCTTTCAAAGATTATAAACAATAATTTAGAACTTTGAGAAGTTATTATCATTATTATTCTTGCACATGCTTATGTAAACACTTTCAGATTAGCAACAATGTCTTCTGTTGTATTACATTGCCAAGAAAAGAAAAGTATTTGAAATGAAGTGTATTAATATACTACTTTTTCTACTTTGAGGGAGTTTAATGTAACTTTAAGAGTATCTGAAGTGAACTACTATGCATATCAAAAAACTTCAGTTATCTCCCAGGGTGTCATAAAAAAAGCATGATTTAAATATTTGAAGTCTCACCCCTTTTTTCTTTTTGGATCATGTTGAAGGAGCAATCCTCAAAGGTGTCCATGGCCTAGCAGAGACATCACCTGAGCTTTATATTTTAAATGGAGGCTTCAAAAGACAAATGAATACCAATGTGTTTAATAGCTGTGTTTTGCTGATTTTCATTTAAAACAGAATAATCTTAGTCTTTGGGGCTTGTTGTATTACTGATATCTCATTATAAATTCCACTATCAGCTATCAATAGTGAAATGGATTGTAGTCATCAACTGCAAGGTTCACCAGCACAGGCAAGGACACACACATCACAGGAACATCAATAATGGGCCTCTGGTCCTGAGCACTGAACTGCTATTTTTTTCAAAGCACTCTATAACAACTTCAAAATCTCTCTTCCCTCCATTTAATACCTATAAAATTAGGATTGTTTCTGCCTGTATATGTCATTTTACATCTACCTACATTGGATTTCATCTGCCATTTAATTGCCCACTCATACTTTGTAGCCAATCCTCATTTTTATTCCCCCAAATAATTAAGGTGTTTATTTTCGAAATTCTCATGGGAGCCTAGGTTCAATCCCTTCCTCTGCCTGAGTAGAGTCTGTAGAAAAGCATAGGTGATTCTGCCCTAGAAATAAAACAATTCAAAAGCAATAAATGTGAAAGAAAGCCCATCATCTTTCTCACAGAGGCTTTATCTTCCCACAGCTTTCTGCTCCCATGGTTGGCCATTATCAAACAGTTCCTTCTCCCCCCTCACCAGTTCCACTCAAGTTCATGATTCATCCTGAAGTGGCTTCCCACTAAGCTTGTTCCCTCTCATGCTCCTGCACTAAATGCCTGTCTGCATACCTCAGTCTCATGGATGTCAGGCTCCATCGGGCCTGGAGGGGTCCTGCGTGCTGAGAGGGGCTGTCTGGCCACAAGAAGGAAAGACAGTAGAGCAGTGAAGAGTTCACACCCTACAAGTTTGTAACCACAGGTGACCCTTGTGTCACCAGCAGTCCCTGCCATGTCCACTCTCCTAACAAAGACACCACAGCTTCCAGACAGGTAGGTCCAGTCATTCATTCTTTCTCCAGGAGATGACCCCTTGAAGTTGTCCCTGTGCTCTTCAGCAACCAGGATGATAGTGGGTGCTTCAGATGCAGTGTTTTTTTGCTGGTTGCTGCTTGGCTGGAGGAGCAGAGGGAGATGAAGTGGACGTCCTGGATGCCAGCTTTCCCTTTGCATATGTTCTGCAAAGAAACCAAGGAGAAGCTGTCCCACTCTAAGCTTGTATGTGGGGCTACAGCATCCAAACCTCTCATGTCTGCAAAGGGTGAAGGTGCCAGGGTACAGCTTCAAGCTGCAGCCAGTCTTGACATCCTGCACAGAACCTGTACTCCATCTACTCAGATGAAGTGGTTAAGAAATAAACTCACTAGCACTTTCATCCTGTTCCCTGGGCTCTCTTGCAAGAGCTCCCACAGAAAGATCCTGGACTAGTTCAGGAAGCAATTTCCAGGGAAGGCATGTGGAATAACAGAGTTGATAGCATCTGACTAGGAACTTGCAGTCCATCACAGTTGCCAAGCTTGGCAGCTGGAATAGACCAAAGGCTAGACGTGTTTACTCACAAGGAGGAAACTCATTGCTACTTGGTCATGACCCTATTCAGGTTTAGGGTAGATTTTAGGGCAGCTAAGGTCATTCTTAAGCTGCTCTACTGCTAATGGCAGAAGCTGGTACTTAATGTGAATATGACAAATGTTTCATCATTGTTTTCTCCAGGTATTCTCAAGGGTGGGTTCTCTGCCACCCCTTACTTGCCAGATGATGGGTCCTTCTGCTATGGCAATAGTTTTACTGAGAGCAAAAAACTGCTTTTGGATATTTTTACCTTGGATGGAATTGCCATCTTTGGCAACTTCCTCATCCCCCTCTGTCCCTGGTTTCCCATTTTTGTAGCCCCAGGTTTCCCACCTTTGTAGCCATTACAACGCTCAGGAAAGTGGTCCAAGTGCTGAGCAGGTTGGATGATGAGGGAACTTGGCCTCAGGTATTAAAAATTAAATCCTTAGTGGCTTTAGGTACATCTGAAAAGGAGGTTTGATGAGTTACATTTTGTACTCACTCAGCAGACCACAATGATTTTAGATGCCTGGTATGTTGACTAAATGGCAGAACTTTCCCAGCAAAACCCCAACATTGACACAACTCTAGAAAGAAAAGAGTTTTCAGGTTTTGGCACTCCTAGACGTCGTACAGGTTTCTCAGAAAGAGTCCTGTCAGCCAGATTTTTAACTCTGCTAGGCCTGTCTGCTGACAGAGGTGCAGGTATAACTATAGTGGAAGAAACTTATTAGTGTAGGAAAGACACCCATCTTTTTGCAATTCTAACCTCTCCTCCAACCTGTGCCTCACTTCCTTACTTCTGTCATGAATAGAATAGTGCTCTAATACTACCTGTGTTGAGAATAATGTCTGGTGATGATAGGCATTTCTGTGATATGGTGGTAGAGAACATATGGTTCCATGTTGATAGACAGACATGCAACTGCTATGCAGAAACAAGGACATTTGACATAGGTGTCAAATAAGAAAAAATGCATGCCTAAAAGAAAGCCATTTCTGTTTCAGCTGCCCTTAATGGAAGATCATCTTAGAGGAAGATTTCTTAACCATGAGAAGTTCATTTGCTTATCAGACACAGTCTAGTAGCTGTGAAGTTGTGTGTAACTGGTTCATCCATCCACAGCTACATGTGAAATTATTTGCTGATTTTCCACATTTTTCCATTTGCTCAACAAACACACTGATGGGGTGACTTTTGCATAGCAGTTCAGGACTGGCCTTTACAAATACATGTCATCCTTCCATAATGCATTTTACTATCTCCTACTCACATCAGGAATAAAGATAATTTTCTCTTTTCCTTTGTTGACAGTAACATACGATATATGTGATACTTCAAAAAATGTGTCTAAAAAAAATAATTCTGCAATACTCACTAGTGAGACATTTTGCAGTGATGATGGTAACAACTGATATATATGACATAAGATCTGTGAGTATTCACTTTCCCAAATTCTGCAGATCCTCTTAATTTACCACAAGCTCGTCTTTGCTTATAAACATCTTTGGAAATTGGATATTGTATCACCTTATCAGTATTCATCTCTCTTTCTTTGAACAAGAAGCAAGTACTTGAATCCTACTTATTCTACAGTATAGTGAGTTTTGAAAAGTAATTAGAAGCTATTTTATTATAGGTAAGTATGATTTTGAAAAAGCTTGTGAATATCTGTAGGTCTTGGTGTGATGCTCCACTTAATGTAGTGTGATGCATGATATTCACTGGCAAAATACTAACTGTGGTGATTGCACTGTGTCTGGTTGGGATGGTGTTAACTTCCTTCATAGCAGCCTGTATGGTGCTGTGTTTTAGATTTGTGACCAAAACAGTGTTGATAACACACAAATGTTTTAGCTACTGCTGAACAGCGCTTGCACAGAATCAAGGTTTTCACCAGCCAGTAGGCTTGGGTTTGGCAAGAGATGGGGAGGGGACACACCTGCAACAGGTGATCCAAATTGACCAAAGAGATATTCTACATCATATAACATCATTTTCAGCAATAAAACTGGGAGTTTTTTCAAGGTGGCTGTTGCTCGGAGACTGGCTGGGCATTGGTCTGCTGGTGGAAGGTAGTGTGATTGCCTTTGCATCACTTGTTTTTTTTCTTTTTTCTTCACTTCTTAAACTGTCTTTATCTCAACGTGCAAGTTTTTCTCACTTTTGCCCGCATGATTCTCTCCCCCACCCTGCTGGGGAGAGCAAGTCATTGGCTGGGGGCTTAGCTGCTGGGGGCTTGACTGGGGTAAGCCCACCACAATGATCCAAAATAAATGTTAAAAATGTTCAGTACCACAGCTCCTGCATTTCAGCTGTGATGTGAATAATATTGTTATATTCCCAAACAATGCAAACATGCACCTGTTTGACTTACCAAAGTCTCTGGTGTAATGCTTCCAGTCTCTCTGGCCTGTAGGTCTTTATTCTTTCTCATGGCAGGTGAGCCAAATCAGACAAATACATGGAGCTCCCTGCCACAGTGACCTTCTCTTTGATATTGTTATCCAGATCTGTTAGAACGTTGGTGGTGTCCTTTTTTTTGCAGAGGGGTTTCAATGTGATTCCTCTCTCTCCTCCTGCTGGAGGAGTACTTATCAATTACCATATCACATAGATAGTCACTTAAAGACAAAAATGGCACAGAAAAAAACCTGCCCTTTCCCTCTGTTCTTTCACTGTGTGCCTTTGAGGACTTTTGTCCACAGGACCAACACTGCATTGCCAGTGAAAGGAGTCTGTGCACCTGAAATTCTGTGTAGAATTGGAACTAAGCAGCCACAAAAGATAGCAAAGAGGAGTAAATGACAACAATTATTACAGTCCTAAATAATTAATTCCATTCTATGTAGAACACACGGAAACCAGTGATCAAGTCTGTGTGGACACAATAATTACTATAGATAACTTCTATAGAGTAAATAAAATTTCTTTCTTGAACATAAATAAATATGAACCACTATGGATTTTACTTCACAGAGTGAAGAAAAACAGTCAGATTAGTTTAGTAACTAGATGTATTTCTATGGTCTTTCTTCTGCAAGAAGTTACAGTAGATGTTCCAGTGATCTTTACCAGTCCTAATCTCCAGCAATACAGTTTTATGCAAGCCCTATTATTTGTATCCATGCCCAAGACAATTTTTCTTTTTTACATTTTTTGCTCTCCTTTTAACCAGAATCCTGCTCTTGCTGATTGGTCAGGAATCATTTGGCTTTCTCAAGTAGTTTCTCCCAAAGGGCTCCATCCCTTCCACCAATGGTTCTTTGTTCTACCTCCTGAATGACAGAGGCTGCATGTGGATTAAAAGAACTAATATATCAAATTATGTGGTGGGGAAAGGGATATTCTGGCTTAAAACTGAATTTCACCTCCTTTGCTTTGGTCTGTGTTCCACCTCCAACCATAACTTATTGCCTCTCTCCTCTGCAGCACACAGGGTGTTCCAGACGGTAATGGGGTAATGAGATACACACAGGCCTTGCAGTTCTCAAAATGCAACTCTAGGAAGCAAAATGGTCCCACTGGTCTAATGAAGGTAGGGCACGAGGCCAATCTGGTAGAGAATTCATTTTGTTTTCCAAATTATGCCTGGCCATTAGAACTTTCAAAAATATCAGAAAGTGGACTGGAATCTCCAAAAAAGATTTATTGTTTTACTAAAACTTCAAATGGAGCCAATAATCTATTGGCACTAAAAAAAGAAACAACAATCAGGAAAGCACTGAATCCACTAGCCATATAGTTTTCTACTGAGGTGTGAATGAATGAGTATGACAAGGTGTCTTGGATTTTCTAGCTGAAAAGTAGGCTGCTTTCTGTTTAATTCACAAGTCATGTATGTGTGCTTAGACAAAGATGGTTGGTGCATCACTGACCAGATCTGCCAACATACTTTAGCCCTGACCTGTAAAGTCATATATAATATATTATATTTATTTAGTCACTTGGTTTGGTCTCCTCTGAATTATAAAACTATGTCTTGAGCAAAATGGTGTGAGATTGTGCTGTGAATTTAGTCCATAAATTCACACCAATATTTGTTTTTATCAGTATTAGATCAGTCCTGGCAGTTCTCCTTACAAATGTAATCCCCGTGACAGAGTAACTATGTTATTTCCACTGAAAATAACTCAGAAAATTTTCAGTAAGAGATGAGCCTGAACCAAAATGTAGGTTCCAGACAGTTCTGTACACCTTCTTGCCCTATAGTAACTGAAAAAGAATGTTTTCTTTGTTTTAGTTTAACAGTCAAATTTAAAGTGACCTACAAAAGAGATGAATGGTTTCTGCAGAGTTCCTTTTGTGGGTTGTTTAAGAAGATGTAAAAATTATTTCTTTTAGAGTACTTTTAACAGGTTTTGTGCAGTCTATTTTTTTCTAATACTTTATGGATAAGTGAAAGCAGTATGCCATGCAGTGAATGTAATTATATCCAAGGAAAAAGTATATATTTAATTGTGGCTTAAATAACGGGCTTTTCCATTTGTTACACATAGAAAGAAAAGATGACTTTGTGAAGGACTTAACATTCTGTTTTTTCAATTAAAATCAGAAGTAGTCTATAATTACACCTTAAATCCCTAATGAGTCTTCTAGAAAATCATCAAAAAGCAAACAAACAAAGCCTTAGAGCTCTGAATGTTCATATTTTAATTGTGTAAGGAGGCTTTTGAATTAAGCGAAAAAACTTAGAAATGTTTCTGACAATCTGGAAGGGTAGGGTTTCACAGGTCCAAGCAGTGGGTTCAGGACTAGCCCTTAGGATTTGTGTGGCAACCAGCCGATTTGTTGTGCAGGTTAGGAATGGCAAATGTTGATCCCTCAGTACTGAGGTACCAGGGAAGCCATGTTCAATAAGTCTCACAGATCTAAGGATGACACTACAAGCATTTAGAATTGCTAACTGGGCAAGTTTTCATTACTGTTTAAGGACTTCAAAGGTTTAAGTTGCATTTCTTTAGCAATCTGAGACTACTCCTTTGCCTGTACTGCATCACCTTCTTTTTTTCGGAAGAGAACCGGCACCATCTGCTTGGCTACAGAGCTCACGTGTCTTCCAAATGCTGTAGGTTTTGCTCCCCACTCAGGTTACCAACCGAATAATCTCATATTTTCAGTTAGCTTTTTCTTGTTGGCAGCAGGAGGCTCTGAGTTGTATAGCAAATTGCTTATGCAGCCTACTGACCTTCTTCCACTGTGCCATGGGATGGCTTCAATGGCACAGTCCTCATTCTTCTGTTACTGGCAGTTGCTTACACATTCCCTGTGGTCATAGCTGTGAGTAGGAGAGCAGGCCTTCTAGATGTGAACATGGTGTGTGGATAGTTGCATTACAACCCAAGATTCTCTTGAGAATTTAATTTTAAACCTAGATTAGCCAAGACATATACAGTGAAAATTAAAATCCAAGCTGATACTCTTGTCATAAATTAGAGTAGGAAGATTATATGTATAAAAGATTTTAAGTGTATATATTTCTCTTCTTCTCAGAATGTAGATGCCAAAATGTAATCCAAGATTTTCACCACTAATTGAGTTTCTGTTCCTTCTCTGTTGAGGTCAGAATTGTAAAATGTCTTAAAGATGCTGTACGGAGTTTTGCTTTTTGCTTTCTCGGAGGAGAGAATGGTTTGTTTTATAAAAATCTGTTAATTAGAAATCAGATCTTATCAGGATGAATGCTGTGACCTTCTGAAAGACTATTTTAACAATAGAAAAGGAGTTTAGATTCAGATTTCTTTTTCTCATATAATAGAAATATCTTTGGTTTGTCTGATTGTCATGGTTTCAGCCCAGCTGGTAACAAAGCACCATGCAGCCACTCACTCAGTCCCCCACCCCTGCCATGGTGGGATGAGGAGAAAATACAAAGGCAGGCTTGTGGGTCGAGATAAGGACTGGGAGGGATCACTCACCACTTATGGTCACGGGCAAAAGACAGGCTCGACTTGGGGAAGAAACAAAATCAATTTAATTTACTACAAATCAAATCAAAACAAGGATAATGAGAAGGAAAACCAAACCTTAGAACACCTTCCCCCCACCCCTCCCTCCTTCCCAGCTCAACTCCACTCCCGGTTCTCTCTCCACCTCCTCCCCCTGGCAGCACAGGGGAACAGGGAATGGGGGTTGAGTCAGCTCACCACACCTTGTCTCTGCCACTCCTTCCTCCTCAGGAGGAGGATTCCTCACTCGTTCCCTGCTCCACCGTGGGGTCCCTCGCAAGGGAGACAGTCCTCCATGAACTTCTTCAACGTGAGTCCTTTCCGCAGGCTGCAGTTCCTCACAAACTTCCCTGGC
>VYZV01021626.1:113445-126690 GCA_013401275.1 Pandion haliaetus | reverse complement strand
AGCAGCTTCTCACAGGAGCCACCCCTGCAGCCCCCTCCCCCACTATTACTCCCCCCCTCCCCGTGCCACACAAACCCATAACATTGATACTGAAAAGAAAAGTTGAGTATGGCTGAGTATGTGGTTATAACTGATTTGCACAAAATCTCAGCAACATTCAACAGGTATATGATGTATAGCACTCAGCTGGAGCTCACAAGACTTGGCCTTCACACCTTCCTGAAGACTGCTGGTAAACTGTTTTAATATCCTTGTGCCTGAGCTTTCCTGCTTGTAAAATAAAAATTGTTATATTCCATTCCTTACTAAACTGATTTGATATCTACCCGTCAAAAAAGAGTGTATTATCAAGCAAAGATGGAGAACATTCATTTTTCAAGGCATTGTTTGGCATTTGTTTTGATATTACTCTAGTTCCATAAATCATAAATCATGCATGAAAAAAAAATTAAGCCAAACATTTAGAATTTCTTTTTTCAGAGCCCCATCTTATCCCCAATAAGAATGAATTAAGTGACTACTAAGAGCCTGAAATTTATCCTGGTATGCTATTTTTTATGAATATAACAAAAATATGTACAATGAAATATATATCCGGAGCCTCCCATAATTTTGTACTCTTTAGAGTAAATAACAGTATTTATTACCTGTTTTAAATAATTAAATTATTATCTTTATTTCCATAGCAGAGAAAATATGGAAGAATCATTTTACAGAGCCTGCTCTAGGTTGGCTAGTGTTCAAATGAAGGCAATTTTCCTGTCTCTGGATGTTTCTGACACTAGAACTATGTATTTGTTGCTTTTCTCTAAGAAATGAGAGATCGGGGGTCCATTTTGATTATAACATTTAGTGGAAAGATATTTTACTGGTAAATGTGGGTACTCAGAGAAAAATCTCATAAAAGAGATTGCTCTCTTGCTATTCAACTGGTAAAGAAGAGAGTTTCTTTTCGCCTGTAGTATAAGCTGCCCATCCATTTTTTTTCTCTGAGCTTGGCAAAAGCAGGTTCATTTATCACTTTGACTCTTTTGGCTTTGGAGTCAGCAAGTAGAGTTTGAACACCTCTTACATCTTTTTCCCCTTCTTAGTTTTGAAAGACAGCCACAAGTACTATGCTGAGCACAAATAGAGACAGACTTTCTCCTGAAGAGCTTTACAGGTAAACACTTGAAAGACTAGACGTTCTAGGAAATCCAGATGTTTGGAAAGACTTGAATGAAGAAAGGGTGATGTCTTGGCTGAAGCTAATCATGAATGTCTTTACCAAAATATGCTACTAAATTTAGACTGGGTGGCTCAACATATTTCCCTTTGTTACCCAGAGATTTTTCACTATTATGTTTTAGGGACTCATTTGGCTCATAAAAGGGGCCACATGAACAACTCTAGAGACAACTCTGCTTTTCACCGAATGAGCTTCAAAGAACTGGAATACCAGTGTTTCTTACCTATAACTAGGGATTGAACACTTGTAGTGTGAGAATAATGTCTATGTCTATTCATTTTTTAATCTCTTCTTAAACAGAGTCAAGTTAGTGACAATCCTGTTGAGAATCTCTTTGGGTTAGTATAGAGCCAAGTCATCTTTGGACAGTCTTCTTACCTATAGTGGTTGCGTGTAGCTACTGCAGTCAGGGAAACTCCTGACTATATTCCCATATCCATCAGACTGCACCACAGTTTGGTTGCTCTGAAAATGAAGCAGTAATTGATGGTTCTTACTTTTTTCATGTCAAAATTCCCATTACTGGTCAAGAGCATAGTAACAATGCCAGGATTTGGGCATTGCTCTGGGTTTGATCTGACCTCATGTCTTGATGCAAATCTTCTGAAGTTCATTTATAATACCGCTGCATTTGTGCCATGTTATGGAGGTGTCGTGAGTCCAATTCACTCCTTCCTCACTGTAACTTTATACTGGTGCAATTTCAGTGTAACTCCGTGACTTCAGCGTAGACAATTTTGAGGACGTGGTCTGGGAAGTCAGGTCTCCCCCTGTCATGGGGGAAATTTAAAAAATAAGAGGGAGGTTTGGATTGCTCAAAGAATCTTCTCCAATTGTATTAACAATAGAAAACTTATTTAATAGAAATTTGTATAAATGTGTTACTTCACAGAATTCATTGGCAAGGTTCACTCTATTACTTAGTACATGGATAAAATGCACACAAGAAAATGAAATCAGAATCAAAGTAAACTCATGTATATAGAGACCGAAAACATAATAGCATAAAAGGAAATGTGGGAAAGGGTAAGGGAGACCCTTCCATTGAGTCACAAGGTTCAGAGAAGACGTCCTTTCTTTCTAAACTCCTGTTGGAGTCTAGGTGTGGCTGGATCGACTCCTAGTCCCAGACTTGGTCAACGGTTATATCTAAAGGGATTATAACAGCAGCCTCAAATCCATTCACAGTTGAATAAAAAAAAATAATGTAAGTGTACATTTGAAAATATTAACTTATAATATAATATACTTGCTATAACTTAATAACTTATATTTGCTATAACTTATTTGCTATAGACTATTCAGGTTATAAGACATGTAGACATGCATGCATAAAGACACTAAAGAGAGAGAAAAGGAGGTATACCTGTTAAAATTCCCCTCTAGGTCAGTGAAAATATTCACGTTGAATGCTTTAGCATTTGTCTCAACAAAGGGGGTTGAAGTGAAGGGTCGAGCCTCTAGGAGGAAAGAGAATCAGCCCAGGCTGTGTCAGCTTTCAGCAACAGACCTCTGATTTTCGCAAACAGGAAAGTTTGTGAGCTCTGAGAGGCGTCCCACTCAGAGGCAGATGCTAGTCACAGCCCACTGCGGTCCAGGAGAGCTCAAAGGGCCTCACTCAGTACCACTATTTATAGGTTCAGGAAATGATTGACTTTTGTCATCAACAGATTTCTAGAATCCCAGCTGCACTGGAAAAATCCGAGACTGTTTGAGAACAACTCAAAACATAGATATGGGATGCTCCAAGACTGTCAGGGGAGGACTGTAATGTCTCAAGGCTGTTATGAGAAAGAACTGGCTGCAGGTTGTTATGAGAACTGGCTATCTCTACTGCGTCCCCCACCTCTGCTGGGCAGCAGGAGTCCTTGAGATGCACAGCATATCTCCCTGTCTTAGCTGTGTAAGAGTTCCTGGCACAGTCAAGGGTCGCTTGACTGCCCAACACATTACACTTATGCTAAGGCCTAGTGAGCCCTCCTGAGTTCATAAATCAGCCTGGAGAGGGGGAAAGAAATGCACCACCTGAAATGTATATACGTGGGAGCTATACAAGCTCAGTTAGAGAAGAATACACTTTACATTTGTAATACAGCAAATGTGATAAAAAAGAAATACACCCTTCTGACTTTTTGCAGTATCTCTGCATTAATATCAGTGTAAGTGAGAATAAAATTTGGATCCTTGATTGTTTTAAATTTATTTTTATTCCATCAATTATTTTAAATCAATTAACACAGATTTAGAGAAGTACATTTTAATGATGAAAAATCTGCCCAAACGAAAGGAACAACTAATCGTTTGTAACTTCTAAAACACTTTTTAGAGTTGTGTTACAGAGTGAAAAACCCTTACATATGGAGGTCTCAAAAGAGCTGCCATTCATTAATGTTTTAAACAGATGCTTCACTGAGCAACATATTTAATTAAATCCACAACTGTTGTGCTTAAACAAGACATATTTTTACTAGAGCAAGCATAAAGTTGAATTCACAGCAACAATTAACCAGACTTGTTTGTACAGTGTGTTTTATCAAACAGGTAGAGTGGCTTTTCAAAGACATTAATTTAAGTGTTGATCATCATTAAAAGCCCCAAAACAAAGCTCAAGATCATAGTGTGCTTGATGCCACTGCATAAAAATTGTAGGTGACTGTTCTTTCTACAAGGTCTAATGCTATTTCCATGGGACTTAATTGGAGCACAACTGAGTTTTTGTAGGTGTAGGTGATATATGTATATATGAAATATTTTATTCATATATGTATACATAATTTTAATATATATATAAAAATAATTATTTTTAAAGTTCGTAAACAAGTGTATGGCACAATTGCTTATGTTAAAACAGGCAAGTAGGAACCACTTTCTCTTGGTTTCAATATACAACCCATAGGAATGCTAAAAGGATCATTGACTAACACAAGACCCAAAGCCACAAGCCCTAATTATAACAAATATCATACAGGTATAGCCAGGACTAAAGTACACAATGACACCTTCACTTCCCTCAGCTCTCTGCCACAGGAACCGCATCAGGTTCAGAGGAATTACTCCAGATTAACAGAGGAATTGCACTGCTGTTGTATCTGGGTTAGTCTACTGACCTCAGTGGAGCTCCTCTAATATGAATAGTAGCTGGATAATGTTAAGAACTCTGTGTGGAAAAAGTCCTTTGATAATATCATGTAAGACTGCACACTGTCTTATATTCCTATGACTTTTCAAAAGAGTGCCTTAGAAGAAGCTATCTTCTTTCTCCTCAAAAAGCACAAGGTCATTAACTTGTTCTATAATGATGGAAATTCTGAGTGGAGACTGTGCAAATTCAGTAAGAAGGCTGTGCTTCATCTGCTGTAGCATTGTGATGTGCATCACTAAACCACATGAACCATCAGAGGCATATCAAGATTTCTTTACTGCAAGAAAGGTTAGAAACAATTGCAGCCATTATTCATCTCTGTACTCATCAATCCTTAATGTTTATGCATTTGTGGTGTACAACACACTGCAATGACTAGTTGTGTTTTTGAGGAAAACTTGATGTTAATTTCTGTCAACATTTCTACACATTAGAATTGTCTAGTCATAAGGTCACTAAATAATCTCTGGAGATTCTGTCCCTGCTCTGCCACAGACTCCTTGGGTCAGCCAGCAGAGGAACAAGTGTCTTAAGCCTTCTTGACTTTCCCAGTGCCTTCTAACTCCTCTTTGCCTCTGCATAATTTGGCCTGTACATGTTTGGTGAAAGAATTTTTTGTGTGCTATGCAAACAAGTCCTCATTTTTGTTGTGACAACTAAGTAGCATTGTAATGCAAATTATAACATTACCATTCTCTATTTCATTAATAGTACTGTGTGCACTATTTAATTTATTCAATATTCAGAGACCAGCTAAAGCACAATTTTTTTCTGCCATGGGAGAAATAAATGATGATATACTACTGTATTTCTGATAAAAGGGATTTGTGTCAAAGCACTTGTTGCTACACAGCCTGATAATGCTGTACATCATAGAACAGAAAATCTTATGGTTAACTTATGTATTTATTTTTTTAAGCACCAAAGAAAACCAGCTTTTCTCCATTCCAGGGCAACGGCCTATCAGATTTTGCCAAAAAATAATTGCATTGTCTGGTAAAATGACTGAGTTGTTGCCCATGACAAAAATCTTTGTTCTTTTGGGAACTTGTGGAGAAATTTTGCCCTAGGTGAAATTCTTGGGTTTGCTTAATCATTTGTTGTTGTTGATATTATCTGTTTCTATAAGAAAAATTCAGAATGAGAATGGTAGTAGTTTCATGGTTTTCACAGCTCAATAAATGTCTGAAACATGGAATATTTTGATAGTGTGTGTTCTGAGCAATAAATAAACTAAGATTTACCATTTGGCATTTTCTCAAAGTGTTTACAAAGGTCTAGAGAAAGATAAGGATGTTATTTTGCAGTTTTGACAGCTTTCCTTTCGATTGTTAGGTTAAAATTATGAAATAGCATGTATTCCGAAGAAAAATTAACATGAGCTACCTTTGAACATGCAGAAACAGGGGATCCAGTTCTCCTTTCGTCTTTCTCTCCATCATTTGCCTTCTCTGTGAAATAACATTAGAGTTAAAAAGAAGACTAATGAAAGGTGTGAGGACTGCCAAGAGAGTTGCCATGGTTTTAAAAGCACTTGTAGACAACAAAGCCAGAAAAAACTCAACACAGGAGCAATATTAAGAAGTCTAAGGAATGGTCAATAATATTATATGGGATATATGTCAGTATTCTGACCGACTGAAAAATACAGTGCCCAGTCCTGTTCTCCTTCAGATTTGATGGCAGAAATCCCATTTACTTCAATAACACAGGACTGGAACTTCTATTTGGAACAAGGTTATCATAATTATTTTAGTTGGCTGAAGTTCTTGTTTTCATATTTCCCATAACTTGGATGTAAAATGACTTTACAACAATAGATACAGTGTACTATAGCAGCAGTATTCTTGTTAATAGCAGGAGGTGTCAAAGAATTCACAGTCTACAGATAATTACTCTTTTCTACCTGCAATTATTACATTTAATTTTGTGAAGCAACACTGTGTTTTCAAGCTATGCTGTGTTTCACAGTACTATACTGGATGCCTGTGTATATAACTGAAAGTTCATAGGTTTTTAACTTCAGTCTCTATGTTACTTGTAAATTTAATATACATGTTATTCCTGTGTTAAAGATACTCCAAATATTATCCAGTAAATTGTATTTCACTGAGCTAGCTTAGACACCAGAGCATAGTACAGCAAGAAAAACAAAAAGTGTATTAAAGAGCAGCTCAGGAACAGAAAGATGTCACAGATAATAGAAAAGGTTAACATTGCAACCTGGCTTGTGATCAGGATTTACTAAAATTTCATGAATAATTAGTAATATAAAATATTAAAATTCTCCTTGACACTGGAAATATTATTCATAATAAAGTAATTAATAGATTGAGGCACCTAAAGAAGCAGTTGCTTTTTTGAACCTGTTGCCTTTAGAACTAGTTGCCATAGAGGTTATTATTATTACTATTAAAGTTATTGTCAATGCTACTTATTATTTATATTGCTCTTCTACATTGTCTTTAAAGAAAATTTACATTTCCAAATTTTTTTCAGGTTATCATGCTGTGTACCTCCATCAATCAGTTGATTTATTCTAAAGAAATTAACATTTCACAGAGCAATAGCAATAATGCCAGTAAGTATGGTCAGTCACACACTGTTTCTTACATTAAATCCAAATCAGAAGCTTTGATAGACATAGCTATTTGGAGCAAAACTTCATTCCAATGCCAAGTATTTGCTGACCTGGTAATTAAAGGGTCAATTGAATTTATTGGATTTCATTTTTTACTAGGAAAGCAATTTTGATAATATTTAGTTTTTGTAAAAAAATTGTGACTAACTGCTCCGGTTATGTATATAGAAGGATCGTATTTTTAGAAATACAGAGATAATTCAAAACATATGGGCTCTAAAGAGTGCCTTTGTACACAACCTCTTCAAAACAGGTTCCATCAGTTCCATGGTATTTATGCTGCACTTTCCTGTAAACCACAACAGGCTGAGGTGAGTAATTGAGGTAACTGACGTGACAGGGTTGCTGCAGGCAATTGCATCCCTTGGATGACTGAGGTGACCAGGGTTCCTCAGAGAGAAAGGACTCCTGCTAACTCAGGCAAACCAGGCAGTTCGAGTGCCTGCAACACCTGTGGGACCTGGATGCCTTGAGTCACTGGGGTGACTGCAACAACCCAGACACCCGACCTACCTCCAGCACTCCACACTCTTCTGCAGTTATGACAGAAATAGCTGAACACAGAAACTCCTGTTTTCCATTCTTGGACATCAGCTGCAGCACAGAGGTTTCTAAAAAAGTCTGATACTTGTTAAACTTACTTTGGAAGTCTAAAAATCTTATTCTTGAGCTGCCTAAGGGCATTTGGTGTGGTCTCCCAGCAAAAAAATTCCTAAAGATAATTGAAATAATAGTTAGTGAGAGGTAGACTTTGTTAACTGATCACCAAAGGGCCACTGCTTTGACTCCCACAGTAGGGTGATACCACCACAGACACAGAGACCTTCTGCAGGAGAAAAACAGGAGGTAACCCAGGGACAGCAAGCGCTGCTGACAGTAGGCACAGTTCAAATGAGACCTTAGAGACAGCATAAATCCAAGCTGCTGACGGGGCTAGTGTAGAAGCATTTTTGGTGGTAATAGTGGAGAAAGAGAAAGATGTGATGAGTGGACGCAACTAAAAATCCAATGCACTCTTTTACTGTCGATTTTTAGTTATTTTAATTCTGGCTTTTCTGTGACCAAAATGTAACAGGGCCTAGAAAGAGGTCCAAATAGTGTTCTGAATGAAATAAAATAATTTTTATTTCCTCAAGCCAAAAGTATATTTAGACTTGGTACAATAAATCTATCATCGTACTGATGGGAGCAGTGAATAGATATTGTAATCAAAATGCATATTTATGAAGTGATAAAGTAACTATCTCCAGAGGCTTGTGCCTCCAGCTCAGTACAATCCTTTTTTGAAATTACAATGGCTCTGAAGACTGGACAGCTCCTGGGTTTGCTTCTCTTTTTTTCCAGCCAGTGCAACAGAATGGGCTGTGGGCATGAAAAGTAGTGTAGTGGTGAAAAAACAGAGCACTTCGAGTAAAGTCTGCCCTCTAGTTTACCCTTTTATATTGCACCAACCACTGTACCACATGCCCAGTGCTCTGGGAATTTAGCATTCCCTGGAAATGCATCGTATTAGTACTTGTTCCATTGCCTCCTCTTATCTTTGTTCATGTTGCATTAACACGACAAAAATCGTAATTTGCTGTATATTTAGCCATCTACTTAATATAAAAAATAGCAGTTATTCATTAAAATATCTAATTAAATATTTAAATCTTTTTTTCAGTATGAAGCAGACATTTTAGACTAAGCTCATTGAGTCTTACAAGTATTAAATCATTTAGGGTTAAGTTTCCTCTATTACACTATGGGATGTGTAGTAACATAACAGCCAGTCTTGAGTGGTGCTGATCATCTCTAGGGAGATGTTAAACAGCCTCCACTCTCACTGAAACCATTGATTTGTTTTGGGTTGGTTTGGATTTTTTTACATCTGTTCAGGTTGCACATCATAGTTAAAGGAAGTGAGAATAATATCAGTGCAGCACACAAAGATTAGTTTTCCACCTGGCACTGTCAAAAATGGATGGTTTTGTTCATGTGTGCAAAACCTTTCATATTATAAATAATTCCTTTATCTTATTATCCAGTCACAACTGAGACCTGGTTTGCTCTTCTCCTCCTTGAGTTTGATAAGAGTGTCCCATATGAAAATTAAACAAATGTTCTCTCAGAATGGTCTGATGATATAATTGTAAGATGAATTTTTAGTGTCTCAACTCCTGGAACCATGAATGTACTGAACTTTTTATTAAATATCTTCTTTCACAGCTCGGATGATCTCCGTACTGAAAACTGTAATGAAATTCAAGATGTGCATGCAGGGCTGAACAGCCTGCAGTGAATTTGGTTGTGCAAGAAACGTTTATGATGAGGCAGGATGAGAATGAATTAACACTGAAATTGTATTATATCATTCTCAGTAGGAGGAGTATACTTTAATTGACCTGTATATGAAAAACAAAGAAATGTTAATAGCCTTATTTACTGAAAGATATAAGCTATATAATATCTTTGTCTGCCTCTAACATGGCCAGATACATTATATTCAAACACTTATGGTTACAGTCTTCTTTATTCCTTCCCTCTTAACATAATAGAATACCAGGTCTTAAACCACTCTAGGTGATACTGTGATAAGCATCAGGGTGTACCCACACACTTCAGCAAACATTAAAGGGGTTGAAGGCAGCAGTCTGGGATGACTTTTACACCCGGTGCAATCTACCAATTCCTCCAGGGTGTGAAGGTGTCAGGAATATGGGAACTGGGAATCAAGTCTTTTAAAAAGCAAATGCAGAAGGAGGTATATATATACATGTCTGAGTGCTATGATGACAACTGCTCTTTCAACAACTCAGAGTCAAGGAAAGATGCTGATGATATGCAATATTTTACTTATGTATTTGTCAATGTATTCTATTCCATTTCTGATTTATTTGCAACACTGGCATCACCCAGTTCAGAGTAACTTTTCCAGACATTTTTATATGAATCATAACATGTCCAGCTATTTGAACACTAACCTCTCTCACTTTTCCATTTCCTATTCATGCAGCCTTGTCACTTTGCTGGGATGTCCTCTCCCTCTGCTGTTTCACCTGTGGCTCTAAGCTTATCATGCTGTTCTCCTTGCTCTGCCTCTTCTTGTGCCACCCCTGGGCACTGCAGATCTTCATGTTCAGTGGCTCCAGTTCCCCCATCATGATGGCTATAGTCATGTTGCTCCACAGGGAGACACTGGAGACAGTTTTTACCATGGATTTACTCCAGATGATAAAGAAATGTTGTGACCATAGCCTACAAGGACTTTAATGATAGCAGGAGCTTCTGTAGCTCAGACAAAGCCATAATGAAGTACAGTGGATGCAAGCTGAAGGCAGATAAATTAAAAAAAAAAGAAAATAGAACTCCTTTGCTTTATTTCTTAATGGTGTGGATAATTAAGCATAGAAAGAACTTGCCTGAAGTTGTGGTAGATTTTTTTGTCACATCAGATCTTTCAATGCAAAATCAACACAGTTCAAAAAGATACTGTAGCTCTAAGAGAAATTAATTTCCTGCGGCAATTTCTTAGATCAAGGGCTTGTGTTATTGACAAGGCAGCCTGCATCTTCACAATGGTCCTTCTAGCTTCAGCTATCAATTCATCATCAGGAAGTACCTAGTCACTATTTAAGAACTCCCCATTTTTATTGTAGCCCATTTTCTTGTCCTACATTTATCTGCAGGCCATGATGAGTGTTACTAGAAACAAAAGTCATGTGTAGGAAATACTTTTCATTAGACATAGCTATTCCAAACAATACAGCATGAGCAGAAAAAGGAAAGCTATTAATATCATCATTTGTGCTGATTTTTCATAACCTTGTCTGTACTGTCAGTCATGAAATTACAGATAACCAGGGATAGCTTATCTACACTTCAGGTTATGAGATTTCATGACCTACATCTATGCACCAAAGAAAAAAAACCAAACAATCCCCAAAACCCACCCTCCCCAATAGTTTTTCACAAGGATGAAACATCTTCCTTAAAAAAACAAAACAAAGCAACAAAACAAAAAAAAACCCCCAACCTTTGGACTAGGTAATCAATTAAAAGGTTATAACACCTCTCAAAATGTTAGATATCCACCCTGTCACACATGCATATAGCCAGTATCTTCTGTTTAATTAAAGTATATATTTCAGGATGGCATCAACTGGAAGACACTAACATGGATC
The DNA here is from genome assembly GCA_013401275.1 of Pandion haliaetus. Lineage (NCBI taxonomy): Eukaryota > Metazoa > Chordata > Aves > Accipitriformes > Pandionidae > Pandion > Pandion haliaetus. Next base: position 115,516 of record VYZV01021626.1, on the reverse strand, counting down.
AAAGGCACTAACTGTAAGAATTCAGACATGCAGAAATCTTCCCTCATTAACTCGTTTCAGTCACTAATCAGTTAAAAGTATGTGTTTCGCTTGTACTACGAGTCTCTTCTAGGCACTGGTTTTATAGTCCAGCCATTGTTTCTTATTAGTTTTATTCCTGTTCTAATACCTACAAACATATTGGTCTCCAATCTAATATCTTTGCTATATATCATGACAGTGTAAACCATGATGTGGTTTATCGGCAGGCTCAGAAAGCTTCTGAAATCTGCGTTTTGCTTTTGAATCTTGTCATAGCTGACTACAGAAAATCTTAATTCTCCCACAACGCCCCCCCCTCCCCCCGAAATCATGGGATTTGGGATCCACTTACACTACTAACTTCTGGGATCAGAACTTTATGCAGAGACTGCATTTAATTCCCGTGAAGATAGATTTGGGCATTAAGAGATATGAATAATTTCAAGAGTGTCAACATTTGATGTTTTCCTTTCCTTGTTCCACCTGCACCAAGTAGAGATGCAATGACAGTCCTTCCTCTTAGGTAAGTGCAAGATTGAGTGGGACTTACATTCCTGATGATCCCAGAGAAGAAAGGAAGAAAATTCTGCATGGCTGCTCACAGCTCTGCAGCAGCTGAGGGAGCAGTGACCCCAGAAAGGGATTTGCAGTGTCACATTTCTCATCTGTGATTGCCACTGCAATGCTGCTGTACACTGGACTGATAGTGTGTTGGTGATATGATACAGCTTTTAGTCTATTATCAGGACTAAATAGCTATCTAATGCATTTTTTTTTGCAATCATTAACCATAAAACAGATTGCTCCACTTAAGAGGAAAATGGTGTCATGTTCATGATAGTCTGTGGCATATTGTGGGTTTAATCAATCTTTCTTTACTCAGAATATCAGGAGATAAGTAGAAGTGTTTTTTGATCTGTTGTGATCATTTGTACAACTGTTTGTTATAGAGTTTATTAATATTCTTATATATTTCCTTTTATTTTCCTCTCCCCCCATCCCATGCTTTACTTCTGCTTTAATATTTTCATGAACAAATTCCATGATAGAGTAATTCAATGAACACACAAGAAAAACATTAGTAATGGAAAGCAAAAGCATGAATATTGCATAAATTCCATGTATTTGCTTCATGGCCTGAGGGCACCTTTATTTGTACTAGATAGTGTCTCATGAACAGTTCTAGTTCCTGAAGTATGTTTGTTGTTTTGTTGAGCAGCTGTATCCCAGGATAGTCACAGATGAAACCAAGCAAAATGCATAAAAACAACTCCTCAGGGCACCATAAACTTTTAAGGCCCAAATCCTTGTGTCAACTACTCATGTACAACTCCCAGTGATGTCAATGGAAGTTTCATGAACATATCTGAAAACAGATGATGTCCTTTATCATAGCAAGGGAAAACATGAACCAACAAAATTTTGATGAAACCAGAAACTGGAGCTCATAAGAGGAGCAACCTGAGGATTGTTAGTTCCACATCAGGCACAACTAAGTTGCCAGCATTATTCTGTTGCCTAGCAATCAGAGCAGCTTTCTAAAAAAAAAAAAATCTCTGCTTTTCTATAGTTTCAGTGTATAGCTTGGGGATAAGAATGACGGCTGAAGTATTCTGGTTATCCTGGCTTCCAGCTGGGCCAGCTTCAGTCATTGGCACTAATAGGGATATGCAGTGAAGTCCAGAGGGTTTGCAGACTTGGGCTCTTGTCAGCACATATGTCATAAATTGATACCCATTCAACTCTACCTGGAGATTCATGAGCCGTATCTCTGTTTTCCTCCCCATGTTTCAGTGAGCTACCTGTGGGCGCTGTGGGAGACTGGAGGAGTTAATGTCTCAAACATTGTGGTGGGGCAAGTTATGCTTGACAACTACCTCTGCATAACAATGAACTCTTCCTAGCAAGGAACCATAAGTGAAAAGAAGCCCATCAGTGCCCATGAGCAACAGGAGCAGGAGGGCATGATGGAGGGTGCACAGCTCCCTGTTCTGTTGTGCTGAACAGGGCAGCTCACCATGTATGGCAACAGGGAAGGGGAAGCTACTCC
>VYZV01021626.1:25644-113304 GCA_013401275.1 Pandion haliaetus | reverse complement strand
CTTTCCCTTTTCCTTTTCCATAATCCCTACACCTCATCCCTTTAGACATAAACCATTGAGCAAGTCTGGGACTAGGAGTGGATTCATCTGCCCCTGGGCTCCTCGCTGATGAGTCTAGAAAGCAAGGGGGCCCACTCTGAACCTCGTGACTCAACGGGAGGGTTCCCCTTATTGTCTTCCCTTAACTGGCTCCCAAATAAGCAAGGCCTGTAGTACATGTCTGGTGATGTATGGTTAGGACATGTTACACAGTTTACTGACATAGCCTCATGCCAATTCCTGTTGTGAACACACCTATTTTTGTTGTGAGCATACCCATTTTGGTGGTGAGCATGCCAATTCTTGCTGTGAACAAATAAAAATTGAGTTTTGTGAGTTAAAGAATCCCTGGTGTTGTTTCACCTTAATCCTGACCTGGGAATCAGCAAACCTGAGTCATTGTCCTGAGAAACTGGGACGTGACAGGTGCAGACAGCATCAGCTGTGCAAGCAAGTTGTCTGGATCCACCATACAAGCTTTTGGCATCCAACTGGGACTTGGTGGTCAGTGTTCACAAGCAGTTGCTTCTGGAGGCAATTCATCTTATATCTGAGCTGAATCCTTCGCTTGAGGCACCTGGTCCTCTTCATCTGCTCGAGAGACAAGGAAACTAAATTCCTAATGGAGGCACCACAGTTTGGACCCCAAAATTTGGCAGAGTGAATCTAGAACTGAATGTTTACCACACTGTAGTTTTCTATCCCAGTATCAGCTACAAAGTGGTGATATTATGCAGAGGTACTGCAGTGTATGGATATGTGAGTTGAAAATAAATTAACTGTACATTAATTCCTGAAACAAGTTGTAAAGCTTATTTGAGCATCAGAAAGAGTGACAGTCTTTCTGTTAGTCTGGGCTTGAACTCTTCTTGATGACTCAGCTAGTCCTTTTGAACTCCCCATTTGGTTCCCTCTTTGACAGAAGGGAAACTCTAGTCCTACATGTTAATAGAGCAATTGGAGAAATTACACTAGGATCTGTGGGTGAGGAAACTGCTTTAGTGCTGGCAACAATTGCTTACTCAGCAACGCATGCAGTCAATGCGTTTTACTAATTGTCTATTTATTTCTGCACTCTTTGGCTGTTGAGACTTTGTCATGAGACAAGCCAGATGGCAGAGACATCGACACCTGTAATTAAGAGAAAAATAAATGCTGCAGCATCACAACTTACCCCTGCCCCTGTTGTTTTTTTGTTTTAATCCTGTTGGCTGTGCTTGTGGGCTCTGCAGTTAGTGACACCAAGCTGTATTTTGAATGCTGAATTTCTTAAAAGAACCCATAACTTTTGCAACATGGCTCCTAGGAATCAATTTTCATTTCCTAATTTAGCTGATGACAGAGTTGGGAAGGCCTCTTCTGCGATTCCCTTCTTACTGCAGATAAAGAAGAGAATGTATTTGATGTAACCAGCCATATAGCAATGTTTAAACAGCAGAGTTTAAAGGCAGTCACTGATGAAATTCTGTAGACACAGCCCCAGCTGATCTGCAACACCAAAGAATCAATTACCAGATTCAATTTTCTTCTGAATTTCTTCTTCTTTTTTAGGTAAATTGCAAATAACTCATAAGGCATTTTTCTTTATTTTGTTTAGTGTTCCTAGAAAGCAGGGAATGACATTGCTTCTGTCATAAACCTTAAGTATTCATGTTTTGATTCATTATGTGGGGAAAAAAACCCACACTACCACTATTTCCAGTCACCTCCTGATGAAAAAAAATAAAGGCCCAATCAAGTGTAACTTTGTGAAACTGACTGATAGGACTGAGAAAATATGTAAGATCAAGAGAGAAAATATTCACAGTCCCTAAGTATACTTATTTTTGGTTGAAATGACTGAATATACACATTCCCTTTTGAGTTCTGAAGTCTGCAACTAAGAACCTGCTATAGCACCAGCACATTAAAACACCTAAGTCGTTTACATTAGTATGCAAACTGTTTATTCAACGGAATGTACTACATATAGGATGTTTATATACATTGCTCTGTTTATACAGGCTATTATTTGGTTTAAGCAGAGAAGAACCAGTTAAAATTTACATGAGACAGTGTGTTGACAGTCTGGGTTTTCTTTTCCCTTTAAATCTTCCTTAAATAGGTGTTCCTCTAGGCTCCGTAGATGACTTATAGCAACAAATGCACAAAAGAAATATTTTTTTTCCTGTCAACCCATGCCTACAGGACCTATATATACTAGAAATAGTATTTTACTTTCCTCAAGTGTCTCTGGCTTAGTTTGGTAATGCTGTGTCAGTCCAACATATGCCTTTGGTGGCTGACAACTTTTCATTTCTCTATCACTTAGGCTGCTCATCCATGACATGAGAACTCCCATCATACTGAACTCCATTATCCAAATGAGATGGGGCAGGGACAGAAACCTTAGTTTCTCCTTTTGTGTATGCAGCTTGTAGGCAGTAAGGCAGACACAATGAACTTATTGGAGTTGGGAGTAATGGTGTGAGATTGCTCACACCATTACTTTAGATGGAAATTGAGTCTGCTGTCTGCACTGAAGTCTTCTTGAGGCTCTCTTTTCTGCTTTATTTTAATGCTCTTTGCCTCAAGGATAATGAATATGAAACTTTGCAAAGACCTTTTCAGTCAGCAGTCATTCCTAAGCATCAGTTATGTAACGCTGGGATTTTTGCCTTTGAGAAATTTGTTTATTTATTTGCATTATTTTTCTAGTATACTAATTATGAGCTACCCTGTCTACCCTAACCCTCTGGAGCAATCATTTTAAAGCTGAAACCTAGTAGCAGGAGCTTTCATTTAATCAAATTTTCATTGTTCATGCATTACAAATTAAGAGCTTGATTCTCTCCTGTTCACTTATTATACATTGTAACTCCAGGCTTTTCTTTGTCAGTGAGCTTTGGAGTTAATTTCAGCTCTCATCACGAGCAGTTAGAACTTTTCAGTGGTACCATTTTCCTATCATCACTTGTTCATTTGTCTTATGATACCACCTGGGAAAGCCAGACCCCATTACACTAGGCGCTGCACTAATACAGACCACAGAGGCAGTCCCAGCCCCATCACCTTGAAATGGTGTAGCATGTTTCTTTAAAAGCCAGTGATAAAATAATGTATCTAACAGATAATGATATTTCATTAACTAGTGTTACTGTCTCTGAGAACACAGTCATAGATGAGGATCCCATTGCTGGAAGAAAGGTCAAGTGCACTATGGAACCACAATTAAACTTCAGTAAACATAAGGTTTTTATCAGGTTGTGGCTTAGATTCAGAAAATATGCACAGATACAAGAGGTAAGTATCTGACGAGGGAGAGATAAATATGCATAAAAACAATTATTTATCTAATACCCACAAATAAGTATCATCTTTGGTGCAGAATGCAGATGACCAACCTGCTTTGGAAAACAGGTCTCGCTCCTTGACAAACATATTACACAGTTCAGCTTCCTGATACTCACAGCATTGTGTGTCCCAAACCAGGAAGTGAATTGCATCAGGAGACAAAAATGACCACAACCCCGTCACTTTCAAAATCAGATCTGTGATTCATCTTGCATTGGTTGAGTACTGCCTTTGTAAGACACACCACACCCACTTATGAATAAAGCAGTCCAATAAGCACCCTATAAATTATTCAGTTTATCTCTGCTACAAGGAGAGTAAGAGTTGTTATTCCTACTTTTATAGTCTTGAATGATATCCAGGGTAGGAAACAGATGTGTGTTTGTGTGTGTGGTGGGGGAGATGGCAGAGATTGGAAGGCATGTTACTATGTAAGGTTCACTTCAGATCCTAGAAAGAAAGGTAGCTCTGACAATTTGCATTTTGCCTTGGATGATATTTGAATATTTTTTAAGAAATGGAATTTGTTATACATGATGGTGAGCTGCACATTCAGATGCCCATTGTGAAGTTGTATAGAGTTGTATTAAATATGTTGCAAATCTTGATGCATGAAAGTGAAATCTTGAACTGTTTGTTAACACGTTTTGTCCTTGCATCATCTCCTTGAAATCCATTCTGAAGATGTATATGACTTAACAGATTGGAAATTCAGTTCAACTGAGGAGAGGGTATGTAAAACCAATCTTTATCTTACTTTGTGGAAGATAGGTAAGTTTAGATATGCTGTACAGTCAATGGTTTTGCATCAAGATGGCTAAGCTTCAAATTCCTTTGCTGTTTTGCCTGAATTTGACATGATTCATAAATGTAGAGTTTGATTCAGATAGGGGGACACCTCACAATTAGGATTACGGCTCCCTGGCTGCAGAAGAGTAAGACTGGAGCTGAGAAGATACTATCTAAAGTGTGAAATCCATAACTTCCATCAAGAGCCAAGGCCTTGAAACACTGAATTTCTCTTCTGCTGATTGCAGACAGTAGCCCTACTGGACTTGTATCACCTGCTGATCTGGACTACTTGTCTGGCCTTCAGGGCACTGATAGAAGAGGAGGGAGGCAAAAACACATAGAACATGCAACACAAAGTAAGCAAAAAAGAGAAGAAAAGCTAGGTACCTACCAGCTGACATGGTATCATGGAAAGAAGAGTTCTGCTCTTGTTGGTGTCAGGCTTTTCGAGATTTGTGATAGAAGAAGATAATGGATTCAGTGTAGGATTGTAAATTCAGGGCTACGTCCTCATGAGAGTGGAAGCAAGCAGTCACTGAGGCACAGACAAATGGCATAGCAGAGCAGTAACATAAGCGCTGCAGTGTTTAATTCCCAAAGAAAGTGATCTACAAGAGAATTCATCTTGGCTGTGGTCCTCGTTACAGGCAGACTGAAAGCGAAGCAGTACGGCACCTCGACAGCTCAAATCCCTTCATTGTCAACAGCTGTGAGCACAGCTGCTCACACAACACCGGTGTTGAAATGAGCACTCAAGCATGGGCTGACATGTGTTTAGGGCAGAACAGGGCATAGAGAGTGTAGAAATCAAACTGGGGGTTGGGAGAACAACACTTTCTGTTCGCAGAAGGTCCAATCATATGTTTAACAGGTTCAGTCTGTTCTTATCCTGATATAGTAGCATAACCACATGGCTTTGTTATCCTCGTGCAGCCTAGTTGAATGAAAGGGATTTTTCAAATTAGAACCATATTCCAATAGTTGCCTGCAATCCATAACTCCATGTTCCTCTGTACTGCGATACTTCAGCGCTGCATCCTCTCTGTGACCCACAGCATAGCTCAGATTAGAGGCAGGGGAACACCAGGTTGCCCTGGCTGTCAGGGAACTCTTCCTCAGTTTCCATTTTCCTCTCTTATGAGGGATTTGGATTTTTCCATTTCATCCAGAAATTGTTCGCTTGCAAGGTCTGGCTAATCACCGAATCATAGAATCATTTAGGTTGGAAAATACCTTTAAGATCATCGAGTCCAACCATCAACCATGCCCACTAAACCATGTCATGAAGTGCCTTGTCTACATGCTTTTTGAATACCTCCAGGGATGGTGACTCCACCACTTCCCTGGGCAGCCTGTTCCAATGTCTGACAACCCTTTCAGTAAAGAAATCTTTCCTAATATCCAATCTCCCCTGCCGCAACTTGAGGCCATTTCCTCTCGTCCTATCACCAGCCACCTCCCAGAAGAGACCAGCACCCACCTCGCTACAACCTGCTTTCAGGTAGTTGTAGAGAGCCATAAGGTCTCCCCTCAGCCTCCTTTTCTCCAGGCTAAACAACCCCAGTTCCCTCAGCCGCTCCTCATCAGACTTGTGCTCCAGGCCCCTCACCAGCTTCGTTGCCCTTCTCTGGACACACTCCAGCGCCTCAATGTCTTTCCTGTAGTGAGGGGCCCAAAACTGAATGCAATACTCAAGGTGCAGCCTCACCAGTGCCGAGTACAGGGGTTAAAGTGTTTGTGCTCATTACTTGGTTGTAACAGAAAAGGGAAAAAAAGAAGGGGGTGTGTGTTTTAAATATTTTTAGGGATTAAATATACATAGATCTTTTTCTGAGTCTTCCTTCTGTCCTGACCCTACTCCTGACATTTGCTTTTCTCCAGACCCTACCCACAACTGCTCAACTTCCCTGTCCTCCTTCCATATAGTCTCTCTCATTTCCGAGCCATTTTCGAAAGCAGTCTCATGCAGGATCTTCTCTTCTGATAACTTCCCAGTTTCTAGTTTACTGGGAACTGCTTCATCCTCCTATGGATAGAAATGCTTCACTTAGAGAGCACCATTGCAATGCTCATATGTAGTAATAACAACAGCGAATTTTTTCCTATATGTCACACATACTCTCTGAAGATTTTAAAACATATCATGAACATCCTTCATGAAAAGATGTCCCTTGTTTTACAGTGACCCCTTTCCACTAGGTAAGAACTTATGTTATTCCTTTTGCAGATGGCATAAAAAAGTTCAGGACAATTTTTTGAGATCCGAAAGCCTGTCATCGTGTACCAAAATCCATATTAAGATCTCAAAATAAATAGCCTGACTCTGCATAATTTAACTCCCTCATTCATAAATATCTGCATATTTAGGTGCTTGAATATGAAGCTGGCTGTATAACTTAAAGTACTTAAAATTGACTTTGTTAGAGGAACTTTGTTCAAGGTGATATAACGATTAAGTGGCAGAATTGGAAACAGACCGAGGTCTTCTAGTTCCCACAACACAGAAAAATCACTGGCTCATGCTATTTCCTCCCATGGTCAATCTATATTTAATGTGAGCATTGTATCATTCAAAGAAAAAGTAAATGGTTCCAAAACTTAACATGCATAATTTAGTTTACGCAAAATTGACACTTTTCCTCAACAGAATATAAAATCTTGTCTGCACAAGTATTCAGCAGTGCCATAAATGCTGTAAAATCGAAAGCTAAAATGTGCTTGAATTTCACATGAAAATAATGTTGGGGCACATTTCAAGCTCAGTTATATTAGTGCAAAATTTAGAGCTGATTCTTCAATTCTCTAATTACGAGGAGAGCTTGAACTGATATAATTTTGGCACAATTTTCTCCCTACTTTTTTCTATCCAAGCAATTCTTCTGAAGAAATCAAATTAATGACTGAAGTAAAAAAAAAAATAAAATTATAGTTTTAAAATAAAGTAGTAGTCCCTCTTATTTTGGATAAGAAAGTATTTTTGTATTTTTTCTAATAGAATTCTTCTGAAATTATATAAACTACCTGTTTTTATTATGAAATATTTAATTCAGCCCATTGAAATTTATTCTACTATTCAAAATTACAGCAAAGAAGTGTTCATAAGATGATAGTGAAGGAATGGCTTAACCCAGGCTAAAGACAGTGTTAAATTTTTCACATGGAAGGGTTTTCTTCTGAATCTGATTTTTTTTTTTTTACCAAAATAGGTCTTTTTGTGAAACCCTAATATGAATGTTAAATAGGAAGTGACTTCTGTTTATTCTGAGATACATTGAGTATTTCCTCCTAGCTCTTGAAAAGTGATATTACTACCATACTGCCACAACACACCTTGTGATTGCTTAGTTTAATATATCTATTTCAGAAGTTCTTTGAATTTTCCAGCTTTAGTATGTTTGTTTAAAAAAAAAAAAGCTGGAAAAATTAAAAACCAGTATTTGTAACCGCATGAAAATCACTTTCAACTTCTTGAAATATCTGTTGAGCTTTTCCCCACTTTTAGTCATTCTACTAAGACTCAACGTTATCACAACAGCTGAGCTTGAGAGAACAAAACAGGCTAGTAACAAAATGATGCCCAAACATTTACACTTCAAAGGAGCTTTGCAAAGAGCAAACTTCTCATACTTAATGCCACTGATTTATTACTCCTTAAGAAGTCGTCTTATGCCCCAATCCTTATTATTCATGGACTTGTGAGGAAACCCAATATATTCAAAGTGGCTCAAAGTACATGAAGTAAATTGTAGCATCAAAGCCCTGAACTCAATGAAATTGCTCTATGCACAAAGTCATTATCATGTGTTTGCAGGGCAGTGATCTTTATGAGCATGTAGGACACTGTGATCTTGCCTTTGATTTCTCCAAAGGCCTTGCTAATTTCTACCAATATGCCATAGGATTAAGAGGATCAATTGCTTGTGTTAAGAGTTTGCAGGATCTGCAACAAAATGTGCCACTGAAGAAAACTAGGAGATTAAAGTAATAATATAGTAGCAAATTCAAGAATCAATCAGGGAATTAAAAAATATTATGGGAATATTATTTTATCCATTCAGAAAAGTGTGAGAGAAGACCAAATAATGGAATACAAAATCATGTCTTTAGGTTTTGGTCTGCCCAGAATGCTACCAATGGGGAATTTTGCTCTTGATTTTAATGGGAGCAGGAGTAAGTTCTTTTAACTTTGGAAATTATCTGATCTAAATTGTGTTTGACAGTAGAATAAAGATCTTGAAGATATCTGACCCAATTATTTAATGCCTGTGGTGTTCCATTTACATGTCAAAGCACCTGGGATACCACAATTGAGTGCTCTATGGGGAGGATCTTTCCTACTCTGAGGATAAACTCATGCTTTGCTCAGACTACCTTTCCCAGAAAGTGATATGCAAGATTCAGTTTAATATGACCTTTGTTTTTTAATCAGAAAATAAGGGAAGATCTGTAGTTACTCAACACTGAGTTTAGTAAAACGAGTGTATCTATGAGAAGCTGATGCCAAACTAGCATGACGATAAAACAGAAAAGAAGAACATCCAGGAAGAACATCCATATATTTCATGCATTCAGTGTGCAACAGAATGAAAGGTTTTGATATTAAATGAAAAGACAATTACTACTTAAACATGTGAGAAAAAGAATTTTGGGAGTTTCCATATGCCTTTCCAGTAGGCACCTCTGAAAAGTTAACTGCTTTTCAAGTGCGTCATTGAAACCATACTTAAGAAACGATGAGACAAAATTATTTAAAATAGAAAGAGAGGTTTCCATTTTAATAATTGTGTCTCATTATTTCCTGACTATGGATTCAGTGATGCCTTCAAGAATGTATTTAACTTTAAACACAACATCTAAGCACATGCTAAGTTAAAACCCTTTGACATTCGAAAGGGTCTTCATGTAGTTTCTGTTGCTGAGTTATGAAGTTGGTTTTCTTGTGCCTGGCCGTATGAGAGATTTCAAAACTCAGTGTTACAGTCATGCTGGAGAAAGCTGACTATCAGAAGTAAGAGTTCTGATTCTTTGTTGCTTCACATCTTCACATCCATTCATTAGCATTTGTAAGAGTTAAATACATGAAGATGTAAAATACAGTCCTCTATTTACACTTGCATGAGTAACTTGTACACCATTTTTGCATATGCTTAGCTAAAATTTAACATGATTCAAAATTCAAGGTGCTGGAGGATCAGGATTTGGAACTGTAAAATTTACTGGGACAAAGAGCTTTGGATGCAAATTAGTAAGATTATTTGATTAAAAAGTCTCATATAAGGTACATTATGGATTTCTAGCAAGTCCTCAACTCCTTAACATACTGACTAGATGGACAAAACACAATTCTGATGGCATCCACAGAGCAACAAAACTGTTAACGAGCTAGTTCTGAATTTCCCCCCACAAATCAAAAGACAAGAAATTTAGAAAAAAATATCTTCCAAACTGTTTCTGAACCTTATAAATGTTCCAGGCAGTTCTGATCCAGGCTGTTAAACAAACATTCCAGCAGTAAAGTAATAGCAGAAAACTTCTTCAGGAATCAGAAAAAAACTTTAGTAGTTCTTCAGGTTTTGCTTTAAAATTCGTATTTGACTTCAGTTGAATTTTTAGCTTACAGAGAACTACTTCTGACAATTACTAGTTATCTTTTGGAAGTCAGAGATACATATTTATTTCAGTGCATTTGGCCTTTATGCAGGTACAGTGAGCTATAAAGATACTGAGAGATTGAGCTATAAAGATATAGAGGGATAGATTCCCAGCTGATTTCTGTGCAACTACATTGATTTACATCTGCTGAGGATTTTTTCCCCCATGGGTTTTAGTTCTGAGTGCTTTATAAAACCCAGCATATCGTAAAACACTTGCAACACACTGTACATGAAAACATAATCTTTCTTATCAGAGGCAATAAAGATATCCATAGAATATAATTGTTCTGCTTAAGATAAAGAATAGATCCATTTGCAATTGTACGATTAGCAGGAGGCCACGTCTTTGCTGCTCTTGCATACCAGGTCAAATTATCTAGGGATGAGGCAGAATTTGACTGCAGATTTTGCAGCCCCTTCAAAGAAGGCTGAGCGTGAGAAAGTGAAAACAACTCCTTTCCTGCAGACCAAGCAATGATCCCAGCATTTGTAACCCTCACTTCAAGCGCGGATCTGCTGAGCTCTCAGGAAATCCCAACTGAGCCTTCTACAAAACACCTGCTCGGCACTGGGGGAATTAACCTTACAGCATGTAACGTTAACGTGGAGAGGTGTTGTGCCTGCCAGCTGGCAGCCCTGCACGGCAGTGGACTTGTCCAATTAGTGGTGTCCACCCGCTCGCTGTGTGCTGGAGACACCGCGCTCGCACAGCTGAGATTCAAGCCCCGGTCTCTGCTGCCTGTAGCCAACAGCTAGTACAAGGTGTCCCGAAAGGGAGCTTCACCCGTGGCCCAGCCAGCAGAAGTGGTGCTATGCGTGGCTTGATGGGAAGTTGGGATTGCTGCCCTGAACGTGCCAAGCACCTCCCAGAGTGGCCAAGCGCCCCGATCAAAATGCTGCTCTCAACAAGCAGAACATCTGTCTGCCTTAGCAACAACAGCAATCCAGAAAAATAACAATTCCACCTGAGGATGTACCTTGCAAATGTTTAAAAACTGACTTCGAGGTGAAAATCATGTATTAAAAAAAAAAAAAGCTGGAGTTGTTGTGAAGGAGCACATTTCCCACTGTTTTCCCCAAAAAGGAAAGATAAATGTACACAATAATTCCTGGCTGTTAAGAAAATGACAGATTTGTAGGTAATGTAACAGTCTGCTTTAGCAACGCCTTTCACAGTTACGGCATGATTAGAGCAAGAGACAGCAGGCCTGCCCTTACCACAAAGATGGCTATATCGTGGATTGTTACAAATAGCTAAGTGCCTTCTGATGTCTTATTAATATGCTAGCGCAAGAAGAAAACAGAGAATAGACAAAAGAGCTGAGTCTGTTCCCTTTCATGAGAAACATGGGAAACCACCAGGCAGAAAACAAAGGACACCTCGAGCTCCCTCCCTTTAAAATATTTCCCAATTAAAATGTTAAGCAAATACCATTGGGCTCAGACTGTTTACACAAGGCTGGTCTTGTCAAAGAATAAATGCTGGCAGGGCAGGCAAGAAAATGCCAAACTCTCTCATCTTCTGTATACCTGTAAAAAACTGCATAATTAATAGAACAGCAACTTTAGACAGGCCCCAAGCGCTAGAACCACAAAATCACTTCGACCCCTCACTGCCGTGCCTACCTCCAAAAGGCAGAACCTCCAATTTCTTTGCCAGTTGCTCCTTAATCCTGCAGTGCCTAAATAGCCTGATTGCCACATTTTCATCAGTTATGCTCCCCTAGTGCTTCACTGAATGCTGCTGTGCTATGCTCGGAAGCCCCCAGTTGCCCACAGCCTGAGAAGTGGGGTCACCTCCCCATACCTACCCGGTGGGCTGGCACTGGAGGGTCCACGCTACGGCACTCCTGAGTCAACCCTCAGAGGAAACGCAAGCAGCCGCCACAGTGGTGGTTCGGTGCTCTCCTTTCCCCAGCCATGTGCATGGTCGCACGGCTGCGGTGGATGCTGCAGACACATTTTCCCATCCTTGTGGAAGGGCAATAGGTTTTGCCCAATGGCAACTTGACTGCTCTCAGGAGCCCAGCCCAAGCCCTGGCTGGGCTCACTCTCTCCAGACACGCTGGACCTCCTGAACATCATTGGGAAATGAACTGCAGCCTCCAGTCTCACGGTCAGACAATTAATTTTAGGGATATAGACAAAAGAGAGGCTTAAAGGGACCACGATGTCAAGGCAGAAATGAGCTCCAGCAGGAACACAGGAGAATGGCACAACTGCCTGTATTTGCCCTTGAGAGAACCACACATTGTAACAGCTGGGCTGTCTTCCTACAGTCCTGCTGCTGCCATCCCAGTGCGTATTACAGCCTGCTCTCCATATTTCAGGCAAAACCGGTGCATTTCAAAGGAATTTTGTGCTGGGTTGTACACTACTCATTAATAAATGTATCAATCAGTGTATAAATCTAAATATAAGTGAATTCTGTGTGCAGATAGCCATCCACCGATACTTGATATCTCAAAAATATCATTATAAACTAATAATAGTTGGTGGGATTTCTTTAGATTTAGTGTTGTGCTCTACCAACTCTGTGAATCAGAAATGCTGACAAACCTTAAAACTCTGGGGCTGGTAAGCAGTTAAAAAAGATAATCAGAATTTAAACACCTTGCCTTCTGAATATTCATACAGCACAGTAAATATTATACATTTATTAAAAATCCATTGCTATCCTTCCCCAAGGCAGAGGACATACAATGCCTGGTTGGTTTAATCAGCTTCCCTATAAATAAATGGCTTCTTAAAAATGCAGAGTCAGTATCTCCTCTCAAGACATCACTGGGTGAGCTGACCTCTTTAAGCACACTGTTTATTATAGTAAGTCTATACTGGCCCAATAGCCTAACACCCTCCTTAGCCAATTAAACTGTGTGTATAATAGGTTTCCCTTGAAGGCTCTGTGAAAGCCTGAGAATTCTAAGTGGAGATTTTAACAGAGCCTTTTAGTTGTATTCTGTGTCATTCCTGAATCCAATTTTTTTTCCCAAGATGTGTTCCTATGTCTCTCTCACTGTCTCAGGTACAAAAAGAAACTAATGACTTGGTAATATGCTAGTCTCAGCTGTTAAGCTAATTTCATTAATGCTAACATTGAGAGATATTCACTGTTGAAATATTTAAGGGAAAACTCCAGGTGTTGTGGGATGTTTTAACAAATTTGGCATGCTTGCATCAAAAAATAACATTGCTGATTTCCTCAAACGTCTAATTTCTGTGTTTCTTCTCAGCAATAAAACAAATGCGTTTGCCTTAAAGTCTTGTTATAAAATATATTTTAAAAGCTAAACAAACCCAGGAACTGGGTATTTTCTTTTAGTACCATGCTTTACTTCAGTATAAAAGCAGGATATTTACATCAACAGAGCACTAGCTTGTAACCACAGGGTTAGATTTTCATATTCAATGACCTCAATGCCTGACAGCTTACATTTTTTAAGAAACTTTAATTTTGATTCTCTAGGGATGGTTAACACGAATTCACTGAGATATTTTAGTGGTACATACTGTTAATAATAACTTATTTAAAAACACTTCTCTGCAAATCTAAAGGGCAACTGGTAGCCTATACACATTTTAGTGTTCATCAGCAACGAAGATACTACTTCTTAAAAGACATTATTAATTTCAGAAGATGAGTTCCTTTCTTAGCCAATGGGATTACCAATCTTAGCAATCACCGAGGTATTTCGATGGTCCAGTTCTTAATGTGACTCTGTAATTCTCCTTATTAATTTGTTCTTGCTTAATTTTATTTTACACCATTACTTTTATATCCACTTGTCTTAAACATGTCTTCTTCAGAGAATTACATTGGAATCTATGCTACTTAAATAACTTGGTTTCTTTAGAAATAATATCTACCAGATATTAAATCTGACAACAAATATTTATTTGGGTTTTCTTTCAGATTTGTCCTGGCTTGTCAGAAAGCATCCCAGAATGAGTCAGAGTGAAGATCAGGGCAATTTAAAGTAATTTTCTTTTATTATGTCTGGTTCTTTTATGGGAAATCCTTTCTTTGGTGGGATCTGCAGCAGAGCCTTGCTATTCTGATTAAAACATTAACTTAGACTGGTCAGTTCAGACCTCACTCTAAGATTTAAGATTAATCTTTTTTGCTTCATGCTCCTCAGTGAAAATAATAAAGTTACTTACAGAATTTTTCAACTCCATATGTAGAAAAAAGCATAATGCAAAAGAAATGTCTTAAATGAGTGCATAAATATTTTTAGTGATATCAGAGTATTGCTAATGTTTGTATTTCTGTATTTTTTATATTTAATTTCTATTCAATTTTTCTTTTCCTTTTCCTTTTTCTTTTCCTTTTTCTTTTTCTTTTCTTTTTTCTTTTTCTTTTTCTTTTACTTTCACTTTCCTTTCCTTTTATTTATGAAAGGCTCAGCCATAAGATTGTTGTTCTGACATTTTTTATAGTGATGACTACACTGATACAAGCTATTTCTCTGTTTTTCCGAAGATGAATTTTTTTTTTCCGTGACATCTTTTTTAGAAGAGCTGTTTAAGAGCTCACCAAGAAAGGTTGCTTTACAAATAATATATAAAACTAGCTAAAATTCTTATTGTATCCATTTACAATAGCAGAGAAGAAAAAAGGATCTATATACCTTTTTATAAAAAGAAGTTGTGGAACAAATGTAAGCACAAGCTAAAAATAGGTGCCATTTATCATATCTATTATTTTTCTGTAACTAAAAGCTGAAATATATTTTATTTGGAAAAAAAGAACACTTTTATAAAAGATTTTACTCAAACCACAACCATCAGCTGACGTATCCTACATACATTTATCTTTCAACAATTTGCAAAAATTCTGGCAGAGTATGTGCAAAAATTTTTTCACAGTTTTGAATATAAAGGTAGTATATATGCATGAATTAGCACTTGAATTACATCTTCTGTTTCAAACAACACACTGTAAGCACCAAAATGTACAACATTCAGAAAACAGAAATACAAGAGAATTCCCATTATGAATAGACTGCTACACAATTTTATAAGAATTAGGACAAATATTGTCTAAACTTGTAAGCACTGACTTCCATAGAGGGTGGATTTTACCCATAACTTTTAGTAAAATGTTTTTTTTCAGAGCTTTAGAGAATCATGTTATAGAATGTACTTAAAAATTCTACAAAGAACAACTATTAATTTTTTGCAGTCTTCCTCATATGGATATCCCATTTATTTGGCTGTGCACACAATATGCCGGAATTGGGATATTTGAAATGTACTATTTGCCCTTCTGCCCCCAGGAGCCTTTGGAGCCTACCACATTACCATGTTTACTTTCTTTTCTTTTATTTTATTTTTTGTTAGTATATCAGGCTCCTAAACCTCTCTGAAGCCTCTTTTCTTTTAAAAACCTTTTGTTGAATTGATTTCTTATTTACTTTCGGATTTTTTTTCATCTTTTTGCAGATGGCTTATATTTTTGCATAGTGTTATAAAGGACTCAGGGAGTTGCATCTCACTCATTTGTTTTGTCCTCTAACAGCATGTGGCTTTCAAAACCTATGTAAAAAGGACACACTTGACCTACTTAATACATCTGAATAGGCATATGATTATAAACATAACTATTTCCCATCACTTCATGTTTTTCTTTTTAATTTGCATTTGTTAATTTAAAAAAAGCATATTTTCTAAAACATGAGGCCATTGTAGGGCAGGGGTTTGATTTATCTATTGATTTTGCTGTCAGCATCATTGACAATGAATTATTGTTAGATTTAAAATTATCAGTTCACATAAAATATCTGCATACAATGCACTATTACTATTGTTTGTCCTGTACCAGTCTAAAAGCATCCTGGAAAAATCAATGATTCATATTTGCGCTGAAGATGTTACAGCCTGTACACAGGACTTGAATATCTACTACGGCTGCACTATAAGATAGGAAAGAGGTAGAACTGGTCACAAATTTGTGCTGCACATAATCATGTGGTCACTCTTTTATATTCCCTAGTGACATAAGACTTACTCTTTTTCAATTGTGAAAATATTACTATTTCTATGTGATTCTGTAGAAACTGGAATTCTGGAGTGGTTTGAACAAGAAAAAGGGGGAAGGCTGACAAAGTTAAGTTGTGAGAGCTCTTTCAGCCTAGGTGTTGAGTGGAAGATACGATGGAAGCGTTTGTGAGAAGGGGATTTGGAGATAAAAGCTGGAACCATCAGCAGAGTAGGGAGGCTTGTAATGAGTAAGTGTGAAAAGGAATTAGTTCAGAGCATAAGCAGAGACTGTGTGGTTTATAACCTTAAAAACAATCACAAGAAAAAATGAACATGAGATGAAACTAATAAGAGATTGAGTTAAGTGACTCAGAGACTATAAAAAGAGAGATGACATAGTCAGACGACCAGGTAGGAAAGATCATCTTGATGACAACAGACTGCACTAATTGAAGGGACAGAAATTAATATTTTAAAAAATTGTTTAGGTCTGTCACAACAAGACTATTTGTTCAGCTTAATTATAAGGTTCCTCAGAGAAGGAAGATCTTCCTACAAACAGCATGTAAGACAACACAATACTTTTGTTATCTTCCCTGCTGTCTTTTTAGGTCCATAAAATATCATGTTTCAGAAAAACTCAATACAAGGGAAGTATGGGACTGAAAGTTGATATTGGCAATTTCTAATAAATTATGCAATATAGCAGAGTTCTTAAAAATAGAATTATGAGCTTTTTTAAAAAAAATTTTTGATCAATTCAATCCAATCTGATATTTTCTGTTTCCTAGAATATCAAGTTGTTCTAGTCCTCAAAGACTTTTACACAACGCTGTTAGAAACAAATTGGGGTAAGTATTTCTTGTCTCTATCCGTAAAAACCAAGCAATGGAATTAATGTCAGTGAAACACACATTCCCAAGGACTAATTGTCCAAGTTCAAAATTCCGTCCCTAATTCCTGGAAACTACAGAATATTACATTCCCTGAATGGACACATCTCCCGCAGTGGCAGTCTCCACCCCAAGACGGTCTCTCCACCTCAGCCTCCTCTCCCACCCTTAGAGAGATTCTCAGACTCCTTCTCTGTCAGCCCCCACCCCAGGTTTGGACTTTTGTCTTCCTCCTACTCCTGAGCCCTTGATGTTCGTGCCAAGTCTGCAGCTCAGCCTAAGCCAGCAGGCTGTTTGGCACCTGCTGGGCCACGCTGTCTGCTTCTTTGCCTTTCAGTCATGGCTGTGTCCAGATTCTCCCTGACCACAAAGATTTGATTCCAATTCCAGGCTTTAATCTTGTCCTGAAGTAGTACGAACCCCATTCTTTTTGGCTGGATAAGTGACTTCTCTTTTCTGCCTGGACCCAAATTATCTTTGCCATCAGTAAAATGGTTACCAATTCCCACGGTATTAGTGATGGGTGAAGTCATCACTATCATATCCTCATGAAAGGCAGGTTGTAAACCAATACAGAATAATAACACTGGGTACAATGTGTAGTTTACACTTATTGGAACCACTGTTTGCCTTTTGTATTTTTAGCTTACGGGTAAAACCACACCCTGTCCTCCCTCCCCCGCCCCTTGATGGGCAAACCCAACAGAAACTCTGCAAGTTGAAACTCATGGAGCTTCCTAGCCCTTCCATAATTATTTTTATCCCCAGTGTGAAGGATGATTCAGCCGTCAGTTCTCTGAAGAGAGACAGAGATAAAGACAGAGAAAAAGAGTATGCTAAATTGCTGTTGAAAATAATCCTTTCCACGTGAAGTAGGAGTGGGTATTAGAGGACAGATGGTCAGTAGAAGTTGGAAGGGGGATGCTATGTGGAAAGCGCCGAGGGAACTATAGCACTCCGTTATCTGTGGCATAACAGAGATCAACAGTGTCATGTAACCACTTAACCAATGCTAGGAGAAGGATGCACATGGGCAAGATAAAAGAAATCAGTGCTGTCTCCACCTGAGACATCTGTGGCAGAAAAGAAATGCAAAAGACAAAGCAAATTAAAAGTTTGACAAGGAATAAAGAAAAACAGAGTTAAACAGGATTTTGGTTTTGGTATAATGGAAAGCTAGAACACTGTGGGGTCTAGAGCATGAACTTCAGATACTGTACTCATAAGATGCCTAATCTCCCAGAGAGAGATAGTCAAAAGTGACTAAGAAGCATTAGTCCTACTGACAGTTGTGTGGGAGTTTCCACATTGGAAATGTAACACTGGGACTGAAAGGGAAATGTGGTGGAACTTTAATTATTTTATAAGGTTTGAAACCCACAGCAACATTCCCACACTGCTCTCCAGTCCTGCAACCTCAGCCAGTGCTGCTCGTATTCCAGAGGATGCGTGCCACAGTGGGGTGTCAAAGTGCTGCCTCATGTGGATCCTCCCAGCCTTAGTAACAGTTCCATACAGCCAACAAATTTCTATTTTGCACAAAGGAGGGAAGAGGTACATCTACTTATTCAAATTTCTTTTTTTTTTCTTGATCAAGACGCTCCCCAATGGCAAAGTTTTCATTGATCCAGGAACTAAGTGCAATGGACAGTGCACACATAAATGAGGAGTTCAGGAGAAAACAACAGAGACTTTAAAAAAAAAAAGCTGGTTTGGTAAGCGTGGAGATTGTAACTGTAAAAAGTTAATGTCTTGATTAGCTTATTAAAGTTTATACAGTTTTCACATATGGTGTTAAAAGTCAAGAGTGGCCTTTATGGAAATTACTTCTAACTTTGGCATCTAATATGATTTGTCCTAGAAGGAGGGACGGTTTATGTGTAAATCTTCATTTGGACTATTGCTTGTCATTCTTTTAATCTTGCAATGTGGCAGGCAGTGCCTTGAGTGCTATTAGATGTGGAGTGGCTTTTAGCTTTACTTATGCTAACTGGCCCTCTCCTTTGAGGACAATAAATTTTATTTCTAGTGTATATCTCAATAATGATTTATTTTGGCTAAGAGCAAATTAATTTTTGGTTTCACAATGAGGATTTAGTCTCCTGACTCGGTATTCTCTGAAAAAAAGCCATACTAAGTCCTCAACAGGTTGCAAGTGTCCCCTCCTGTGTTCTGCCCCTGGTGCGGGAAACCATCTATTGAACTTGGGACATGACTCTCTTTAAAAGACATGTCATTCCCAGATGACACATTTGTGAGATACTGTAGAGATCTGGACCAAAATGTCACTGAATTAAAATGTGTGTTTCACCAGTGGCCTTGGCCCATCTGGTCAAACCATTGCTTCTGAATGGTGTCAGCATGTCTGAGATATCACCAGTAGCAAACACATTGGAAAGACCAGCCAGCAGATAGCCTTGCTTGAGCTCTATGACAGTAGTAGCCTCAGCTGACCTATTAGCTCTACATTACCAGTGTAATTATCAGAATAACAACGACAACTAGCATGGAGCTCAGCACCAAAATGTGAGTGTGACCATGCATGGCTCCATGCTGGTAGCAACAGGACTTGACAACACTGAACCTCTGTACCATAAATCTGGAATAACCATTTCCTGTGAGATGTTGGCCATTGTCTCAAGTGTGGGGCAGAGAGTAGGGTGGGGAAATATGCAAACAAGAGTGCTCCTTTTTTGAGCCAGTGCCAGCTTGTCACAGAAGATGAAGGTGTTTATGCATATCCTGAAACTCATAGCCCAATGTTGCTCATCCCTTATCTGGAGGAAAAGGAGATTTGTGATTGCATGAGAAGGATGGAAGACTAGCGATGGAAAGAGGAAAAAATGGACCAGAGGTTGACAGTGGCAGCCATTAGCAGGATGGCCATGTTCCCAGTATGTGGGAGAATGTCTGAGATGTACCAGGTACAGATAAGCAGCATGGGATCCTGAGTGTTCATGTGATATAGAAAAGAGGTGAAATTGACTCTATTGAGGTGCAGTCTCATATGGCTGTAGGACATGGCTGTCACCTCCTGCTTGTCACACCCTTGGTATGACCTCTGCTGAGCTTCCTGAGCCTCTCTCACCCAGTTTCATGAGTGCAAGCTCATCTAATTAAGCTGATGCAGCAGGACCAGTATGGATGCTGAAGGGCAGTGAAAGGTAGGTCACCAAGGTGGAGTCATTAGGTGATTACAGTGTGCAGAGGTCAGGCTTTAAATGCCAACTGACAGGGAGTGGTCGGGGGACCTCAGGTGCTCTTTAGAGAGGTGGCAGAGCTGCATCAGTGACGTAGCAGTGAGGACCACTTAGGGGACCCCAGTGAGGACAGCAATGGGGAGCTGCAGTGAGGTTGCCCTCACTGTGGGAACCTGCAGACACAGCCTTGCTGGGCAGAGTTGGAGCACAGCCTTCCCTAGCCTCAGAGCCGTATCGAAGAGCAAAAGACTGATGATGCAAGGCTTAAGACCTGCTTTCACAAGAGATGCTGAATCACACACAGTTTTCACTTAGTATCTGGAGTGGTAACATTGGTTAGCATGACCCCAGATGGCTCCCGTATTCTGGGCATTTTAGCCATTCCTCTTCTTGTGCTACTTACTACATTTAGCAATAAACTGTATTTTAACAAATTCTGGGTGACCACAGTAAACTTCTTTTATATTTTCTCCATGTGTGTGCATATTCTGGGGAAACTAGCTCTGACAGAGAGAAATTATTTAGGTAAAAAAATTGCAGAAATATCTCATTTATTCTCCAGTTACCCTATTTTATTCATCAAAATTATCCCTCTGTTCCAATATACTTTAATTTTACATGAACTATTTGTTTCATCAGCAAATTAGCATATTATGGTTTCTCTTTTATAGTTGTAACTAGTAAGAGAGATGAACCAGTGAAAAAAGTGAATCTAAAACCAAACCCAAACTAAAATGAGCACCAGGTTAATAATGTGCCTATTGGTTGGCTAAAGCAGAATACAGCAGACAAATGACTGCATCAACAAAATCAAGCTGTTCCTACAATTGACTGTGTCCAGAGGCTAGAAACATAAGACTTGATGGTTGCAATGCTCAGATTCACTTTTAAGTGCTCAGCCACCCCTTGGATATACTCAGCTCTTAGTAAGGTGCAAAAGTCCCTTCTGGGCTGTTTAAATGGACTTAAAATGGAAATCAATAGGGGATCCGCAAAATCCAGCAGAGAGGGTGCTGCCTCAGCTAGTTTCCCTCCACAGCTGAGGAAGACAAAAGACTATCTTGTAATCTATGTCGTGACCATTGTTATTCTACTATTGATTTTTTTTTTATGTTTCCAGGAGTCTCCTTTTTTTTGTTGCTTTCCATTCTCCATGTTCCTTTCTCCTACATTTCTTTTTCATATTACAGTATTGTATTTTGGTTTAAGCAGTGTGTCAAATATTTGCTAAGTACCACTGATACCATGAAATTAATATGTCAACAAATTACTTATTTACTATTATCAAAGTTATAGCAGTTTCAGAATTCTAGGTGAAACTGGACAACCACATCTTAGTACTGGTTTCAGATTCAGAGTTTTTCTTATCTGAATTTCAAAACATAACTTTAAGAAGTGAAAATAAATAGAAGTAAAGAAAATATTCACCACAGCTCTAGAGAACATTTGCTAGTTCATAATGCTACAGATTTAGCACTGTCTCCTTTCCACATACACACACATATGCCTTCTTAAAGCTATAACCTTTCCAAACTTGCTGTCTACGCTGAACGGAATTGTGGTCTATTGCCTTTGGCTGCTGCAAGGAAACTTTTTTTACCTTTCTGGATGGAGCTAGAGCAAAAATAGTGTATAGTAGCAACCAGCTACTGAAAGAGATCCAAATGACAGCAGCTCATTGGCCTGGAAAACAAAATTAAGGAGCATAAATTTGAAG
This sequence comes from Pandion haliaetus, assembly GCA_013401275.1. Taxonomy (NCBI): domain Eukaryota; kingdom Metazoa; phylum Chordata; class Aves; order Accipitriformes; family Pandionidae; genus Pandion; species Pandion haliaetus. The sequence continues at coordinate 91,694 of VYZV01021626.1, read as the reverse complement.
AAGGCATACTGGATTAGTCCATTAAATATACCCTTATGTTTCATTGTGTCCAGGTACATTTGAATAGAGTGAATTATCTGTGCATATCAATAAAGGCTATCTCTTTCTAATGTGGAGGTTGAACTGTAATAAAGAAAGCAGAGCTTTCAAAACATATTATCTCAGAACCCCTACTTTCACACTTTCTTTTTTTTAATTGCTTTTGTTGTGTTTTAGGGAAGTCCCTGCTAAATTTCAAGCTGAGTGAAGCACAATCTACTACATTGCACATAAGTCATAATTTCAATTTTTTTTCCTCATTAAAGTTAAATCTTGCACTTGGCATCATTAAGCTATTGACATTCTGCTCCAGTGTAATTACCTTTATGACTCTGCTCGTGGTGCTCTTTTTACTTAGAATGGGAAATACCTCAAATAGCCTGGTAAATTTTACTACTGCAGGTGGGGAATGTCCAGTTTAATGGCCCCACTGTATTACTCTTTGTTATTCATGTGCGCCAAAAAATACACAGGATATAGATGGAGCTGAGTTAAGATTGCTGGAATTTCCTGACTTTTTTAATACTTGATCTTGCATCCTTAATGTTGTCATTGAACTGGCAGAGGTGGGAGGACTGGGAAGGCATACTTCCATTTTGGCACTGAACAGGAGGTGGGTAAATAGTTGAAGAATTAAAAGTAATTTAATCTGACAGGTAATAGGACAGACATCCATAATACAGTCATAAATAGACATATACATGTGTACACATACTCTGCCTCATTTGTATCACAGTCAACAAAATGTTATCAGAAATGTGTTTTAAATGGCAAAAAATGGCATTTGGGAATCTGATGGAGGTCTGGTTTTGTCAATAATTCTTGTTTCATGCAAAGAGGAATCAATAAAGCACATTTTATGGGGCTGGTATATAGGCTGTAACTGTTCAGCAGACAAGGTAGAGGTTTGAATTGGTTCCCACATAAAAGAAAAACCCTCCAAATGAACTGATACCTGGGCTTTATCTAATGAGGTGGATATTAGTGGGGCTTTGGTCCGAAAGGCTAAAGAAGGCTCCGAGATCTAATTAGGAGGGATTACATTGGTTTCCTTTTTAACAGGGCACAGGTCTTCATGCAGATCTTAAAAAAAAACCTCACCCTGATATGTTTTTTTGACTCTGAGTGCCCAGAGGTGCGTGGCCAGCCAGGTGAGGCATGCCAGGGCAAGCTCGCTGACTCAAAGGAGAGGACTTGCAAAACACCCTGGGAACACAAGAAGGGAAAATATCTGGGCAGGAAGCTATAGTAGTAGTTTGGTCAGAAAGAGAGCTGTTTTCAAGAGCTGCTCATGTAAAACATTCCCTCTTGTTTCTTTCTTTTTTTTTTTTTTTATTTTAACACCTTCTCTGACATTTGAAAAGCATAAGCCATTTCTTTGGCATTGTGTTATTTTCCTCCATGTTTCAATAAATCTTGGTTTGAGGAGGTTACTGGTATAGTTGTAATTTGTCAACAATATCCCAAAGGATTTGTGAATGTCCCAGAGAAGTGCTGAGGGTTAACAGTTTCCTTAACCTCCATGTCGCAGTTATTCCTTATTCACTGGTGCACACACAGGAGGTGTACTATATCTGGCTGGCTATATCCTGATGGGACATGCAGATAGATGCAGGGTTTTCTCCTGGTTTCCCAAGCCAGCTGACTGAGGTTGAATCTGTGGTCCTGTGATGGAGCTAATGAGGCCCAGAGACAGCACTGATGGCACTGCTGCTGTAATGTCCTATCTCTACATATTTCTCAAGAGTTCAATATAGAGAAAGATTTAAATGTATTTTTGTGGCAATGCAAAACTGTATTTTGCTACAGCATGTAAGATGCTCATTTAAACCGTAACTCCAACAAACCTGCCAGGATCAGTGCCTTTGGTTATTATTTGTGGGTGAGCAGTGGTGATAACCATTGCACCCACATGTGTGCTGGTTGGGTTTTCTCACCATTGCCTCACTGGCAGTGCAATGAATCAGCACTTTTGTTCATGAATGTACTGTTCTCCGAGTTGGATTTTCAGCTCCCTCTCTGTACATCTGTTGACTGGATACAAGTATATGTTCTAGTGCCCTTTCATATGTTCTTGGCACAGATGCATTTCGTTGGCATGAGCATTAGGCTGAGTTTGTTGGCATTTTAGGAAGTGAATCTGATTTAAAATGCAAACAGAAGAACAAATAAAACAAAACAAACAAACAAACACCCCAGGAGAGTGTTCCCGCAGCGGAAGCTGTGCATGGCTCACAGTTTACGCATACAGGCTTAGCCTTCCTGCCCTCTGTCTCCCAGGTTTACTCATCCTGTCGGGGAGCGAATATGGAGTTTCAAGTGAGAAACATTTCACTGCTTAGATGACAGATGCTTTCTGTCTAGAGGAATTCTGGCTGATGAGGAGCTGGAGGATGTCTCTTCTGCACTTCCCCCAGCATGCCCAAGGACTTAAACAGCCCAGAGAAACCCAGTAGTCAAAAAGAGCTTTCCAAAGTCTAAGGCAAATGTATTTTCTCTAGGTGATCCACTGAACTGGTTTTCTTATGCACCTTTTTTTTGTTTTATCTAAATGAGTCACTGAATATATACAAGTGCAAAATTATGGATGTGCTTAAAAGCAAACAACTGCCCACCTCAAAAGCTTTCAGAATAAGTTCCTTACCTACTACTGAAATTTATTTTCCTGTGTGGGAAAACTTTGACATACTGTTTGAGATGTTAGCCTTGATGATGTGGGTTTAGCAGGATCGCCCAAGTCCCATACTTTACCATCAGAATGATAGCATGCCGAAATGACTAATAGAGCTAGCATAGGATTTCATGAAAATACATGTCAGACAGGTACTATTAAACATATGGGAGATGCTCTAGGGTACTGTTGTATTGCAACCCAGTAATGACAGTAGCTCAAGTACAACTGTAGATGGGATCTTGAGTTAGAGCACCTTGAGGAGAACAAGTTTTCTTATGTTAAAAAAGCCCAACAAACAAGTTCTGCTACACAAAAGGACAATAGGTCATATTCAAATGTAAGAATATGTATTAGGTGAGAGAAAAGCCCACAGTATGTAAGCCATGATATTCTGAAATATCAGTATTTTCTGAAATTACTAAGTCCATTGGTCACTTTAACAGAGGTCAGATAGTCAAACTTGAAACACTTATATTCACACACTTACTGTTTACTTGCTATCTTGATGCTCAACTGGTCGTACAGCAATGGGTTTTACAGGAAAGAGGTTTTGTGACAACATTTTGATATAGAAAAGAGTAGTAAATGCCCAAAGAACTTGTAATTAAAAGTTATATCACTTCTTGTCATTCCTGCCCTTATAAAGTTTCTTTTTTAAGTCTTGATTATGGTAAAGAAAGTGTAGTAACACTATTCATGGAAAAGTAGAGAAAAACTGCCTGTAAGAAAAGTTAAAAACCCCAAAATACAATATTTGGAACTTGATTGGGGCCTCTGATTTTTTCCTATTGACTTCAATTAATTTTAATTTTAAGTTCTTTTTATTATGTTATTAAAATCAGAACACACATAGAATAAAGTTTGTTGTCTGCTCTACTTCAGAAAAAATGAAAGCACAGCCTGTACTGAATGATAGAGTTGTGCTTTAATGTCCAGCCATGTGGTTTCTCCATGGAAAACTAATGAGTTAAAGATGAAATTCCTCTTCTAGTTTGCATATATCTTCTTGCAAGGATTCTGCTAAGCAGAAGTATAATTGGAGACTCTATACAATTGAGTCTTGTACTTTTTAATCCTAACATCATAAGCTATGAAACATCTTTCTTCCCACAAAAACACGATGTTTTCGGTCCTAGACATGCTCAGTTATGGACATTCTTGAAATAAAGTAAACATTCTCAAAAATACCAGGACCATTCCCCCAAATTTTATTTAATACCATCTGGAAATAGAGCAGGGTGAAAACAAGAGAAACAAAAAGATGTAAAATTAATGTCTCAAAGCTCAAAGAGTTGTCCCGATTTTCTGTACTAGGGGTTTATTTGGCTCTTATTGAATCAAAAGAAAAATAGAAGCAGAAAGCAGAGAGGACATTTCCATTCATGCTTCCCATGTTGTTTTCACTTATTAAACTTCGTTCTGAGTTCACAGGAATGGGTTCACAGCAGTCTTCCACATCAACTGTATCTGAAATTGTGTAACCTGTATTCAGAGTTACACTGAAGGTGGACAGAGACATTTCACGTGTATTCAAGTATATGAATATGTTTTTAAAATCCATTATATGATACAGTGGCTTTATTATACCTGTGATGATTAAAAAAGTGTTGAAAATTTTGAAACCATGACCCTCTGTTGCCCTATTTTGTTGCAGTTTAACCAAGGGGTCAGGGAAAATTCCCATTCTCAAAATAATTCTACGCAAAAAGTGTAGAAATGTGTACCTGGAGCTTTGGAACCAAATTTAGTATCAGTAGAATTTTTCTGCTGTTAGTATTTGTATATATGAGGCACAGCCAGAATCTTTGGATTTAGGTCAGAAATCTTCAGGGAAGGGACGTTTTTGACTGCAGTTGGACAGTGCATTACACTAACTCTTGGTTTCTGACATGAACACCAGAGTGCTCCTGCAATACAAATAATAAAGATGGTTTCTCACTGAGGCTGGGACCCTTCGTCACATATAGATGCCACGGAAGAGGTAGTTCTTGCTAAAAACTTGGCACTTGCACAGTCAGAATAAACCAATTCTCGAAAAAAGGAAAGAATGTTGCAATTATCAAACTGTCTGAAGTGAAGAATAGAAAAATTAAACTGGTATTTTTGCCTTCCCTTTTGACTGAGCAAAGGCAGCCAGTGATGTTCTGTAGAAAAGCAATTAGCAATACACAACCAGTTACTTCTGTTTCTGTAAGTAGCACTCTACAGTAGCTTATGTTTCAACAGCTGTTTTTACAAGGTTGTAAAGAAAAGGATGCCAACTTGATAAGCTGTGACACACAGCTAGCCTCCATTAGGCTGATCCTTTCAGCTCTTGAAGACAGGTAGAGTTCAAAAGTTATTCTTCCACTCCTGTAACTCATGTAAATCCAAAATCTGCCCCAAAGGTTAGGAAGGCTTGTTTGCTTTGAATCTTTAAACTAATTTAAACACTGTTGTCATATCGTACAACTCCCAGTGAAGACATTATTTTTCCAGAATATGAATTCTTTTTCTTCCTTGTATATCTTCTTTGGAATGCAGATTTCACCCGCAGAAATGGTCTTGTTATCATTATGATAATATAGTTACCCCCATCTAATCATATCAGTCAAATATTCTGATACAGATAAGCCCTCTATGTTTGGAGAACATTTTTTGACATCAGTTGAATTATAACAAGGGTTCTCAAGATGCCAGCAGCAGTAGTGCAATCTAAGAAATTATTGGAATAGGGAACAACATATAAATACACATTTTGTGTTTAAAATGGGGAGAAACAGAGAGTGTGCAGTAGAGAGACTTTAGCTGGGGGGAGCCGTGTGGCAGGGCAAAGGGAATGTAACTGAGAAGCAGGGATATTCAGGGTTAAGAGGCTTACACGGAACATGAAAAACTGGGCTATTGATGTGTCATAACATTCCTGTGTGACCTTAGCAATCCACAGGCCCAGTTTTGTAAAGAATGTGAGGTAGATAACTCCTAATTTTCATATATAATTAGTTATAAAAGTAATATAGTGTGTGGCTACTGCTATATGCTTAATTATCTTCATTCATGACTGCTTTTCAAGTATGGGTTTCAAGTGTTAGCATTAAATAGACCTTAATTTTAAGTCCCAATCCTGCAAATATTTATTAGTGCTTGCTGCCATGAGTAAGTCATTGCCTAGAAGAAAACATTAGCTTCAGTGGAATTACTCATGGTATTGAGTGCTATCATACAAGGAAATGTTTTCAGAGTTTTTATTTTAGTTACATACATATATAGGTCATTACACATGTATTTTTATGTATATACACACACATATACATATTTTCATAACATGAATTTATAACAACATTTTTTCTTTATATATTCCTTGCTGCCTTTTAATAAGTTTGCTTTTTTTTCCCTGCTAATGCATCATCTTAATTCTCACTTTCTTTAAGGTGCACCTAGCAAAAGAAAACATCGTGTGCTCTCTTATCATAAGTTTGAGTTGATGAAGAACAGTAAGTCACTCAAGTCTCATGTTTTTGGGACAAGCCGAGTACAAGTACAGCCGTTCATTGTTTTTTCTCTCTCTCTCTTCTTTTTAAATTTTTTTTAAAGTCTGCATTTTTAAATTCAGCAATGCCATTTTCCAAAGCTGAAATGCAACCCGGAGGCCAGTTCAGACACGGTGTGATGCAGGCCAGTTGAATTGGCTGGTGGTTCTACTGTGGATGAGTTAAAGAAGGAATCACCCGAAGCAATGGTAGCTCTCAGAAGGGGGCCTGGCCTTCAACAGTTTAAAGCCTTTGAAGAGAGATTTCCTTTGAGCAATGTGAAGTCTTTGTGGTGATGGGAAACATACATTTATAATTACAGAAGAACACAGTGTACAGTAGGAATAGTATAAAAGCATGCGATTTACAGTGTCTAAGGAGAAGCTTTGAAGTAGAGGGCCCCACTGACCTAGTTTGCTGCTGAAAACTAGCCCTAGAAACATAAGGCTGACTGACTACAGATATAGGGATGCAGGCTGTGAACAACATCCTTCTGCCACCCCACACTAAATGAATATTTTGTTGCAATACTGACTGTACAGAAATACTATCTGAATACAAACTAACTGTGCGTAAAAACATTAATAAAGTTTGCTGTGTTCCTCTAGGGAAAATGTGCTAAAAAAGAACCATTGTGAATCAGCATGCAGGCTGGGCAAAAGATTTATCTGGGAAGATTATTTATGGAAAGAAATGTTGAAAACTTCATGCCAGGACAGCCACCCTTTGGGGGGCAGAGGGGGGTGGGGAGAAAAAAAAGATTATAATCTCTGTTAACAAGGGACAGAATGTAAAATCCAAGAAGTGATAGTGATTCAAAATGGTGATGATATCAGGGTCTGTAAGAAAGACTGTGTTTGATAGCAGCCAACACGCCACAGGATGAGGGTACCATTACCTCTGGGGTATGCACCACTGTGAACAAACCTGATATGAGATCCAAGACTAGGTACTCCCCTCCACAGAAAGAATAGGGATGGCGAAAGAGAATTGAAGGAAACACAGGCTGCCATGATCCCAAGCATCCCTAAACCAGCCACATGAAGAGAGCACTACCAGCGCTTCAGCAACATCCACCAAGTGTCCACCAAGAGAAGAGTTGCAATTCATGGATCACCTGACACAGGTGGCAAAAAAGCTGGGAAATCACAGAGTTGAGAGAATAAGAAGAGTTTCATGGTAGTCCCTGTAGTACTTTATAAGTGAAAAATAAAGTATTCTTTATCCCATGGGTTCAGGCTCAGATTTTTAGTGAATCCACCTCAAATTTGGGTGCTAGTAGATTTGGGTGGATACATTCAGACCATTTCATGATTACTTTTCTTGAGCTTCAGAACTGAATTTGGATGCTGAGTTGAGCTGAGGTGGGTATCTAGGGGTTTGGTTAGTGACCACATCTAAATAATATTATGCTGAGGTAGCACTGTCTGCCTTATAATCACTTTGCCTGTGGGAGAGGGCCAATCTGAGGGAGGTCACTGAAATTAAAATGGAAAACTTAATTACATAAAAATAATATGGGTGTGTTGGGTGCTTTGATGGACAAGGATGATGTAGGAAAAGAAAAATATAAAAGTTCAGCAAGAGCTATTTATACATCTTACCTAGTGGGAGTAATAGACAACAAAGGATAAATCAGTGACTATTAAGCAATGTTTGTGTCAGGGCAGATACAAACTTTTCAAAGTTCAGCTGAGACCTAGTAAACATAAAGTACTCATTGAGGGATGGGAGAGATCCTGGGGATCTTGCTGCCTGTAATTCAGTTGCTGGCTAAGTCTCCTGTAGTCATCTCCAACTCACCAGTCACTGACCTGATCCTAGAGCAGAACAAGCCTTAGGCTTTTCCAGGTTTGCAGAAGGCATCCAAACATCACGTTGCCCCAACCACCCGCTGTGGCTTTACTGCAGTACCTTTGGTCCCTACACGTTATGCCCGCTCTGCCACTATAAATAAGTCTTCAGCAATAAAACAAATATTCAGATCAACTTTTCCAGGATTAAGTAATTTTTATTTCAAACGTGGTAGTCCCTTACCTTTTGGTTTAACATACTTTAAATTTGAGTCTGTTTGAGGGCAAGAAGTTACTCCCCAAATATCATTTCCAGCCCATGGCCCCTGCTGACTTGCCCATGCCCTTTCCAGCTGTCCTCCCCAGACCTGCCCCTGCCCCCATTTACCTTCAGCTAAACTAGAGGTGTCCTCCTATTGCCAACATCACCATTGTCACCATTCCCAGCAAACCTTTGCCATTCATTCCTAGCTAACGGTGAAATCTTAGTGGTTGGTATCTGTCCTGCCTAGGTTAGACAGTATCCTTAACCCTTTCTTTATTAGGAAATGATATAATCTAAAGGTGTAGAGACTAAAGTAACTTTGGCGAACATAAAAATAGACAAAAACACATTTTCGCATCTGTCTCATTTTCCTCCTTTAGAAGACTGGGCTGAGAAGGATAGGTTTAACTCAGAGTACATGGAAGGCTGAGCTCTACTTCTGGACCAGTGTATAAGCAAAGATTAGTATTGGAAGTCATCCATATTAAGTGAAATTTCATGTTATGGTTCTTATTTTTAACCACACAAGACTTTTCCTTTCACAAGCAATTGGCAGAGCTGAAGTCAGCAGTCCTTGTGAGCTTCTGACAGATATTGCCCCTGGATGCTTTAGGTTTCTTACTCCCCTTTTTAAAGTCCTATCCTGGTTAGTATACTAATAAGTATGTATGTATTTCTAGGGAACAGCCACTGTCTCTGTCAGTGGTATTGCACTGGAACAAAATGGTTGCAATTGCAGATAGAGATAAGAGATCCTATAACTTGACCTCACAAACAGGTGTCTCTAGCTTTATTGCACTTGTGGGCCATAATCAAGGCCAAACTCACCTCCATTCAGATGCAAGCTTGAGAAAAACTTTGCTCATGCCCATGCAACATATAGCCTGTCTGCCTTGGTGGCAATATCACACAGTTGATGCCAGAGAAGTCAGCTGGGGAACCCTCACAGAAAGACCTGGGTGTTGCGCACTGACTGCACAGGTACAGTCTCGCTGTACACGGAGCATGAAGCTACACATCCCTAGAGGCACGTGTCAACATCTAGGGCAATGGGTCCTGAAATTCTGGAGCTGGGTCAGAAATTACACTTGATTTTAGCTTATCTCATGGCCTGAGCAATATGGGGTTGTATTCTCAGTGAAATGCAAAGGACAATGCGGAGTATAGACTGAGCAGCTGATCCACAGTCTTTCCCCTTCCCCTGCCATACATGGATCTGTCTTTGGCCACTCACATGAGATCTAACACATCAGTCTCCAGGAACAAGCATACAACATTGGGATTTGCATCTGTCTTTGGAGGTTTCTGATTTTAAGCATGCATAATTACTTAATAAGCCTGTTTCTCCACAGACACAAAAGTGCATGTTACAGGAAACCATGAAACCAATTAAGAGAGACACAACATGGCTTGCATGCTGACTCAGCACCAGGGAGAGTTGGAGGTGTGTGAATCGCTCAGAAATAGGTGTGAAGAGCTTAATAAGACTGAGTAAAGAAGAATCTAGCCTTTATAATAAAACCTGGCTAATGCATGACACAAAGACGATTTCAAGGAAACACCCTTTTAACAGTCAGTGATTCTACTGAGAAACAGTATATCTGTCCATCTGCCCATACATTTTGAACTGAACGTCATGAAAGAGAAACTGCTCTAAGGCCCACGGTGAAGTGTTATTTTATACTATGTATTTTATCCTTATCATCTTATGTAATATTTTTAGCAACGTGAAGTATTGATCTTTATCACTAGGCACCAGAAATTCTCCAAGTGTGACTGTGTACAATGGTAGCGGATTATGGCACACCTTATGAGGCAACTATTACTTTTTCCATTTTTGTCTGAGAAAGATGAGGCATGAAAAGATAAGTGACCTTCAAAATCTTGAGATACTTTTTCTGTAATACAGGATTTGTAGGTCATGAACTCAAGTCATTGAAAGGATGCTTGAGGAATGCTTTATTTAATATATATACATATATATATGCACATACGCAGGTTATTATTCACAACTTTAAAAAAAACACAATAAAATCTCAGCTGGCCAAGATTTTCAAGTTGATCAGCAGTATCAGGTGTCTCAGCTGAATGTGCTCAGTTGGAAGTCTCAAGCTGGTTGCTCTTCAGAAAAAACCCTCTAAAGATGCCTTAAGCTGTGTAGCCAAAATGCAGACGCAGACAAATCTTTTGAAAATCTGGGCCTAAAAATAGCCCTTATATAAATCAACTTAACTCTTCTTAGAGGTCCACTCTATTGACAAATCCTAGCTCTATCTACTTTCCCTGCCTTATTAGTACAGGATACCCTTCACCTCCTTTTGGCTTTACATCCCCTCTTAATATTTTCCTAGGCACCACCAGGAATAGCACCAAATTGCACAGCTCCATGCAAGGTAGTTATTGAAATATCTTCAAGGCATAATACAGTGCAAAAAGAGTAGCTGGCATCCTTGAACAGTTAAGGCGTTCACAGCTCTGAACCTCATTTAGCCTCAGCACAGTGCCATAAGGACTGGGATATATTGTTGTTGGGTCTAGAGCTAATGCACTGAGAGTTAACATGCATGTCTGCTCAACTCGGCATGATACAAATGTAGCCTGTGTAGCTGCACTCATATGGTGCTGTTTGACGCTGTTAATTGCTTTTCTTTGGAGCTTGTTTGTATGCTCTAGGACTGCAACCCTCTGCAACCACTGCTGAAGCAGTGAGTCCAGGGGGCTCCCCCATTCACAATAATAAAAAATTTCTTCTCAATAATTTGCTTTTATAAAGTGAGGAGACAGGACACCTGCTCCACTGTAGTTTTCTCTTTCTGTATCTTTTCCCTTGAAGCTTTACATAAGATTTTATGGAAGGGTTTCAATTTTATTGGGATATTTTTCTGAGCTACCCTTAAGTAACCCTTTTGAGCGCATTCATGTTCTCTGTGGTGGGGTGTTCTGTTGCAATTACAGACATACAGCAAACCAGTGAAGAGCTGAAAATAGAATGTACAAGTCTTTTTTCTCACTACAGTTCAGAAGGGAGGCGACGGTCTGTCCACTGCTCCATGGAGTCAGAAGAATCGCTGTGGGTCCCCCAGCAAGTCAGGACAAGGGCTTACAATGCTATTGTGATAATGTCTGGAGGCTCCAAGTAAAATCAAAGCCTCATTTTGTTCACTGTTGAACAGCTTTTACTCTGAAGAATTTTTAATCCAAGATTTGAATCCTGCGCTCACAGAAGTACTGCTTTTGTGCAGAAAATTATGCTCCAAACAGGAGGAAAAAAAACCCAAACCCCACATTATTTTCTTCTATTATATATTATTTCTACTATTTGGGGATAGAAAACTAAGGTGCGAAAGGACTGGATAATTTGCCCAAAATTATATAGGTCTTTTATTGAAACCAAATCTTTGACATTCTTGTCCAGTGCTGATCTATAAAACTATCCTTCTTCTCAGCTACAGATTTTGTGATTGATCAAACCCGTTCTTGTGTAAGCAGGTGGCTTGCTAGCCAGAGTAATCACTAGAGTTGTCCTGTGCTCTCATTTTAGAACTGCTTTGGGCACACAGAGGTCTGTGGCAGATTTCTACAATCTGGAGGTGTCCAGCCACCAGTACAACTATTCTTCCATTCTTGTTAGTATTTTCTCAAGACCTTAAGCAGAAGTGCAAAATTCAAATAGTCACTGATAACATTCATCAGACCACCCACTCATACACACACTATTTCCTTACTTTCCCTTTTCTACTCATATTTTACCGCATTATTTTCCCACTACATTACTTTTCTCAATTGTTTCCAAATCCGCCTTCCAAAACTGACCTTTCAACGTTATCCTTCCAATGACTTGTTGCTGTGCCTCCAAGTACATATCTTGCCCCTTAATTACACACCTCATCCCAGCAGCTTCGCATAGCAAGTCTCTCAAGCCTCCTGCCTCACTGAAAGGGATGCCAAGGCACCACTGGGGATCCCAAGGACTCACAAAGTGTCTGTGCAGATCAGCTGTGTGTGTCCGGAGACTGTTGCTGGTAGCAGCCATTCACACTGACTACTGGGCACAGACCCCAGGGGAAAAGCATCTACAAACAGCTGTTTAGCTGAGGTTAAGTCTTATCCAAGATTAGGCAGTGCTACCAACCTGATGCTCCTGCAACACATAGGTACCAAAATCCAGTACTATATAGGCAGTGCCTATTTTTGGCAGATTGTTACCTCCATTAGTAAAAGTTTGCAAGTGTGTCCTTCCATGCTTTAGCAGCTGGCAGGGTATTACCTCTAGGAGTAAAGCTCTGCAAGCATGTCCTTCCATGCATTGGCTGATAAACAATGGTGCTGTGCACAGCACTGACTCTGGCTGCTTTTATCCTGTCTTTGGTAGTAGTGGCTCAGTTGAGGCTTGTCTTTTCTGAGCACAGTGACTTAAACCAGTTGCTTTTGTACCATTGGCCTTAGATTGTTTCTGATTCACGCCAATTGCATCTACACTGTGCTTTGGCAAGACTGAACTCAAGCTTAACAGCTCTCCTATGTGACATCCCCACATCCAGTTATGACATGCCTCTCTAGTGCACACACCTCAACCCACCCTTCTGTGCCATAGATGTCCCAAAGCTCTCCAACACTGCAAAGGCACTGACTCTCTTATCGGCCTCAACCCCGTCAGATTTTAAGCCAAGGTCACTACGTAGATGCCCCACATATAAGGACAGAAAGAGCCAAGGAACTTCTTGGCTCTTTCCTTCCTTGATTATCTCTCCCCGTAGGGGCCCATCACCAAAAGCAGGAAGGGTCTTCCAGGTCATTTGCGCCCTCTACAAAGGGCACAGGTTTTTCAGCCTCAGAAACATGTACCTCATAAACTCCTGCCAAATGCAGATGGACTGCCTGATATCCTGAAGAGCCCTGGTAGCCCTTCTTTGTCCATGGGGCAGAACACATTCAGAAAATAATGGAGACCTCTGGAGATTCACTGTTGCCACCCCTTGTAAAAGTAGATACAACTTCAAAATTACTGAAGTTTGCTCAGCATTGTGCCCAGCTGACTTTGTAGTATCTCCAAAGACGGAGATTTTGCAGCCTCTCTGGGCCTCTGTTTCAATGTTTCATCCCGATCAGTGAGAAGCATTTTTAATTTCTTTACTGCAACTTATGCTTGTTGCCCTTTAAGATTTTGCTGTGCGCTTCCAAGAAGAGTCTCACTCTGTAACTCTCTGTAACTACCCGTTAGGTAGTTAAAACCAGCAGTTAGATGCCCACTTAACCTTCTCATCTCTAAGCTGAACAAACCCAGCTCATCATATAACATGCCCTTAGTGTCTACAGTTCCCCATATACTATATGCTCAATCTCCTTAACCATCTTGCTGACCCTCCACTGGACTTCATCCAATTTGTCAGTCTTGTACTAGGAGCCCAGAAATGGATGTAAGATTTGAAAGGTGGTCTCACAAGTGCTAAAAAAAGAGGAATAATCACTTACTTCAACCTGTTGGCTACACTGCTGTGATATAGCTCAGTGTACTGTTGGACTTTATCTGTACATGAAGGCTACAGATGTTGGCTCACATTCAACTTGTTCAACAGGTCCTCTCCTGCCAAGGTGCTTTGCGGCTGGACAGCCTCCCCCAGCCTGTAATGCTGCATGGGATTACTCCTCCCTGTGTGCAGGACTTGGCATTTACCTTTACACATTATTGAGACTTGCCTTAGAAATAAGACAGCTGCTTTCCAGAAGCCACATTTTGTGGTAGACATTAAGGGTAATCAGCAATGGGTAAGGTGTGAGGACACATCCCTGCCCTTTGGAGGAATAGGAGGCATTGGGTTTAAGACAGGTGTTGAAGAAGTTCTCCTTAGGAATACATATGGGACACGTACTTGAGCTAATCCCACACTCTCACATGAAACCATTTGGATTCAGTCAGCTTTGACCAAGTTGCAAAACAACACAAGAGTTGAGACTCAGCAGAAATCTGAACTGATGTGACAATATAGAAAGTAGGCTTAAAAACCCCAGAGAGCTGCTGTTGCCTCTCAGTCACCGAGGCAATCAGTGGAAACTTCCCGATGGCTTCTTTGCTTCTCCTGGATTCTCAGCAGCATTCTGGATATGCGTCCCAGCAGCACAAGCCAGATGTGTCCTTTTACTTGAGCAGTAAAAAAATTATATTGCAGGCCTCTTGCTGTTCAAGCCCAGTGAGGATGCACCCTAGTTTTTATAAGCTTTGCTGCTTCTATTCCCAGTAAGTCATACATTTATTGGAAAATCACTTAGTGCTATGACTGGATAAAATTAAATGTCATTTACCTGATTTAGGTTTGGGTATTCTGGTTCTTGAATAGTATTGAGTAACTTGTATATTCATTGTGATTGAGAAAAAGCATTTTTGAAAGTGTAAGATGAATTAAAATACCTTTTAGAGGCTTCCTTCCAGAGCTCCCAAAATTCACTGAAATGAGAAATAATTACACTAATCAGTTCTCAATTTTTTCGTACACTTACTGCTCTCTAATCATTATTACAGCTAATGGGTTTCTTGGGATTCTGACACCGTAGGTCGCTGTTCACAAGAACAAGAACTGAAAGTTTCAATTGTTTTCCCCTCTCTTGAGTACCCCCATGTTCCCTGTCTAAGGGCTTGTCTTCACTACTGAAGAAGGCTACATTTTCTCCCTCTAGGAAACAAAGACAATAAATCTGCCCAGGTCAGGTCTGATTTTTGTGAGTTTGGCGTATGATAAAACCTGAATACTGTGGCCTCCCGTGCTTACAAAAAGCAAGAAGAAGAAGGGAAAAAAAAAAGGATGTAATTTTAGCATCCTAGCAAAACTTAGAATATGCTGTTAAGAATTGTTCAGCTTAGCAGAGTCAATAAAAAGTTGACTTTCTTAAAGTTTACTCTTAAATTCTGCTTCAGCTAACAGTGCTTAGTTGAAGTATTAGAAAACCCATGTTTCTTGTGCTATTGTTCAAAATTAGGACACCCACTAACCTCTGTATTCAGTATCCAATAAGCTATGACTACATTACAGAATTTTCATCTAAAATCTCATCTTGTCCATAACTATAATCCTACCTAATGTTCTATTGCACAGTGTTTGTCCTTTTATAGTTTGGAGTATGCAAATTGTCTACATGTGATCTTTTCAAATGGCTAACATCACTGATGTAGTTCTGATAGTCTGTATAAATTAGGAATAATTGTACTGATTGACTATGTATTGCATATTTAGATCTGCAGACAGGCCCTAATCATTCCTCATTGATAGACTTACCTGGAGAGGTATCATAGTATTCCTGGTCACTGAAACTTAATGGTATTTCTAGTCACTGTGAGCTCTTTGCAGTGTTGGATTCTTAGATGGTAAATCCTGTAAGAAAATAAAAGAAATTACCTCTCTAATATGTACACTGAGAATTGTATAAAAGTGATGAAAAATCATCTTTTGTATTTAAAGATAGGTGCTCAAGGCTTTGGGTTTGATGCTAACTTTTTTTAAGCAGCATGTGAAATTTTTCAGGTTGATCTCAATTCATTTATATACATGTGTCTTTCCTTTATAGTAGTTTAACACAAGTTGAAACATTCCTGGAAAGTTGCTGCACAGCGTTGATTTCCTTCTGATAAAGGGCTTTTTACCATTCTGTGTTCTTGTAGAAAGGGATCCAAATGCAGTAATTGGATTTGACACGATGGAAGGATTTGTAAGTAGAACAGGTGAAAACATAACTGGCAACAATTAAAAGCTAATTATCTGCAGCCCATCAACTGGTCACCAGCTGTTCTGAACCATATAAAGAAGTATACACTACAAGGGAACAGCATATGTGTGCTGGTTTGGGCTGGGATACAGTTAATTTTCTTCATAGTAGCTGGCATGGGGCTATGTTTTGGATTTGTACTGAAAACAGTGTTGATAACTCTGAGATGTTTTCATTATTGCTGAGCACTGCTTACACATAGCCAAGGCCTTTTCTGCTGCTCACCCCTCCCCACCAGCGAGCAGGCTGGGGGTGCACAAGGAGTTGAGAGGGGACACAGCCGGGACAGCTGACCCCAACTGACCAAAGGGATATTCCAGACCATGGGACGTCATGCTCAGCATAGAAAGCTGGGGGAAGAAGAAGGAAGGGGGGGACATTCAGAGTGATGGCATCTGTCTTCCCAAGTCACCGATATGCGTGATGGAGCCCTGCTTTCCTGGAGATGGCTGAACACCTGCCTGCCGATGGGAAGTGGTGAATGAATTCCTTGGTTTGCTTTGCTTGCATGCACGGCTTTTGCTTTACCTATTAAACTGTTTTTATCTCAACCCATGAGTTTTCTCACGTTTACTCTTCCGATTCTCTCCCCCATCCCACCACGGGGGGAGTGAGCGAGCAGCTGTGTGATGCTTAGTTGCTGGCTGGGGTTAAACCACGACAATACGCTATGGGGATAAGTGTTAGTAAAGACTACTAAACTGGGAAGAGATACACAGGAGATTCAGTTCTCCTAATCCAAGCATGATCCTAGAAGTCCTCCTGTGAGTAGCTGTATTCTGCAGGATCCCACAGCAGGACATAGCGCTGATTCTTCTGGTTGCACCAGATTTTAATCACTGTGAGTTGCTAAGTTTAGAAACACTTATTCCTGTGTTACTCCACTCATGGCTTTGGTGGAATTACTCACATTAACAAGCTGCTAACCTTAGACTTCCTTGTTGGGCCCATGTTTGTGCTCAGCTGAGGAACAGAACCAGCAAACCAGTGGGGTTGTGAGTGGAGTCTGAAGGGGACTTTTTTTGTTTGGTTGTTTTTTTCACACTGGCAGTAGAATGAAAGCAAAGTGAGTTTCCAAGTGCCTTCTCAGTTCCCTTCTTTTGTCTGGTTGCCTTTTATCCAACATTAATTAATGTAATTGCTACAATTTCATAGTCCAGTGGAGACTAACTAATGATACTGGAGCTGAGTGTTCTGTTTCTGCAATAAATCAAGAAAGCAGTTCATATAATACAGCCTTCCACTTCTTCCCACCACATCAAATTAAAGAAGATAAATATTTCTTTTTCATGGCTTAGGGTCTGGTAGTTAGATCACTCCCCCATGACTTCATGGGAAGGTCTGATACAATACTTACTTCTGCCTGGGGGTAGTTTAAATCCAGCACTTCAGCCGTTTGAGAGAGTACACAGTGCTCCAGTCTTGGGAGGAACAATCTCTGCAGCTTCCATTGAATCTGTTCCTCAGTGTAGAAACCAGCACAAGATTTATGAGGCCAGAAAAACAGAAGGGAAGAAGGAACATAAGTAGCTAGGAAAACTTCCTAGAATACAGCTGGCCTTTTCCAAAGTAGCTCTAGTAAGTAGGTTTTTGTTGAAAAGAAACAAAGATACTGTCCCAGCAGCAGACACAGGCTAAGGTTTATATGATTAGAGGAAGCATAAATCCATGTTCCCAGAAGTGGCCTCCAAGATAAACCCCTGAAGGATATGAGGAATCAAGTCATCCCATGAGAAAACGACCATCTTTTGCGATGACAAAGGGCTTGTCACAACAATACCTGGGAAGAGGAACTGCTGGTGCTGCTGCCCGAACTCCCATTTGAGGCGCTCAGAGCTGACCAACCCACTACTATTCCTGCTTTCCCAAATTGAAGCAAAGAAAGAAAGGGTGAAACTGGAGAAGTGTTTTTTGTAAAGTACAGTTGGCACACCTGCCCTGCCTGGTCACTGCCAGTTAAAATGATAATGTGAGGTGAAAAAAGTTAGAAAATCTGTAAAAATTCAGCAGATGTCAGGGAAAAAAGGATCTGATTACATATATTTACTTTCTCAAGTCCACAGATGTGTATGTAGTGATGTGTCCATGGTCTACAGCTGAATTTACAAACAAAAGCCTGGGTATTCCTACTTTTTTTCCTGCTTTCTTAAAGAATAGTGGAAATGGAGGGAGGAGGAGATGAGCTACAATTCAAAAGTCACAGAGTGAGGAGTTGTTTCTTCAAAACCAAAACAGATTTCAATAAATTTTCAAGAAAAGCAACCTGACTATTCTTTAAATATAAAGATTATAGAGGAAAAATGGCCTTGTTACCATAAGGCCCACCTTATCATGAGACTCCAGTACTATCTATCTACCTAAATTTTCAAGGCTGCAAGCAGATGTGGCTTGCAGACAACATATTCAGGCAAGAAGGTGCCATGAGGAATTGTGTATTTGAATTCTTTGTGTTGCACAATAAAATATTTTTTTCAAGGCAGAAAAGGTTAAATTGACTGGCATATTACCGGGTAGAGCTGAGAGTATGTAAATATTCCACCCAGAGGTAAATCCTGAGCCTGACTTCCAGCCAAGAGCATCTCTGAAGTGAGACATGCCTAGAGATGTAATGTTTACCATTCTTTTTCAAGTCAAAAAGCTTGTGATTTTGTAGAGGGAAAAACAAGACTTGCCATGTATTTGATTTTATTTATAAGCTGGCACCTTACTGTAGGTAAGAAGAATCATCTTCCTTGTGCTGGATACTAACCTTTAGGTTAAGGTTAAGCCCTTCAGAGTGGTATCTATAGCAATCAGTAGGGAAACATCTGAAGTCAGCAGGCTGAGGTGTTTGGTGATAGCCATCTGGGGAACAGTGAAGATGAAGAAGCAGCCCCTCAGACACAGTGTTCACTGGTGTCAGAGGAGCTGCTGTCCATCAGGAGTCCATAAGCTGTGGTCCACTGGCAAGGTGCCCTTCTCTGCCCTGGTGAAATGCTGCTCGGTGGGTGAAACCCTCATTGATGCCACAGGTTGTCAGCAGAAGTGTCCAGGCACTGGGAAACCACCACATTAGTTCTTCCTCAGCCTGAAGATATGAAAACTCAAATCCCCCACCTCCCTAGAAAGTACTTAAGTATTCAGCCTATAAAGTGTTTGGGAGAAGAAAAGAAGAACAGCTGAGGGAGGTAGAATGTACTGCATCCCCTGAATAATCCAAGCAGCTGGTCCATTGGGCAGTCTGGGATCTGTGCTCGATGTGGATGCATCAGGCAGAATGGGATCTGTGTCTGATGCAGGAGGCCCCTGTCCACTCCCTATTCCCACAAAAGTGTGAGGGGGATTTCATTCAACAAGAATTCTCCTCAAACATATTTAAATTGTGTTATAATGTTAAAAAGTAAATTATGTAAAAATTCAAAACTCCTGATGGGTTGAGAGGGTGTGAAGAAAACTGAGCACAGCTTTTTTAAAATAAAAAAAAGAGATAAAAGAAAGAAGCACAAGACAAAATCCAGGGAGGACACTGGGAACTCATACAAGAACCAGACTTCCTTTCCTTCTGGATGGAACAATTTCCATCACTAGGCTGTAGCATGAGGCATGACTGATAGCTCTCCCTTTCCATCCAGTGACTCCTAAATTGTTGTCTGCTCATGGTCATGTAGGTGCTTTGAGGAAAGGTGCCTTACTTCCCATTACCCTGAGTAAATCAGCCTCTCGCCTTCAGGAAGATGGGAGAAATGGATGTTGAACCCTCCTTTAGCTGAATCCAGGTCACCTAACTAAAAATATCAGTAGAGAGCAAGAATATTTCTCCCTCAGGTCTCCCACTTCCCTAGCAAAGAATATTGTATAAAGAATAGCAGCATCAATTGCATTTTATGCAAAGCCTAATACAGCTGGTATATGTTAGGTATGCTGTGATAGCATCTTCCAGATAAAAGCCCTAGGAAACTGGGTCAGGGTGGGGGGAACTGAGGAATGCCTGATTCGGGATTTTGGGTTGTCTTAAGCAGGAATTTAGTACTGAGTTGTTCAGTTCTCTCAAGGCAAGGATTTTGGGGTGCGCATGGGGTACCACTGCCTGAGAAACACAAAAAGTAAAGCAATTGGGCATTTAGGTGTTTCCTGGGATACGTAACAGGAGGTTTCAGAGTCACAATTTGGTGTGTAAGTGCTTAGATTTCTTTAAGCTCTATTTAGCACAGTTACAGTGCATGTTCTTTGCTCCCTCTTCAGCCAATATGGATCCATATTAAGTGAGAGGTAGAGCACATCTAGGACTGAGAAGGGAGGTTAACCTGCAACCTTTATGCCATTGGTGGTCCTCCTTGAACCATCCATCACTTACTAGTGATACATCCAAAAGAGTATTTATGTTTAATATTGTGATGTATCATGCTGAACTACATCAAATTGGTTTCACTCAATTATTTTTTTTGTCTCATCAAATAAAATTCACTTAAATTTACTCTAAATATTGGCCTTCTGAGAATAGGAATTTGTCTATGAATGACAACATCCCAAAACATTTTATCTGAAGTTTTTTGACTTATTGTGCTTCTATAGTGTCTACCTCTTCTAATATTAGTCATGGAAGTTGGTACTAAGGAAATGAAGGACCTTCCCTCTTATTCTCAAGCTAGTCTGCTTTGTAAATTCTGCATACAGACAAATTTCCATCTGCTTTAGGATTTTTTTGTTGTCAGTCACATATGCTCTGAGAAATGTTTCTTATATTTTAGCACTAGACCTGATCACTAATTCACAGTGAATATTTTATTTGAACAAATTTAGACTTTTCTGTTTGTTAGCTGTCCATGAGCTGGTTTTGATTTTCTTGAATTTATTCATTATTCAAAAGTATTTGCTTAATAACTTCTGTGAATAACTTAATGAGCAAAGCTTTGTTTGTGGACTGTTTGTGAGCAGTTTGACATAAGTACTAAAAGCTTGGTGCTGTTACTAATTTTTTTAGATACTGAAACCGTATAACATTTTTCTACTTCTTGAGTGGGTAAATAAATTGAAGCTGTCTTCTTACATTTAAGAGTTCAAAATCTGCTTTTTGTAACAAGTAATAGTCAGTTATGTTGCAACTGTGTACATCCCTGAAGTAAACCCTTCATTTCCATACTTCTAGGACTGCAAATAGGCCATTCCCTTCAAAAAGGGATTTAATTATTTTACAAGTGGGTCTAGATGAAGAGATATTTTTAGGTAGCCAGCCTGTTTTTTGACTCCCTAGTTGGAAGAAGAAAAAAGCCAACAACTATCAATTGTTTTAAAAGAGTACTATTGCTGTTAGAATATAAGCTACTGCATTGACAATTTTTTTAAAATTCTTTCTTCTAACATCGATGCCAGCTTTGTATTTTAAAATATAGCCTTAATGTTGTGTCTATGAAAAGTTAAGTATTTGACAACAAAACACCTTGAGCACTGGTTTCATCTGGGAAAATTGGAAGAGATTTTTATGAAATAAACAATGTCCCCTCTGTTATTTATTTATGAATTACAATATCAAAAACTTTAGGCAGCAAATATTAAAAACGGATGTTCACAGGAATCTTCAGAATTCAAAGACATTTGGAATAATGGAATAATTCTATGATGGAATTGTTTATTTGTATTTTAAAGCTGATTAAGTTAATTTTTGTTTCTTTTAGTAAATGTTACAGAGGCTTTCTCTGTAATTATTTTAATTAGATGCATTAAATCTTTCTGAGACATTCAATACAGAAAACTAAACAGAAAAAGCACAGTTGTTTTATGACTTTTAATGCTGTTTAAAGCACAGTAACCATGATCTTATTTTGAATTTTTATTCATTACAGCACTTGCATAAGATTGATGAAAATGCATTAAGCAGGATATATTTATCTCCCTTTATATTCCTTTGGAAATGTCATTTATATAGCACCAAAATGCTATGTTTTAGTAAGGCTGCTGCATATTTGACATGTAACTGACAGATGATGTCTAATCATTATGCAGGGCTATTAAAGATGACATAGAATGCCCAAATGTATCAGTACATGAGGGGGAAAGCTGGTGAGATTTTGGAAAAAATTCAGCATCGTTGGGTGAAAGTCACAAGTGGAGTTATGTTAATTAAATAACGAAGAGAAAATGCATGAATAGCAAGGTAAAAAGCAAAACTCTGTGAGGTAGTGTCAGGCCTGCAATAATAAAATAAAATAAAAAAAAAAAAAACCCAACAACTAAATATGGGTAGTGCAGAGTAATATAGCCTATTTCATATGTTTGTGCATATCTGATTTAATCTGAGAGCAATAGATTTTCTTCGGGTTGAATATTTGAGTGGGATTTAAGAGAGGAGGATTCAGATCACTTCTGTACGTGAGGGGCTTCTTATCTCCCACTAGCTTTCAACATGTCTTGAACTTCAGTCCCCTAGAAATTTCCACTGAAAGTGCAGATCCCTACATAAGAAATTTGATTCCTTCAGTACTGTGTTGTTAGTTTTGCTTAAATATATGTGTAAGACCTCTTAAAAATAACCCACAAACCCTCTTCCCCCTCCCAGGGCTTCATGGACCATGAGGTGGTATCTACCATGTCCTAATTACTAGAAGACACAGATTTTTTTTTTTTTAAACAGAGGATAATACCAGCCTTTATTGTAGTGTTTGATCAAATGAGTAGAAAGAAATAGCCATTAAGAGGACTAGGGAAATGCAAAAGAGGCTCAAGGACTGAATATGAGTAGAACTCAGCAGAAAATGAAGAAAAGCTTATCTAGCTGATAGTTCAAATATGCTTATACTTTCCTCACTGACTAGAATTTATACAAGAGCCTGGACATGAAAGAAAAGTGTGTCTGGATGGTAAAATAATTTATCTCCCATTTGTATTCTGGGATCTTGCATCTGGGTGATCTATATTGCAGAAATGTGTGTCCACACTTGTGCTTACTGTTGGAATGAAGTAGTCCCCTCTGAAACAGAGCCTAAATGTGGTTCTGGGAACAGTTCACTCCAGGGACCACTCCTGTTAGTAGATATAGGCATGACCGCACCTGTCTTGGTGCCTTCTGATCTAGTCTGCCCCAGTAAGCTTTCTATCCCCATGAGCTTTCATGTCCCATGTACACCTAGTCGTGTGCCATTAAAGAACTACTTTGGTATATAGCCCTCACTTCTCTTCTAATACCTGACTCAAAATCAATCACACTAGCCTAATTATGTATTATAGGTAAAGGGATGTCACATAGGACCTAGAGGAGTCACAGAGCTGAACAACATGAATGCATGTTTGCAGAGTTGATTGGATATGATCACCTCTGCCACACAGCCCAGGGGCTGGACACCACTCCCAGGGGTTAACTAACTCATTTATCCAGCTGGTTACAGCACACAGGCCACAACCTTCTGGCTATCAATCTCTGCTCTTGGTAGGCATTTGATAGAGCACCTAGGTGTTTGAGTTTGGGCTGGAGATTGGAAGCATCGAACTGATAGTCACTGAAGCACTTTGCTTGACAAAAACCTAAATACACTTTGGGGTAACTGGCCTGCTCAAGCATGTCACAGGGATATGAAGAGCGAGTAAAGAATTAAACCAGAATAGTCCAAGTTGCAAAATAACACTTCAGCTATGGGACAGTCTCTTAAACTTTGAAAAAGTAAGTGACACATTGCAATGAACTGATGGGCAAGTTTACACCCGAGCGCGCTTTGCCCAGTGCAGCTGCTCTGCTGCAGCTCACATCACCTGGCCCGTGTCATTGACCCTGACCTTTCAACTCAAGAGCTTTTACTTCTTCAGCAGTGGGCAGGGAGGGAGAAATGAAAGTTCATTGTTATAGGTACTGTGGAGATTTGGAGCTGCTGTTGGAAATTGTAGTAGTGGCCGTTTTTTTAATGTGCTGATTTGGTATACTGTGGTGCAATAGTCTGTGGGAATTACACACTGAAAGCAGTGGGAGTTATGCAGTGATGTGTTTTTGAAAATTCTAATAAATGTCCCCTTTTTTATATGTATATGTAAATACTTCTTTCAATCCCTGTGCATTTGTGACTCATGATAAATTAAATAAATAGCTCTTCCCTAATTCATAGGTGTTGTGAAGACAAATGAATGTTTATGAGAGTCTGAAAGTTTAGGACCACAGCTTCTTAAGCAAATGTCTGGAAAGATAAAGTCTGATTCCTTCCCAGCTAGGTCCATTCTACACATACAAATAATGCCATTGCAAAGGCCATGGGACTAATCATTTTTTCTACAGATATCCAGGTTTGTAAAGCTGGGGCTATGGGCTTCTTTACCTTGTGTATGGTGTTCCCCAACAAACACAGTGACTTGGTCACTAATGTCACATGGAGCGAATACTGGGTTTTGTATTTCTCTCATTTGCTCTCATGTCAATGTTCTGGTGGCAGCTGCAGACCTTTCTACCCTGTGAGTCACAGCGTAGTATTCACTGTGCCTTGGGATTACATCTCTTCATGCGTGTTCTGTACCACTACCTACAAATTTCACTTTCAGGACTATTCTATTGATATCTGTTGGTATATATATTGTATCTATTCTATTGGTTTTCCTCATTTAAGTTTGGTCTTTTCAACCATTTTGCACAGAACTTGTGTCAGAGATTGTTTCTTGCAGAAGTAATGGATGTGATTGAGAGTAGAGAGCCCTGTGAGAGTAGAGAGGACGCTGATAACCACTGTATTGAATCAAGTGCATGCATATACAAAAGCAGCAAAAAAGTTAATCTCTCAGGTAGGATTTGTTGATATTTTACCTAGGTTTTAGTTTGAATGTTGGTGTAACTTCCAGTAATGCTTGTATTTTTCTGTTGTGATCTCATCTGCTTGGTTTTGAATTGATCCATTTTGGTTTGCTTTTAGCTTTATATTCCTTCCTCCCTCCCCTCTCAACTGACTTGCTCTGCTTTTGTTTTTCTTGTGATATCATAACGGCAGCACGGTAAAGCCCCACAGAGATCTTCTTGTTTCAATTCAATTTGGCTCGCATGTATTGCTCTGTTTCTTCCTGAAATTGTATTGCCATTTCCAGAAATGACATGGCAATATTTCACTTGAGTTCACTTGCCATTTTAAGTGGACCTTCATGGATATGCATTAATTATATGAAACCATACCTAATAGAACTACAGCGTGGAGAAAGGTAAAATGAAATTAGTTTAGCTCATTGTCTGCCGTGCACTAAATTGGTGGAGAAAATAAAATTGTAGATTGCTATAGCATCTATAAAAATCCTTCAGGATCAGTCCTACACTATCCTCAAAATCTGTGCATGCTGATAAGCAAACTACAAATATAAAGTTACTCTACTTGTCTCTGAAGAAAAATTAAAATTGTTGTGGTGGGTTGACCCTGGCTGGACACCAGGTACCCACCAAAGCTGCTCTATCACTCCCCCTCCTCAGCTGGACAGGGGAGAGAAAATACAACTAAAGGCTTGTGGGTCAAGATAAGGACAGGGAGAGATGACTCACCAATTACCATCACAGGCAAAACAGACTTGACTTGGGGAAATTAGTTTAATTTAATACCAATCAAATCAGAGTAGGATAATGAGAAATAAAAACTAAATATTAAAACACCTTCCCCCAAACCCTCCCTTCTTCCCAGCTCAACTCCACTCCTGGTTTTCTCTACCTCCTCCCCGCCAGCGGCGCAGGAGGACGGGGAATGGGGGTTCGGGTCGGTTCATCACGCGTTGTCTCTGCTGTTGCTTCCTCCTCAGGGGCAGACTCATCACTCTTTCCCTGCTCCACCATGGGGCTCCTCTCACGGGAGACAGTCCACAAACTTCTCCAACGTGAGTCCTTTCACGGGCTGCAGTCCTTCAGGCACAGACTGCTCCAATGTGGGTCCCCCTGCCAGAAAACCTGCTCCAGCATGGGGTCCCCTCTCCACGGGGCCACAGGTCCTGCCAGGAGCCTCCTCCAGCATGGGCTGCCCATGGGGTCGCAGCCTCCTTCAGGCACCCACCTGCTCTGGTGTGGGGTCCTCCATGGGCTACAGGTGGATATCTGCTCCACAGTGTACCTCCATGGGCTGCAGGGGATCTCTGCACCTCCTCCCCCTCCTTTTTCACTGACCTCAGTGTCTGCAGAGTTGTTTGTCTCACATATCTCACTCCTGTCTTCCAGCTGCTGTTCCACAGGAGTTTTTCCCCCTTCTTAGATATGTTACCACAGACACGCTTCCACGGTCACTGACGGGCTCCACCTTGGCCAGTGGCAAGTCCATCTTGGAGCCAGCTGACATTGGCTCTGTCAGAAATAGGGGAGCTTTTCGCAGCTTCTCACAGAAGCCAACCTTGTAGCCCCTCCACTACCAAAACATTGCCACGCAAACCCAATACAGTTGGTGAAAAGAATCAAAAAGCTACATGCAAAGATTTCAAAACTATTTTGCAGTTTTCTCAAAGCAAATCTTCTTCTGTTGTTCTTCACCAAACAACAAATGAACTTCTGAAGATGTCTGACTAAACCATTTTGCAATGCTTTAAAAATTAAAAAAATCAGTATATTGAAATAAGATACAAACAAACTGAAAACTCCATCAACTGTCTGTGATTCACATTTCTGAGCAGACAGCAGCATTGCACAACACCTTGAGATTGGAAATGAGAAGGATCCTACATCCAGATGAAACTTCATGGGGATTTCAGGCAGAATATAATTATTTCATATAATTATATTATATACGAACAGAATATAATTATGCAAAGCTGGAATTTTGTCAGGACACTGTGGTGAGCACCTATGCTTTGTGAAAAGCTTATGGGGATTTTTAATTACAATAAGTGGTCAGAATCTCAGTTTGATGTCTCAGCCAAGAGATGAATTGATACTGAACTACTAGACTCTCAGTACATGCCCAGGTAGTACGAAAATAACAGAACCATTAGACAGCTTGACTCACCTTGTAGTGATGGCAGAATGGACTGTATCTGAAATCTGGAACAATGATTAAAAAATACTGTTGCTATTCCACAGAAGAACAGTGATTATGAGCAATGTAACTCTGTATTCAAGATTCTTTCGTTCTGGGGAAAGATATGCATCTGCTAAACACGCAGATATGTTATCTGTTCACTTCAGAAACACTTAAACAACTAAGCATCTATCCTTAAAAATTACCACAGAATGGAATAACTTTTAAGAAGATATCATGCTATGGAATGAGTCTTATGATATGAACTCATTATGAGTTGTAGAGCCTTCAATCAGCAGAGTGGATATTACACTGGATAGCTGAATACCCAAAAGTTTCTTAACTGGTTCAGTCCTATCTGTCTAATCTATCTATCTTCTCATGTCACACCCAGCTCTACTGTATCTGAATGTCTTCCAAGTCTCTCTGGGGCAAAAATATTTTTTTTCATTATTTTTGGTAATGTAATATAAACTGGAGGCTACAGTATCATTATTTTATTGCTACCCTTGAGATATTTTTGTCAGATGTTAGTTCATAATGTTGCAAAGTTCTTTCAAAAGAACAGAAATTAAAGTTGATACTTTGGGAAAACGGATTTGAAATGCTTATTAGTAGCTTTTTAACTTTTCTATATGTGTTGTATTAGACATTTCCAAAAAAACTTTAAAAGGTTAGTAAGTTTTCTACTTTCAGAATTTCTAGCAGTTTGGTTTGGATTTTTTTTAACTTGGTGATGCTTATATCTTGACAGAGATCCTGGACTGAGCAAAGTGTATTCAAAGTTCTGACTGACATAGATTTTTTTTTTTTAAAGGCCCTTATGTTAATATTTCTGTGAGCTTGCATTAGGTTTGTAAAGTGATGATAATTTTCTGCCTCGCAGATTAAAGCACACACAGTCCTGCCTGAGGATTATGAATTGGAGTGCCTTGTATATATTTTGAAATGTTGGAAGGACAAAGAGCAAGGTAGGTAAAACTGACTGAATTGCTGTCCTGATTTTTCTGTAGCTAACATGTACAGATGCATGTAACAGGTAATAAAATGCATTTGTGTATAGGGTCTCAACGTGAGGCAACCCGATTGCTAGAAACTTGAAGTCATGCAAAAATATGATCCATATACGGAAAGTCAGCTTAACTTTAGCAGAGCTGCTACTGGCTTCAATGTAATTAAGTGCTAATCGTAGGGGTGTGCTGTTTTGCAAGGCAGTAAACCGGTTTCCTGAGCGGATAAACTCGGAGGTCAAAGGCCAGGGAGTTGGCTCCATCGGGGGACCAGGATCACTGCTGAGAAAAGCAGCACACCTGTCCTGTTATTGTGATTACGAGACAAAATGTGAATAAAGCCAGTAAAACAAAGTAACTTGAAAGTCTGGAAAATTTATTGACATAACTGTAAAGAGTGGCATATCTTACGCAGAGCGAGCAGGGAGCCAGGCTCTGCTGGGACCCACGGGACAGCACTCAGCTCGCCAATGTTGAGCAGTTGAAGGGGACCCAGTCAGAGGGCTGCAGGGCCACTGCCTCTTGGTGCTCTCTTGGGAAAGCCACCCGGGCTTTCTAAGGTTATGTTTTTCAAGCTATACAATGAGGACATTAGTAAACTTCACAGAGGAGTTTCCAAGTGCAAATAACAAATTACGTATAGCCCTTTAGTATAATAAGATGGAAAGTTTAATCCATAGTAAATAAAAAAGGCAGCTGTTCCATATGTTTCGGTAAGCAGCACTGTGCATAAGAATTTCAAGAATTGATGTACTTAAAGTAAAAAAAAAAAAGCCATAGAGTTTCATGAAAAAGGAGAAAAAAACCTTTGAGAGTAAGTTAAAACAACCATAGTTCATTCATTGTCTGGAAAGAGAGAGGTGCTGTGATTTTTATCACCAGAACAGCACATTTATCAGTGAGTAATTGGACTGTTAGTAAGCACTAGTAGGAAACATCCATCCCAGCATGAAACGCTGGGACCTGACACAGGGAGAAGTATGGACGTATTGTTTCTGCATCATGAAATCCAAACTTCTGAGGCTCATTTCTGTGGCACATAGACTCATATAGTTTGAAAACCATCAACCGTCATTTTTTGATCCGGCAAGAATATCGTATGAGCAAAGAAAAAGTAGTTCTTCCTCAAACCCCAAACCCAAGAGCTGATATTTCAGCACAATTATATTAATATTTGAAATACTCCTGACATATGGAGAAATGAGCTTGTGGAACTTCCTGTCACAGGAATGAGTGGAACAAAGAATTTAGTTATTTCACAAAGGCTGAGACACTTCTAATCATAAGCAAAAATATGCATATGCATAACTTCATATGCAGATGTTTTTATTCCAGCAGCACATACTGTTAAAGCCTTTAGGGATATACCTGGAGAAATAAGAAAGGTGGATTGGTTTGGGGTCTAAATGAATGTAGCTGTCCCCGATTAGCCCTCACACTTGTCACAAGACACTTCACAAACCCAGGCAGCCTTCTCACATCCCTACGGCACAAAGCTCCTGCATCTGGACATCGAGTAAATTGGAAAGGGAGAGAAGACTCCTTCTGTCTGCACAGCTTATTAAAAAAATTACATTTTCCCTGCCTCCTACGCTGGAGAATCTGATACCAATGGTATTAGTGAAATGATATCACAGAAGCTGGATTTAAGGTCTGATCCCACCTCACAGTCCCTGCACTTTACATAAATGATGACTGTTAGCCTGCAGTGCTCACCCTGTGTGTCTTCAAGGTGATGAGATGTTCACTTTTCTCATATGTATGGTATGAACCTTACAAATGCATGTAAATACCTGATGAAGGGATTAGAGAAGATGGAGGCAAGCCTTTCTCAGTGGTGCCCACTGACCAGACAAGAGTCAGTGGGCACAAATGGGAATACAAGAAATTCCATTTAAACATGAGACCTTTTTACTGTGAAGGTGGTCAAATCTTGGAACAGGAACAGAGAGTATGTGGAGTCTCAAGGATATTTTTAATAACCTCGGAGATATTTAAAACCTGACTGGACACAACCCTGAGCACCCTGCTCTCACTGCCCCTGCTCTGCACTGCGGGGCTGGGCTAGACGATCACCAGAGCTGCCTTCCTACTTCAGCTGTTCTGCGCATCTGTCAAAATAACAATCAACCTAACAATCAGCGTGATGATTGTTCCATTTGAGTAATCTACCTGTATCTTTACTGATGAAGAAAATAAACTGTATGACTTTCACATCCCCTAGACAGAGTACACAGTATTAATGGAAGACAGCAGCATTGACTTGCAATTAGTTTTTTTAAGATCTGGACGTTACTGATTTTCAATGGTGCAGAACTAATTCATGTACAATAACTCTCCACTCACATACACCACTGCAGTAATACTATGTGGTTACTATAGAAGGGTTTTTATTTCTAGATCTCTAGGGACATTGCAGATGCACTACACAGTTACACCTGATTTCATACAATCCTAGAAAATCACACTGGAAAGGCCTTTAAACCCAAAGCAAATTAGCCTAATCTGTTAGATAAAGCTCTCAAGGTTCTCCAAAATGGAGACTCCAAGACTTCCTCAGGCCACCTGCTACCGCACTTGGAGGAAGCTTTCCCTTACAGCAAAAGTGAATCCCCCTTCCTGTAATTCTTATTTTATCTATCCTGGACATGAAAAATAGGCTCTTTTCAACAGCCTTTTTATGTACTCGAAAGGTTGATGTCTTTTTTCTTGACTGAACAAGGCCGTGTTTCCTAGATCTGCGATCACTCTCACTGACCATACCTGGACTCTTTCCAGTTAGTCCACATCTTTCTTTAATTTACACAAATGACATAAGAGAAAAGTCTGACTTTATAGATGGAGTTGCTGCACAAATGGTGGTTTTTGGGAGTTTGGGGAACAAACCAGAAACAATGCTGGCTTTTGGAACAAAACCAAGCTTTAAAAATATTGCAAAAAATGCCTTAGAGGAAAAAAAAAAATCCTGGAATATCTTAATGGTCTCCAATCCTTGTTCTCAGAGCAAGTACTTCTAGTGGTTTAAGATGCTACTACTCTTCCGCCAGAGGTTTTTCCCTGAGTAGCAGTGTTGGATATATTCAGAGAAGCTAAATCTAGATCATGATGCACTTCTAACTTAACTTGTTGTATAAAACCTCTGCATCAAGCCCAAGAGTTGCTGGTTAAGCTAGGCAAATCTTTTAGAAAGACAGCCAATCTTGATTTAAGGACTGCCAATGATAAGGAATATACTAGATCCCTAGATAAATTATTCCAGTGGTTAATTACCCAACCTAATTGCTTGTTTGAATTTGTCCAGCTAAAGCTTCCAGTCACTGGATACTGTTATGCTTTTGTTTACTAAACAAAAGATTCCTCTACTATCAGAAATATCTCTTCAGCTGCTCACTGTAATGCAGCTGTCTCAGATGTTAGGTCACTTCTGTAGCCCTCTTCTGTAGCCTTTCTAATATGCTAATAATTTATTTAGCATGTTTAGTATTTGCTTATTTATTTAGGATACCAGAGCCACTGGGGTTCAATAATCATCTAGTGGCACATACAAAGGCAACTACAACAGCCAAAACGTTTGAGGCTATTTCGTAGTGATTCAGATCAGGTCTTTATTGCTTGGGACCCACTGTATATGGATTTCTTCGATCTCATGAAGAATGTCTCTTGCACCAACATCTTCCTTCTTCATCCAGTAGCACAGCAAGTGAGAGGGTTGAGCAAGTGACTTGAGAGCTCAGTTCCACTTTAAGGAGTGACTGAAGTAACTTAGTCTGCTGACTTAAGAAGGCTTGTTTTTTGAATGAGTTAGTTGCTTCTTAAAGTGGTGTTTTGCACTTTTAAGGGTCTTGAAAATTGTCCAAATAGTCTTAGCCATAAGAAAGGTGAACAGAACTGTAGCCATCTGTCCCCACCATGCTGTGGGGAGGTCCTGTTAAGTATCTGCAGCTACAGTTTGCCATCCAGTAGCATTACTGAGTCGTGTGTTCTTCTTGAGATTATTTTGTGTCTGGTTTCCCTGGAAACTTTGAGCATAAACAGAAGACAAAGGCCTTCTGCCTACTGAGAATTTCTTGATATTGGGCAGATTGGATAAGCAGCTACTGCACATGTGCAGATTGACTCAAACATGCATGTGCAGTGAGTTGGATTTATCCTGGATATGCTGAATTTAACAGCACAGGGACTGGAAGTGTGATATTTACCAGACGCATCTAGTCCCTGCATCTGCATTGTAGTCAGTCTGCTTATGCACAGTTAATTTGCCACACCTAGAATGTATGTAACATACTGCATGTTTGTATAGGCCATTAAGGTCACTTGAGTCCTGCACCTTATATGCACCCTGAGCGCACTGCACACTGGCATTGTGCAGACAAGTGCAACTCTTTCTTTGACCAATGGTTGCATTGATAGCCACTGCAGTGGGACTTACACACTGATGAAAAATACGTAATTCATAAATTTCATTTTGTAGAAATACCTTAAAGAAGGAGTAAATATATCTTGCTTTGTGATTTTAATTCAAACTGATTCATCTAGAATATACTTTATCTCTAAGGTACTATTGACCTCCTTTTGATTAACTTTTCAGAGTTTTAAGATAGCATCTTAGTGAAAACATGTAGTGTTAGCATTGAAAGTTTTTCCACCTCTACATTTTTTTTTTTTTACTTAGCTGTGCTTTTTCACCATAAAATCAGAGGAAATCTTTTAATGTTGGCTAATTAACAGGACATTCCGCAAGCCCTGAATTGTTTAATTCCACAAGTTCCGTACCATTGCACCCAAAACAGAATACAGACATTTAAATAGGTTATAAACACTTTCTCAGACGTTTTTTATTACTCTTTTACTGTTTGTAGGTGTTAAAAGTCAAAGCGATAATAGTAGATAAGATCACCTACACCTTTTTTGTTATTATCATTCTTTAAGGCTATGTTAGATAGCACTTCCTTCTAACACAGAGAAAAGAATGGGACCATCATTACCAATCCTATCACATAAAACAAGGAAAGGAAAGAATCCAAGTTATGCTGAGAATAGACCATACGATGATAAGCATCTTCACTATCTCTGCCATACATCATTTACCTCTAAAATTACTTTGATCTAATACACAGGCTTTGATCTAAAGAAATTAACCATCTTCCCATCTCTTGGTGAGATGAAGGTGAGACCATATATCCAGCTTTAGTGGCAGGATACTTTATTAGTTTGGTTCACTTCCCGTTTTGCTCCCAGAATGTCCATGTGTGTGTTGCTTTGCTCTTGATCTGTTCTGGGGCAGCCAAATGTCTCCTTTCCAGAGAAACAGCCAGTTCACTCCAGGGTCTACTCCAGGTGGAGTATTCTAACCATGCTTAGTTTGGGTCCCAACTCCAATAGTGCAGCACTCTCAAATGTCTTTCTGTACTTGAGATCTGCAACATGCATCCTTGGCATCAAAATTACCATGAGAATGGCTACAGCAGAGCTTTGTCATTATTTCAGGCACTCAACACTGAAAAAGCCCATAAAATTACCAATTGTATTTCAAGACCGGAGGGCGATTACACTGTACCTTATAGTTCCAGCACTTAATAGTGTGGGTATGAGCCAGAGCACACCAACTGAGCAGGGAGCCAGGACTCAGCATACAGACGTAGGTAGCTGCCAGAACCAGCAGTGGCCAACACCAATTACATCAAAACAAACAAGTAAAAAATTAAATCCCCCTATATATATATGTATATGAGTGGATTTATATATTTTTATATATATATGTGACTTCTGGGGTGGGTTTTCCCATTTAAAAGTTCTTCTTCCCTCACCAGCTACAACATTTTGAGCAGGACTATGGCACCAGAACATTGCACAGGGTTAATGCTTCTATAGAGCTCGTGACTCACAGGGTGCATTTCCTTGTCTCTCCTATGTGGATATTATACAGCTTTTGAGCTGATAAGTACTGTTTGTTTAGCTCAACGAGTAAAAGCTTTCACTTTTTACATTTTCTAGTGTCTCCCTGCCTTCTGACTCATAATGACTGTTTGCTCTTCTATACTCTCTTCTTCTGGCTGATGTCAAACTGCAAAACAACAAATACATTTGACTACATGATATCACAGTGGGTTGGTCCCAGGATGTGTAACTCTATCTATTTAATTAGGTAGCAATCAATCTGAATATGTTCAATATATTCTCTCATCATCGTAGCATTTGTTGGAGCCAATGTGTTACCCAGGTGGTTGCCATTCCCTAGTTCAAAGTGAATGGGAGATCATAGGACATGGATGTAGCTGACAGCTTTAAACCAGACCTCAGACATTATCTGATTTTTCTCTGAATAACTGAAAGGTTATTAGCAATCACATATTGCAAAATTTTCTGATTCGGGGCTGCCTGTGTATACTGGCTTGTGTATGGGTTTCATCAGATGGTAATTGGACATTCATAATCGCATGTCCTGATGACATGCAAAGTTCCAGGTAAGCTACACACTCAAAAACCTAGAATATGGACTAGTTTAATTTCTACCGCCCTTCTGAACAGAAAAACTTATATGTGAAAATCAGTCCTGAACCCCTTTCTATCAGAGAAAGAGTATGATGTTTTTTATTACATTTTTAAATGAACCAGAAAGAAAAATTAAACAGGCATGAACAGGTTCTTAAACAGAGCAGGTAATGATATGAAGAAAAAGCAGTCATTCTTCTAAGCTCTATTGCTTAGTTTAACACCATATGGGCATAGATGTTTGCTCACTTACTTAGTTAACTTCATTATACAGTATATCTTATCAATCCATGAATGTTTTCAGTTTTCTGCCTGGGGATCAAAAACTGTGCCCAAATAAAATTCCCACTGAAGTCCATAGTAGTTTTGTCAAAACAGAAACTGTAGAACTTGGCAAGAGAATAGGAAAAAAATATCATGGGGTTTTTTATCTTTTTTTTTTTAAGGTAAAAGGATGGGGTTTTTAATGGATTTTACATGTATGTTTTATAGATTAAATATATATATGAATTTTGGAAATGGCCTTCATTAACAAACAGCTGCTTTCTATGCAAATAAGGAAAAGGTAATGCTAAAGGGTCCTGATAGGACTTCATCTGGAATACTTTCACAGTTTTGAATATTCCTCTGTACAACAGATAAACTGAAACTGAACATGGTGCAGGAAGAGTTTTTTCGGTCCTCCTCTGATCCTCCCTGTAACTTACAGGATGATGATACTAAAAAGTTTTTGTTTCGGTATACCTAATAAAGCAAAAGTTGAAAAAAGAGCTATAAACACATCAAAAGTGTAATATCAGACCTGGTAAAGGATTGTTTAAACTAAAGGAAAAGTACAAAACAAACAGGAATAAACCAGCCATGAATAAGCTACGAATGAAAATTAGAATATGGCTTCAGATCAAAAGAGCGGTAAGGTTTTCATTCACCTGTCCAATGAGAGTAGTAGGACATGGCCAGGTCTCCTGCTGTCCCCTGGCACAACTCATGGGCAACCCCAGTGGAGTAATGCACTTCTTCTGCATTATCTAACCTATGCACTCTTAAAACAGTATGGTTGAGGTTAGGCTTCGGCTCTGGAAACATTGACAATCTCAACACTTTCTTTGGTTATTCACAGAATACTTTTGTTTAAACCACAACATTGTCAATAAAATACTAGCGCCCAAAACTTTGCTTGCATCCATGTAGATGTGGAACTAGTCTACAGGTCTGGTGGTGATATCTGTGTTGATCTCAAAGAGAAAGAATGTGGTGTTGAATTATCCCTAGGTACTCAATGACATATCACCAAAATCTCCACCAAATCTCACCAAAATCTCTGGGTTTCCCGTGTTCACATCAAAATAATTGTATCTCAAACTAGCAACTGGAAGATGTGATGCCATTTTTTTTTTTATTATTATTTTGTTAAACAGGTTTGGGTTTCATATTTATAAAGACTTTATTGTAGCCTGCTTAGTTTGCTTTGATTTCTTTCCGTTCCTAACCTAGCTCAGATACCTTTATCATCTTTCAGGTCTGAAAAATTACTATAAAACAGTCTGTCTCTGGTATAATCACAACATAAAGTATATTTTTATGTTTAATATAAGGAAATTATGCGTTTAAAGTTAAAGCAACATATAATTAATAGCAAACCTGGCTAATGATAGCTAAAATACATCAAAGCATGCTCCAGCCCATTGGCTAGTATACATGCTTTCGGCAAACTACTAACTTCCAAGCAAATTAACTTCTTTTCTAACTAGGGATCTTTTTAAGTTTTATAGTGGGAGACGCTGATTGAAGCTTTGAT
The DNA here is from genome assembly GCA_013401275.1 of Pandion haliaetus. Lineage (NCBI taxonomy): Eukaryota > Metazoa > Chordata > Aves > Accipitriformes > Pandionidae > Pandion > Pandion haliaetus. Next base: position 55,440 of record VYZV01021626.1, on the reverse strand, counting down.
TCATTAATAAAATGATAGATTCATGTCATTAACTCATGCAGTTGATGCATCTTCCTGTAGTATTTCACTTTATGACTGCTGAACATGTGGTACTTCTGTATGTGTTCAAATACAACCACTGTTATGGCAGTTGTGTTTGTGTCATATGTGTGGGACTTAGGTCAAGGGCTAATGTAACAAAAGGAGGCCCTTTTGGGGAGTTACATTGGCTGCTGATTTCATAGATACTTTTCCCATCAGTTTGTTTTACTCATCTAACAGCAGCAAAAGGAAGGCTTAGATGCTTTGCAAGTAATTTTTACCGATCTGTGGATGTTTATGGCTAAAGAACATTACAAGGACTATTCTAACTTTCTGCATAATACATTATATTGACTTCCTTCAGTGAAGAGAATCACTACGGTCTGTTACCTAAGTAAGTTCTATCAAGTGAAGTTATATAGAGCCAAATTACAGTGTATCCAGCCTAGAATTAGATTGGGATCTTCAAAGAAATCACAGGGAGTTTGCTAGTACAAAAAGTCTGCTCATCTTCCTACTTTTAAAACATTCACTGTTGAGTTGACTTTGTAGAACTGAATCTGCATGAGAAAATTATATCGAGAAAATTATATCAAGAAAATCATTACTGGCAAAGCTATATATAGGCTTTGAGAAAGACCTTGCACAGATCTTCACTTGTTCATAAAGTTCTCTCCCAATTCCTGTCTGTGTTGTGTTTAATTGCCAAGTGAGTCATCAGGATGTAGCTACCATTTTTTGTCCTATTATCAAATGTTTTGAAGATGGCTGTGCCATCCCCTCTAACTCACTGGGCCTTTCTTGCATATTGATTGTTTATCTCATGAAGATTCAATGACATCATGCTTCCTTGCCCTTGAGGGATGGGCCTAAACTAAGCACAGCAGAATTACAGGGTTTCAAGAAGCCCTCTGTTCAAAGTGTCCTCACAGCTGTGAGTCAACTTTCCTTCATTGATGCTGTATTTTCATAGCATTGTTCAGCTCTAATGATGAGAAGCCAGTTGCACAATTAAGATAGATGCAGTCTTGTTTCCCTGCTTACTAATCTCAAGAAGCTGTTGTGCTTTATGTTTCATCTAACAAGAAGTGTAAGGTGGAGCTTTGAGAAAATGAGAACATGTTCAGACCCATTTTCTGATGGAGTTTTTTCAGATGGCTCTGAAATCATATATGGCCATCATCCATCATTAATAGCTAGTTTAACTATTATAGCAACTCAGTTCCTCATCAGCTGAGTAGCGTTTCAGTTATGTGCTTGTACTGAAGTATAGATGGAAAGAGAGGGAAAGTAGTAGAGGAAAAAAAAGAGAAATATGATGTGTTCAATTAAAAATTCTAGATCAAAATGAAGCAAATTCATAACCTCATTCTCCATATATTTGAAACTCTACACAATATTCGCATCTTCTGCTCAGAAGATACTCTCATCTCCCTGATCATAGAATTATTTCTCTGTATGCCCTTTATTCATCACTATCATTACACATTACTCATTTTTACTCCTACTCAGAGTAGATAATCAGAATCACTTAGTTCCACATTTCTGATCAGCTGTCTCCTACTGCCCTGTAAGTGCTGCAGTAAAAGATTTTTCTGAGGTTATGGCAACATGTTGCAAGAGCTCATGTTTCTCTAATTCAGAAAAAAAGTAATTAAATAGAAATAAGAATTACTTGCAGTCTGACTTCACTCTAAACACACTTTCTTTACTTGGAAAGTATTACAGCAACTGATTTATTTGCAGATCTTCTGAAGACGTTCCTATCACTTCTGAAAAAAAAGGCAAATGTCTGTGCCTTTGAAAAGTAAAGCAATCACTTCTGTCATTTGCACAAGTCTAAATCTGGAGTCATAGGCAGACACTGATTTTAGTTTTCTATCATAACCCAACCTGGAAACAGCAGTGTTTCAGGAGCTGATTCATGAGCAAATCAAACAGCTTGGCCCTACAGGCAGCATTATCCATCAGAGAGGTTGGGTTGGGAACATCACCTTGTTTGATATTAATCAATGTGCCATTCCTAAAATAGCATGGTCTAAATACTTGATTTGTACAATGGTGAAACTAAGAATTGAAGATTAATTCTGTCTTTTGTTCTTGACAAAAGGGTCAATACAGCATTCCAAGGTGACAGATAGGAGCTCTAGATTCCCAGTAAAGGAATTAAAAGAGAAAGAGGGGCACAGGACAGCTTATTAAAGACAGTCCTTTGAATCTCAGTGTGTGGGACACATCAGACGCAGGGAAGAGAGAAGATGCAGAACAGAGGACAAGACACACACTTGATGCCTACGGGGATTTGGGATAGTGCAGAAGCCCACAGCAGAGTCTGGGAGGGGAGCTGTAACTTACCTTGTAGAAGCAGTGGCTAGGAAAAGGGAAGAAGGAACAGCCATGGCTTCCTATTGAGGCCATGTGGGAAACTGATCCCATCCCAAAGCAACTCATAATGACTTCCATAAGCTACCTTAGCTTCATCCCTCCCCTACATAAAAGGGACAGAGGGTGTACACTGTCTACCACAAGTGGTTTTTCTCACTGGGTTTGGTTGGGGTTTTTTAGTACACTTTTTTTTAAGATACTTCTTTTTTTAAAGGCAGCTGATAAATGGATGTCTTTGTTTATGTAAGATTTCAGAGCACCAACACTTGTTTTCTTTCTAAAGCAGCACAAATGCAAAATTATGCTGACATTTTCCACATACCGGAATTTCTGTTAAAGAAACTGCTTTGTTTGAAAATTGAAAGGGATTAAAAATTTAAAAATACAAGGAAGAAAATAGGAAGATAAACAAGTGTCCAGGCCAAGAAACTGGTTGCCCAAAGAGTGCACCAGGCCATAACAAGAACCTACTTACTGTCAGAAGATTTCACAAAACTACTGTGTCTCACTAACCGTTTCAATCCTAAGAAATTAATGTTTTCTGACACTAGGCCACTGAAAAATTTTCTCAATAAATTGAGAGTATGCACATGTATGCAAGTGTGACACTGTATGTATATCTGCATAAAGGTGTCAGTCACTTATGTCCGCTCCCACTGAATGGAGCTCTGCTGTGCTCCTGCCGGCTGGTGGAACATGTGAGTTCAGCACTGGACAAGCATCACTGGTCATGATGATATGAAATAAACAACAGGTACATCAAATAAATAAGTGGAATTGTATTAATATTGTATCAATATTCTTATAAACTCCATGTGCAGAGACACTTTCCTGCCCATCTTCCCCCCGCTGAATCCATGTCTTTTCCAGAAAGAGTGTTAAAAATTGTTCACTTGAGAAATGGATTATGCCAGCATATCCTCGCTGCAACTGCTGGCAGAAGGCAGTTTTCAGTTGCATCTAAAGAGTTGTATCCTGTAAGTTTTGCGAGACCTTTAAATTTAGAAAGAAGTCAATAACAACTGAAGACTACATAAGGAAGTCCAACAGACTTCCCCAGTAAACCAAACACCAAGTGAAAAACTTCCCTTGTCAGAACAAGATATTTTTGTTTTCATTGACAGTTAGTCTGGTCTTTAGAGTCACTTAGTCATTACTAGCTACCTGCTCAAGGAGACAATTGGGTTTATCCATTTGTCTCTGAAGTCTGTGGAATCCCTTCTTTAAGCTTCTACGTGAGCTAGACCTGACTTTTTAAAAATCGCTGCCTCCAACTATTCAACTATTCTTGTGCTGAGGGACAGAATTATGCACACAAAAGGTACCACACTGGGATTACAAATGCATACCTACTACCCACTATGCCACGAGCTGGAGAGCATGATTATTAAGTATCAAAGACAGAGACTTTTATGGAGAAGAATGAGTCACAGAAGCAATATATTCTTTTCTTTCTCACTAAACAAAAGAAGACAGTGCCAATTAAAATCAAACCATCCCTCCTTCTAAACAATAACAACCATAGGTGCTAACCTAGTCAAATATATCTTTCTCTATGTCCCCTCACTGTCAATGTGATAATACTGCAGTGGCAAGGACCACGAGTGTGACACTTTATTATAAAATTTGTCTATTAAAGAGTGTTAAAAATTTGGAAAAGACTGTGACTATTTTCTGCTGTTCATTTACATAAATTTGGGATGTCTCTCACTTATTACTATTCTTATGACATTTTCTTTCCTGTAAAAAAAGTAATTTTCCTGTTTGTGGATATTTATTAGAAACAAAATATTTCTTCTGTAACTGATAACATTTAAAAACAGTGTGCAACAATTCCTGATGGTTTGCATATATACTTTTATCTTATCAAGTGGAAATCCAGAAAAGTGTTTGAAATTACAGGTAATGATAGGCATGGTGCTATAAAAGTAAGATGAAAATATCGATTTGAAATTATAAGACTTGCAGACTCACACCATGCTGAGGTTGTGTTAGCAGACCCATGGATGAATGGTTGGGATAACTAACCCCATGCTGATCACTGAACCTACATTTTGCACACTATTCCTTTGATTTAGGCTTTATTATGATTATCTAACCTTTTAAGAAGCCCCAGACCCATCTTTATTTCCTGCAAATCAGCTTGCTAGAGAACTGTTTTTTATTTCTGCCTTTAAACATCTACCTGCCCTCAAAGCTTCCAAATACTTATATGCAACAACTTACTTTTTCAAGCCTAAAATGGACATTGATTCAATCCTGAATCTGCAACTGGTTATCCACAGCAATGTATAGGCTGTTGCTACCCTATTTGTTGATCTATTTCTGTAGGGAGCAGTGACATTTATGTGACTTTCTGAATATCAGTTCTAAAGCAGGTGCGTAAAGATGGAAGGGTTTAAAAGTAGCCTCTTTCTGCACCTGCGTATATGTACTCACCACAACATTTGTAATGCCATTTTACAGGAGATGAAGCGTAGACAGATTACAGAATGGCAATAAAAACAGGATTTGTTTAAATGATCTAGGGGTCCTAGCAAAGTCATTTGACTGACTGCCCTGTATGTAAAGCATATGACTCAATCAGAGACCGCCTTCCCAAATTCCTTTCCCATTAAGAATTGGGTGTGGCAAGGGAAATCATGTGTGATTGCTTTGGTAAAAACCTGTTAGCCATATGAGTTTGAGATGGCTGTATTTTTTGGGTGGCAAAGCAAATGAGTAAGTTATGTTGGTCATTCTGAGTATGTACCAGCGTGGCCTTTGTACCACATCACACAGGCCCTCCTGTATTGTTCCAAATGCAGCAAGAAACCCAGGCCATTATTTTAGTTTTAGGAGCAAACCATTTTAATATTCTTTGTTAACACAGGTTTTTTCTCATTAAGAAATTATTTCATGAGATACATAGAGGGGAAAAAGTTACTTTGAACTTAATATAGGGTTTTTAGACAAAATAGTGTATTCTCAGTAAGATACAGATATTTTAAGATTAGCCATTAGTACAACATCCCTTCCATAGTTCTCCTGCTAGTTTGTCAAACTAGTCATAATGAAAATGTAATTTTTATTAGTGATGATGTCGTGAGAAAGAAGGAATAAAAATTTGTTTCTAAAGCCTAGCATTAGTGTATGCAGACTAGCAATTATAGGGGCAAAATTATTTATAAAGTTCTTTAACAAAATATATGGTGTAGAAGGACCTGAGAAGAAATAAAATAGGTGGTTCATAATGCCATTGTCCATCCTTTCACAAATTAGGTGCTGCTGTTGAGCAAGAGCACTCTGAGATAGCTAGCTCTGTTCTTCAGACACAATGGAGCTGTTCACAACACGAGTCAAGTTCTACGCAGGAGGAACAGGACTTGCTCACCAGTCAGTCCCTGGCAGTGGAGCGTATACAACAGGCCATGAGAACCACCTTCTTTGTGAAAAAAGTTTAATGCACTTCTCTCCCCTTGCCTTTGTAAACACTTAGCAAGAGAGATGGAAAATATGTTTTGGGAAAGGGAAGACAAATTTTTGTTGGGAATGGCTGACCAGCAGCCAGTGTGCTCCTGGAGCCAATTCAGGGGTTAAGGAAGGTAGAAGAACCTGATTAGTCCTTTGAAAAGTGACAGGCTTTGAACTTGGAAAATACTTGTGCTGATTTGTTAAATTGTCTTAGTGATGAACTACTTGAAAGAAGTGTTCTTGTTTTATTCATGATTGCAATCCTCCTCACTTCGTCCACATATTTTTTTTTCCCTATCTTCCGTGCAGTTTTTTTACATACAGAGGCTCTTTCTAGTGAAGTCTATAGGAGTGGGTCAATAATGACATTTTTTTCTTTAAGCCTTTGAAACTGCAGTTTGCTTCTAAAAAGTGACTCTCTTAAAATAAATTCTCCTCATTCACAAATCTACTGATATTGAATAATAACAACTTTTTTTTTCCAAATAGTAATTTTTACCATTTCTTTCTTTTTCTATTATTGCAAAACTGATAGGAGAGAGAGAAACTGCATTCTGTTCCATCTTGAGCATCTTCAGGAGAATGCATGTCAACATCCAGTCAGCTATGTGTGAATAAATTTGCAGAAGATACCAAATTTGCACATGGGTCATGGAGAACTTCATTGTTCTAATGATATGTCCTGCTGTGTGCAGTGCAACACACAATTCCTGTAAAACATTCTTCAAGACTTGCATGGCAGAGTTGTCCAGACTGCAGTCCTGTCCTTGGCAGGCATATTGTAAGCTTCTCTACACAGATGTGTAGTACCCCTCATGAAGAGACAATCCTAGGGATTTTTTTCAATGAAATTTCTGAAAATTTTTCATGCTTGAAAACCAGATTTCTTCATGAGAAATATATACATTTTATCAAGAACTTAGCAGGCAAAGGCATGTCTTCAGAGATTTCTGATCAAAATGAAAAGAAATTCACTCAGTAGTAGTCAATAGCCCTATGTTCTGGACACTGGCAAGACCTAGAAGAGGCAAATTCAAATATTTTCTCTGCTGAAATCACTGCATGTATAAAATGCATGAACAAAAGCCATTCACAACATTTTCACATGTGCCAGGTGAGTGGTTTTGCTGCCAGACTTTTTTGTATGTGTTTTGCCATTTCACATGTTGTACAAAGCAAAATAATTTTAAAAATTCATCAGTCCTGAAGAGACCATGTGACTTGTTGACTGCGGTGCTTTAGTTTTTTTCCCAGCAGCCCTTACTCCAGATAAGCTCTGATGTTGGCCCTGTGATAAAACTTGGTAGGAGATGTTACTTCTGCAGTGCTAGACCTGTTTCTCCACCAGCCTCTGCTCAGGACTTACTTTTAGCCATTTGACTGTGGCCTAATTGATTACTGCAAAATAGGAGGACATGACACCCATAAGACCAGCCAGATCCTGTTTCACAGCATAGATTACATATTCACAGGATAATAGAGCAGCTTAATTAACCTTTTGGAAACTACTGCAAATTAGCTGTCTGACTATTTTACCTCTCCAGGCAGCTAAACTGCAAATCTGCTATTTTGTGATTATAGTTGCAAAAGCCCCTAATGGGCAACATTCACCTTCAACATACAGGAGTACAGACAGGGAGAGTAAACAGCGATCCTTTTCTAATGGTTGCTCCATGATCTATCTTCTGCATCCCATTGTCATTTGAGTGTCTGCTTTGCTGACACTGCTGGACTTGGAAATTTTCAGTATCCACTTAGCCAAAGGAAAGTTGATTAATATTTCCTGAGGATATTATGAACATTTGCCATCTAAATGTCAAATAACAGGGATAATACAGTCCTTTAAAGTTTCCTACTGAAATCTTAAATTGTGAATGGAAATGGAGTCTGACTCCTCCTTCAGAAATGTGCCAATGTTCAATGTTCATTGTTTCATTGGTTCTCAGTAACTCCAGACTGTATTTGTCTTTGTGGTGGGTTCACCCTGGCTGGACACCAGGTGCCCACCAAAGCCGCTCTATCTCTCCCCTCCTCAGCTGGACAGGGGAGAGAAAATATAATGAAAGGCTCCGGGGTCAAAATAAGGACAGGGAGAGATCACTCACCAATTACCATCATGGGCAAAATAGATTCTACTTGGGGAAAATTAACTTAATTTATTATCAAGCAACTAGAGTAGGGTAATGAGAAATAAAAACAAACCTTAAAACACCTTCCCTCACCCCTCCCTCCTTCCTGGCTCAGCTCCACTCCCGGTTCTCTCTCCCTCCTCCTCCCAGCAGCACAGGGGAACAGGGAATGGGGGTTCAGGTCAGCTCACCACACATTGTCTCTGCCGCTCCTTCCTCCTCAGGGAGAGGATTCCTCACTTGTCCCCTGCTCGAGCGTGGGGTCCCTCCCACAGGAGACAGTCCTCCATGAACTTCTCCAGCGTGGGTCCTTCCCACGGGCTGCAGTTCTTCACGAACTGCTCCAGTGTGGGTCCTTTCCATGGGGTACAGTCCCTCAGGAGCACACTGCTCCAGCATGGGTCCCCCAGAGGGTCACAAGTCCTGCTAGAAAACCTGCTCCGTGGGCTCCTCTCTCCACGCGTTGTCTCTGCTGTTGCTTCCTCCTCAGGGGCAGACTCATCACTCTTTCCCTGCTCCACCATGGGGCTCCTCTCACGGGAGACAGTCCACAAACTTCTCCAACGTGAGTCCTTTCACGGGCTGCAGTCCTTCAGGCACAGACTGCTCCAATGTGGGTCCCCCTGCCAGAAAACCTGCTCCAGCATGGGGTCCCCTCTCCACGGGGCCACAGGTCCTGCCAGGAGCCTCCTCCAGCGTGGGCTGCCCATGGGGTCGCAGCCTCCTTCAGGCACCCACCTGCTCTGGTGTGGGGTCCTCCATGGGCTACAGGTGGATATCTGCTCCACAGTGTACCTCCATGGGCTGCAGGGGAATGTCTGCTCTGGTGGGTCCATCTTGGAGCCGGCTGGCATTGGCTCTATTGGACATAGGGGAAGCTTCTAGCAGCTTCTCACAGAAGCCACCCCTATAGGACCCTCCCCCCAGTACCAAAACATTGCCGTGCAAACCCAATACACTCTTCATTTTAATCAAATTCCCTTCCATCACCTTTCCAACACATATTCATAAAAACGTGTATCATCAGCTGAGTGGGCAGCCCAGCAGCTGCCATGACACCTCACAGCACCCTCCGTTGCTAGGAAGGTAGCTGCAGTAATTATAAAACTATCTGGTTCTTTAATATTAGAAATATTCTTAAGTTTTCAAATACAAACCTATTCAGTAATAAAGTAACTGCAAAGCAGAAAGCAAAAGGTTTACACCGAGAAATATTTACTCCTTCGAAATATTTTCCCATAGCATGTTTCAAACATGGAGTTCTGTTGAAACAGACTTGTTCCCCCAAACAGCTCTTTTTTCATCAATCCGTGTTTGTCGCTGAGAATACAACTTACCTGAAGTTTCCCCTTTGGTGTTAACTCTCTCCAACATCTTACTGCATTTACTGAAAGGAGGCCAGCCCATTATCCCTGTTATGTTCTGGTCTCTGGTTATTTTGTCTAAATGCTTCTTTAAAGGGTTTATAATTCCAGTGTCACTCTCTGGCAGTTTACAGTTTATGCTACAACTTTCCAGGAGTCATGCAAAAATTTAATACATTAGCGGAGAGAATAGCTCCATCACATGCCAGATTTGGCTCTAGATGGGTGATAATACCAATTTCTGTACCAGTCTGCCAAACTGCACACTCCTGTTTTCCCTACACCCTTTCCTGGCAGTCCTAATTGCCTTTTCATACCATTGGAAAAATCTCCCTTTCTTTTCAGTTTTTGTAAGAAGTAAAAGTACGTTACATCAGTTTTAGCAAATGGAATTTTTTTTTTTTTTTTTGGTAAAGCAATAAAGAAGAGTAAGTATATTTGGCAATCAATTAAGACAGCTAGAAGAAACCTATCAATTTTAGCCCTTTCATCTGGCTCTTGAGAAAAGAGATATGTCCAGATGACAGGCATGCTTAAGCTGTCCTTTATTCCTCATATAGAAACACAAGGCTTATAATATGTACTTGGAAAAAAAAAATCTAGTTACAATCCCAGGCTAACGTGTGCAGTGAATTAGGTCTATCCTTCCAGAAGCTTTAATCTGTATGTCTGTTTTCTGGAAACTTTCCTAAGTCAGCTAAAGAAAATGTTCCAGATTCTGCTTGTGTGAACGCACATACAAGTAAATGCCTCTTGGATCATAAAATTACTCCTGTATGCCAAACATACTCCTGTTAGAAACCTCACCCCTGATTCTGATCTCACACCACTGTTACACCAACCTAGCTGAGGGATCAGAAACAAGAACAAGAAATTAGAAATTCCTTGTCTTTTGACAGTAAGTAGCTTTTTTAAAAATGAATTCCACAAGTCTCAATGGAAATTATCCTGATGGACAAGTTATTTATTGGCAAAACTACATTATTTTATGGCGCTGATCCAGCAGGGGACTTAAGCATGTGCTTACTTTTTAGCATGAGAGTATTCTCATTGGTTTCTGTACAGCTTCACATATTTAAAGCTAAGCTGTGTTTAAGTGCTTTGCTGGATTATGGCCTGTTTCTTCTGTCAATAACAGGAACTTAATGGAGATTATAGCTGCTATGGAGAGATGATATAAGTTTAAACAACTGAAAAAGATCAGACTGCATAGGACTGTTAAGTCCTATCAACCTTGTATATATTTTAGATCACGGTGCACTGACTCTTCTTAAAAATTTCAAGTACAGTTTTCTTATTTCCTGAAATGTATTCACTTCTTTGTCACAAGTATTCCAGATGGTCTCTATTCATAGGCACATCCGAACTGAACATGCGTGACTATTGCCATTGTGCAATAGCTGTTCTCTGGCTGATCTTGTAACTGATGAGGACTGGAAGATTCAGAATGAGACCAACAGTTTTTATTTTGGTATCACTTTATATAACAAAGTGAAGCTTTTCTAGTTCCTCGTTTATCTCCACAACACAGGAGTACACCAAGTTTCAGATATGCCTTTAAGTAATAGAATACTTCTTCAGGAGATTTTTTTCTGAGTGAGTTCCCTAGGACAGAGATTTAATAAATTTGCTTCTCAGCTGTCTTCCTCATAGCGACCGAGTGCTTTAAGCACTTAGGTTGAGATTTGCAGCATGAGATTTGCAGATAGTAACTGTGCTGTTGGGTGACTGTTCCTGTGGTCATACTGTTACCTCGTTTGAAGAAGGGCTTAGAGGTGGACTGGTGAGTACTGGCAGATTACCATTATTATATTCTTTATTATGATGTACTTTAAGATTATTAGAAAAGGCGACACCAATTCTACTTCATCTTCCTTACATTACCTCCCAGGGACATTATGAATTGAAGATGTACAGTTATATAAATGTCTATAAAGTTGTATAAATTACCAGATACTATTATCTGCCATAACTAAGTTGCTGAAAAGACACATTCCTTTAATGATCATATTCATGAAACCTCAGAAAGATCATTGGATCCACACACCAAGAAGCACTTTATAGGTAAGTAGGAAAATGCAGGTATCATTTCTGGTGGCTCCAGTAAATTTCTAAAGTAATATTACACCCTATATACCAGATGCAGGATATATGAGCCCATGCAAAGTACCACTGCAGCACTGCTGTAAAAATATATTTTATTGGGAAGGCTTTCCCTGTAGTCACCTGAATGACATCATACTTCAAAATATAGCACACTTTGAAATTATGTGCAACTGAGAGGCAGCTACAGATATCTTCTATCCAATGAAAAAGCCTTCTGTGTCAGGCTTTTGAGGTATACAAGACTGGGTATGACTGAAAGATTAGGCCACTGTGTAGTCTGCACAAACTGCTGGCTACTGAATATCTTGAGGCCAGATTTTTGTCACTGCATCATCAACACAGGTGATGAATTTTCAGGTCTTGGCATCCATATGACTGGACTGCAAAGCCATACCTGTGCTGTTGTGTCAGTCCAAGTGTGCTGTTCGTCTGTACGTTGCTGTGTTTCATGTGGGCATGTCACATAGCCCTTGTTTGCTGCATTAAGATAAGCATAATTCATCCCCTGTTCACTGCTCAGGAAGTCTTCTGGGTCTCTGTGTGTGTGGGGCTGGAGCTGTGAAAAGGCACTGGAGAACTGTTACATCTCCACACATTCTCATTGACAGTTTTGACAAGAAACTCATTTGGGCTTTTACTATGTCCTCATTTATGAGTTGAAAACATTGCTAAACTAGTGTTTGGTGAAGTGAAAAATTAGTAGCAAATACCTGAGTCTAATTTCGCTCTGAAGTGAGATTAAGTGGAACCTTAATTCTTGAGTTCTTGCCCCACCAGGCATCCAGGCCACCTGGCAAACATTGGCCGCTGAGTTCTTTTCTAATACTGAAAGCTATAACCATGCAAGATTTCTTTGTTGTCAACAAGGACAAAATAGGATTCAGCACTACTTTTTATAGATTTTCAGCTTGGCATGCTCCCGCTCCACAAATCAAACTGATGGTTTGATGAAAAATGTATTTTTGGTGTCTATAAATCTTATCTCACAAAGCTGTTGATACAGGTAAAATTTAGGGATGGAACAGGAAACCTGGTAACTGGAATGTCCTTCTGACCTTCAATATCCAAATATTGTATCTTTTTCATCATTCATATGAAACAATTCTTCCTTTCATATGACATATAATGGATGGAATTAATTTTAAAATACATACATTATAGACTATTTGTAAGAAAGCTAAAACAATACAGCTGTATGCCTGTATAGGAGCTGTAGCTCCTCTAGGGCTTAACAACAAAATGGTGTTTAAAGTTACAATAACTGTAATCAGGCATCATTGTAACTTGACGGCTCACGTAAAATAAAACAAATATCATGGTACCGCAACTTGTTAATAAAGGCAGTGAGAAAACAGCTTGGCTATCTTTGTGTGTACTGAAAAAAAAGAGAACCAAATTGTAAAATACATACCAAGAGCAACTACACTCAAGCAAGAATATTAGAATATTTTTCTTATGCGGAGTGTATTCCGCTCATGCCAGTATTGACTGAGAACAAATGGGTTGTGTGAAAAACAGCAATAAGAAGAGCAAAAGGCAATGCAAAATATAATTCAGTTTTGTAGAAATGTTCATGGTGTGTGTAACAAGTAAAGGAAAAGCATTAATCTGCAAAAAGGGAATGAGAGCTTAAACTACATATGCACTAGTTTCTGATTAAAAAATAAATATACTCAGCTCTTAAGAAAAGAAACTTTTAAGAAAGCAATGCTAAATTCAGAATAGAAACAAACACAGATCTAAATGACTTTCCATTCTGTCCTTAATCTAGGAGCTGTGATTTTCAAATGTATATAAATGTGATAAAATAATTCTTAAGCATCTGGCTAAAACTGTTTTGAGCAGTAATTAAATAAAGCCCAAGAGTGGAGAGGACTCATTCAAGACATTTCTGGATTCTCCTGTTGGGAACATAACCTACATATATTTGATAAATCAACATAATGTGCAAAGTACTTGAGGATTGATTTGGACTAGTGTTAATGATTAATAAATCCTAAAGATTTAATACACTATTGTAAAGTATTACAGATGAGAAAGAACCAGTAACTCCATATTCCACATGCATCCTACTGCCTGAAGACAGTTTAACTTTTTCATATATCTCTACACCTTACAGGCAAAATGAATTGCAATTGTGTCTGAGTATTGCTTGAGCCTTATACAAAAAGAATACTTGCTGACAATAAATAGAAATCCTGTGTCCTTAGGAGAACTTATAGACCTCCATGGTAGGAATCATCTCACTGATCTTTATATGCATGGAGTGTAGGGGTTTGTGTTTGACCTAGCTTTCTAGACCCTCCATATAGTCAATAGCAAGAACTGGGCATTTGAGTTCAGCGGGTAACTTACAATCAAAGTAGTATTCAAAACAGCCAGAGGAACCATGCCTAGAACTGCTACTTTTTTTTGTTGACTGGAGTCAGTAAGACTTTGTAAATGAAGGCTATATATTTAGATCAAATTTATCCCTCCATTTTTCATCAAATGAATTCCACCCCCATCCTTTCTTTAAGGTTATCAGTAAGGCAACTTGTAATCATATACATTAATATTCAAATACTTGTTATTTTATTATTCTTAGAACTTTTGTGGTACAACTTCTGTTTGCTGATCCTCCTAATTTGTCTCTGTTGCTGGGAGATATTTGGATACCATTTTTGTAGGGTATCTCAAAGGCTTTTCATCCTAAACTTTGCATATATTGCTTCTGGGCAGATGCTATATTGTCAGGATATGTTTTCTCTCCTGTTCTCTTCACTGTGAAATCACATGAAGGAGAAAAGAGAGGAATTAAGTGTAGATGGCATGACCTCTGAATGGATATCCATGAGTCAGATGTGTATTTCATGCAGATTCTGCTGTTTATTTTATGATAACCTTATGGCATGAAAACAATTCCTTATGTACATACAATTCAATTATAGTAATTCTATGTTTGAACAATTCCTTTTAACCTGGTGGATATGGGGGGAGTTTACACTTCAATAGCCTGCATGAATAAAGAATGGCAAATGGTTGAGTATAATTCAAGCACACTTAAAGGTCTAAAGAGCACTTCTTCCTACTGCGTTCACACACAGGATAAATAGAAACAATAAACCCCACAATCCTGAGCAAAACCTTTCCAGATCACCTTTCTTGTTTCTCATTTAGGAACTCATTTACAAATGTAGCTCCTCTCCTAGTTGTACATGGAGGGGATGAAGAGGAGAGAAAGGAAGTGATTCTGGCAAAAAAATCTAGCCTCACAAAAAGAAAAGACAAAATAAAAAAGTTTCTCATTACATTACACTGTATTGGATATCACACAGTCTTTTTGAGATACCAAAGCAGCAGCACCTCCAATGCGCTGTGACAGCCTGAGTAGGCAGGGAAATGTCCCTCTGCACTATAAGTTGAAGAGTCAACTATATGGTTGGCTTAAGCATACTTAAGGGGCCTGTACTATCTATTCACTGTCTTGGTTGTAGCCTCAGTATATCCTGGTCTCAGAGCTAACACACCATTCCTATAAGCTGTCAAACCAAGAATCGGGATTGTAGTGAGCTTGCGTGGTGGGTTTTGGTAGCAGGGGGGCCTGCAGGGGTGGATTCTGTAAGAAGATGTCAGAAGCTTCCCCTATTTCTGGCAAAGCCGATGCCAGCCGGCTCCAAGACAGACCCACTGCTGGTCAAGGGAGAGCCCATCAGCAATGGTGGTAGTGCCTGTGGGATAACATATTTAAGAAGGGGGGGAAACTGCTGTGCAACTGCAGCCAGAAGAGAAAGGAGTGAGAATATGTGAGAACAACAACTCTGCAGGCACCAAGGTCCATGAAGAAGGAGGGGGAGGAGGTGCTCTAGGCCCCAGAGCAGAGATTCCCCTGCAGCCCATGGTGAATACCACAGTGAGGCAGGCTGTCCCCCTGCAGCCCATGGAGGTCCACAGTGGAGCAGATATCCACCTGCAGAATTTGGGCATGAGCTTACAGCATCTAGTTTCCTTAAACTGTCTCTCCCAGGCATGCTCTAGTTTTAAGAAGAGGCTTCGACCTGTGATGAACTGATTCTGTGCATACACCCTCACTCTCTCCGAAGTCCTAATTCCAATGATAGAGTAATATTTGCAAAAATTTGAAGGACAAGTTATTCATGAGGGGCAAGGGCCTGTCTAACTGGAGTTTTTGTGCAGACCCTGTTGCAATCTCTAGATTTGTGAATATCTTAGCAAATCTGTCTCTGAGCAGTAGTAAAAATAAGTGTTAATAATGTTATAGTCTCCTTTTTCCAGAGGTGCAGAAGGAGTCTCTTTCTCAACTTTACACGTGTGGTGATACTAGCAAAATTCAGAAATATACCTGTGTAACAATTTCCTGCCATCAAAGAGCATATGACTTGCTGAGGTTCGGAAAGTCATTAAAAAGAAGGACTGTCTTAGGGTTTGTGGGTTTGGTTTAAGATAGCCAAAGCTGACATTAATCATTCAAGTTTTCAAGTTACATCTACAAGGACACAGGACCCACAAGAGTGCTACCATCTCTCTTCTCTGCAGTCAGCTGCTCCAAAAACCCATTCATTATTCCTTTACGATATTGATCTAAATGCTGCTGTTCTGTGTGCATAAAAACAACTCCATGAGGAGTTTCCAAATCTATCCTGCCATTTTTGTCGGCCCTCTGCACAAATATATTCAGGCTGCTAAAACACCTTCCACTCCTCTCTCTAGTGAGAGTGAATTGCTGCTTCCATTATTAGCTCTGAAAAAAAGCCGAAACTAGAGCTAGTCCTGAATGCAACATCATGTTCGCTCACAGGATTGAGCAGCCGTGCTCATATTACACCCCCTTGAGCCCTTCATGTTGGCTGCCCATAAACTAGAGGATTTATTTTAAGCAGTCCCTGCTGGTTTTCAAAGCTCTTAATGCTAAGGGACCTGGTTTTTGCAAGACTTCCTTCTTGAGCCTCCTCCCAGAGCATATCCATGAGCTGACACCACATACTTCTGAGCTGTGCCACTTAGACTCGCTCGCAACATTAGTATGAGCTTTACCTCCTGCTGTGATAGCTTGGAGAGTATGCATTTCACTTCTCCAGACTCTCTGTCTTATCCCATGTGATCAATAGTTGTCTCCATTTGCAGTTGTCCAGTTAATGCACCTCACTATGAAATTAGATCCTCTAGAAGGAATCTCAGGGCTGGGTATCTCAAACACTGAGAAACTTTAAATGGGTACTTAATTTTGGAAGTTTAGCACATGATCATATTTTATAGTTTATAACAGCACTGTTCCTTTCATACTGTATGACAACAAAAAGGTAAGCACATATATGTGTGTGTGTATATATATGTAAGCACCAAAAATACCACAGGGGGTCTTTCAAGAGAGAAAAAATAGTAGTTTCCAACTTCCTATGACTGGTAATGAGAGAAAAAAACAACCCTGAACACTCCCCAAAAGCTGCTGTATAGAGAAGAGTAATTTTTTGGATAATAATCCTGTAGCAATGTTTACTTTTACAGTTTATAATGTATGATTTAATCAGAAGAGGCATACCCAAAGGAGAGTGCCCGGAAAGCTCTGCAGACCTTACAGGCTGGTACACAGTGGCTTCTCACCTGTTTACAACTGCACATTTTAAAACTTGATAAACACTTGCAACCAAGCCATAGCCTTGCTGACTAGATGGTCTTGAGTCTGGAATTATTCTGTGACTAAAATCAAGAAATACGTGGTACGTTCCAAATCAGAGTGTATTAGCACAACTGCAGAAGAGTGGAAGTCCCTCCTGTTTTCTCTTTCGCTATTTGTGCTGATGTAGTCCGGCCACACCTGTGAGCTGTGAAAGTCCTAAGAAAGTGTCGCTATGGCATCAGTTTATTTGCATGCTGATAGTCCCAAGCTTTGGGCTTTTGTCTTCTTTTTACTGCAGATTTCATTTCCAGAGGTCGGTGGAATCCACCTCAGGGACAGTTACCCAAGAGAAGCACACAGCTCACTGTAAGATCCAGACTCTGGTATATTAACAAAGCTCTCACACCATTGCTAACTTCTGCTGTCCCTGATTGCTACACGCAATGCTCACTCCATGCCTGTTTCAAAGTCCAAATGAAATTTTCTGTTGAATTTAGTGGGAACAGAATGAGGCTCCTAAGCCTTTTAACCCATAGCCTGTCTGGGCTGCATTGAAGCTGCCTGCGTTCAGACAGCATGGCAGTGCTCCATCCTACGATCCCTGAAGCTTAAGATCACTTCATTTTTCCTCTCTTTGTGGATCAGAAGTAATTGTTTTTGAATGTGTTTTTAGTAGGAAACTTTCCATAATATATTTTAAATTTATATACATCTACATATTTTTCTGCTGTATTTCCTTATACTGCGATACTCCCGAGGAAGCTTTCTAGTCCAAATTTCCTTTGGCTCTTTTCTTTGTCATTTTTTTCCTTTTTTCCCATTTCTTTAGCTTCTTCCCTTCCCCATCCCCTACCTCCCCCCATCTTGGTGCAAGATGTTTAAAAAGCGTGTTTTGTTTTGTTCTTTAGCAAGAAAAAACCACCCCTGCTTACTTTCTCAGTATTTGACTAAGCTCAGCAACAAAAAGTCTGCTCAGCACACAAAAAAGAGCACTGAGATAAGTTTTGGAGAACTAGCTTTAGATGGCCTCAAAGCCAAGAATAAGTAAAGATGTGCCAGGATTGGATTACCCACTGCTACATCTACCCACAGACTACACAGACAAAAAGGCCTTCTTGTGCTTGCGGGTCACCGTATTAACCCACAAGGTTCACTCAGCAAACACGTGTCCTTTTCAAAAGCTGCCCTTTTCTCAAAGCTGTGGTTTCCCTATCTGTGGTTTTGAGCAAAGTAAGCAGAGCTCTCTGCCAGTATTTCAGGCTAGCCATCACACTAAGACATCTTGTCAGAATTCAGCCATCTCTGTGGAGCTGGCGGGTGCCTCACTGAATTTCACAGAAGGAGGTGCTNTACCAAAAGGGGGGTTTTTTTTTTTTTTTTTTTTTTAACCAGACCATAGATCACATCCCTGCTAGTGAGTTGGGACAAAACTTTCCTCGTTACTGTGTTTCTTTTTGCAAAGGGAAAAGGATTTTAAATGGAACCCCCTGCCAGGTCTCTTACAGCTCTGTCCATAAGCCAGGGGTAGTACAATATCTGCTGCTAATCCAGAAGCAATATGCTGCAGTCATTAAGGTAGTTACTTACTACTGCGCTGATGAATGCACAAAAAAGAACAGAAAGGAAATTTGGCAGAGCAGATGGTGGATAATGATAGTGACAGTGAACAAAAATACTGTCGAGTATTGTGTCTGTTGGGGAGCCCGTTCCCCAATGTAAATATAAAGTAAACATGACATACGTATTAGGTAATTTTACAATCTACTGTTTTTGGCAGCTAGTTTGGCACTGGTCATTGTGTCTATTTTGGGGATCAACTGTATGGTCCCAGATTGCCATTTTTCCTCTGCCTTTCTTTCTCTTAAATTTCCTACAGTATATTATCACTTCATTTTAGTTTCACTTATTTCCTCTGACAGTAGAGCAGGCCAGGCACTGACTGCAGAGTCACTTCCTCCCTAAAACTCAATCTGTCTGAATGTTGCAAAAACTTTTCAAATTAAATGCTTTATTAAAACACATATATATTCAGCAGTTCACCTTCTCAAACATTGTTTTCCCCTGGGTGTTACATGCGCTAAGGATGCTTGCTCTGCTGCAAGGTGGAAGACCTTTCTCTCTTAACAGGTACCCTGCCTGGCATACAAGACAAAGCTGTGAGACCTGAAAGAGCAGCTTGGCATTCAAAAAGAGCTGAATACAGGCCTTTTTTGTGCATTTCTAGGAACTTCCTTTTTTTTTCTCTCCCCAGTTCCAGCCTGTTTTGCTACACATACTTTTCTGGCAGATATCAGTAGAGTTTTCAAATTAGATTAGGTCACATGGGTAAATGAAATTAACGTGGCATCAAAGGTTATCTGCTCTCCTTGTTTTTCACACATTTCCCTCTCCTTCCCTCCTTTTTAGTGCAAACTTTCTAAAGTCTTTTAAAGATAAAAGGACAAATCTCAGGCACAAGCTTTACTGAAGGTTTATACACCCACGGTTCAAGGAATGTCTATTTGCAACAAATTTTTTCAAGCTATTTTACACTTCCCTAATTACAGACTATTAGGGATCAAATTAACTAGGTCAAGTAATGAATGCCAGAACTGAGTTATAATGCATTCATATATGGGGGTAGTAGCTGGGATTAATGAAGTGATTCTGTACTAAAAGCATCAGCAATTAGTATTTTATTTGGAGGCTGGGGCTGAGGGGAGATCTTGGAAAATCCAAGTACTTCTGCTGCTAGCTTGATGATTTAAAACAGAGGTGTCTGCACATAAAACTTAATGATTCTCTCACAAAAGGCAACAGCATGTTCAGCTTTTCTCTGAATTTGCATAGACATGTATATTTGTTTGTGTCTGTGTGCGCATAGTCATTCTATTCAATGGAAATCCAAACCTTTTAAATTATCTTAGCTGATTGTTGTAATTTTTTTAATAATTGACGTGATTTAAAGGAAATTTAAAGAGAGAACAGGGTAGTGTCCTTGTTGCTTCGCAGCCCGTGAGCAAGGTCCATACATCAATGCCTGAATTATTTTCAGATGATTTAGTTTACTCCTACACTCAGATTGTAAAGCCGAAGTGTAGCAGTGGAGGCCTTATGCAGCAGAAATGATCCATGGCCTCATGGGGCACATTAGGCCATCTAAGTTCATGGGTCTGGCTTGGACACCTCGCCGAGCTATTCAGGAGCAACCCATGCTGGGCAGAATAACCATTTCCTCTGTGTTTCCACTGATGTATGGGGTGACTATGAAGGCTGATGTGAGGGCAACAAGAGATTAGCGAATACTTTCTTGTGAACCTTCTATGATCATCAAACCCACCCAGGTCTGGACAGAAAAATGCCAGCCGTCTTTGGCTTCCTATAATATTTTTGGTGGCATGGATTTAGACCTAGATAGTTTGGTAAACCAGACTCCCTCTTCTTGGAAATGGAGTGGAAATGGGCATTTCATCACTACACAGCAAGCTTCTCTAATGCATGCCAATTTTTTCTTGCATGATATTTGTTTTTAAATGCTGTCTTTTGAAAGACAGTTCATAGAATCAACATTTTCCATGATATTTATTAATTTGAAATAATTTTCTTAAGAAATAATAACTTTAAGATATTATAATAACAGCTTTTTCTTACAGCCATTGTTCCTTGAAACTAGATTTGTACTGATGTGTGGTAAAATGAAATATGTTGTCTCAGATTTGGAGTTGATCCATGTGCCAAGAATACATATTAGTTTTATTTAGGTTGTTTAAACCTTTACTTCAGTGTTTCATGACTGAATGTTTAACTATGCATTTTTCATTGTTTTCTCATTTTTTTCCCCTGAAATTCCCTAAGCTGCTTAGACAGGGGATGGAGGAAATTAATAAATATCCCAAAACTGATTGCCTATAAACCAGCACTGGATTACTGATTCACACGTACCATAATTGTTCTTTCAAAATAGCACATAAAACTAGTAATCCTTTACAGTACTTCTTCCTCATTCTACAGCTGATGAAAGATGCATGCTCACCGGTTGTGACCCTACAGAATTCGTAAGAATGCATCTGAATTTAGACTACAGATAGACATCCAGACTTCAGTGTTTTTGTTTCCACATTCATACAGCTTTTGTACAGCCCTCATTGCTTTGCAAGGGTGGGTAAATATTGCTGGTTAAGTCATGGATAAATCGTTATTGTTACTCAGTGACTAGAGTTAGTCTTACTAAGCACAAAGATTTGAGGGGAACTGTAAGCAGTATTTTTTCAAAGTCAAAAAATCACATCTGACAACACCAGATGTTATAGCTGTATTTCCAACTACATCAGAAAGAACTTTTTCAATAATTTCCAAACTGTCAAATCATTCAATTTACTCTGTCTCCTTGTTTCAGTGATTCTTACTTGTCCTTGTAGCTAGAAGAGGGACAACTTAAAAGAGAAGGGAGAGAAACAGAACAGGAAAAATATAAAGTCCATAGAGCAGAAAGGAAATGGACAACAGTGGTGATAAGAAGGAAAACAATTCTTTCTCAGTTCCTTCCTATTTCTGAGAAAGATAGCCTTCACTTCTGAAGGGCCAGCTGACGTTACAGACCCTGGGAATTTTTTACCCTCAACTTCACTGACTTTCTTTACTTCACTTTTCATAGTGGGATTTCTTCACCTCACCATACTTATCTCTCTTTGGCCAGAGCACAGGGGTTTCCTCAGAGTGCTGAGCGAGACAGCCAGGTCAGCTCTCTGTGCCTGCCTCCCATGGTTTCTGTCACTGATGGACCTCACTGCCACACCACTTCTCTCTTTCAGCCAGTTTAATTTTGTGACTGGAATTTTCTCTTTCCCAGTAGCCAATACAGTTTTCCCCAGTCTGGCAATCCTCTGGCCTTCCACAGACAAGAATTGGAAAACAAGGACCAAAAATAAAGTCCTGGTAAATAAGCACCAAACTCCTGCAAACAATGAAGGTGCAGCTCCAAAATAGATGACAACTGATCTTGTGCACATAATATCATTGACTACTTGTTTTATTTCTAGTTAGAGAATGCTGTATCTTCCAAGTGCTTGTACGTATCATATCAGAGAAAATAAAGAAATTGGAGTTATTCAAGTAAATTACAAATAAACATTTTTACTTTGTGAAAATGGTCTCCTTTTGGACTTTTTTTTAGTTTTAGTTTTTGTTTGGGGGAGTTTTTCAGGTTTGTATATAAAGTTTTTACCACTATTGAAATTTTTTTGAGGAAATACCACAAAATTTTTTTCTGATAATTACATCTGCTAACTTCTACATTGTTTTCATATTTGTAAGACTGCAGAAAATGACAGAAGGTAAAATTCCAAGTACAGTATAGAAATGAGACTGAGTGGGTGAGTGAGAACAAATATTGAAATTTTGGAATGATTCATTTAAGCCATGAAATATAGGACATATAATTCTAGCAATGGTTAAGTCTATTAACGTGGATTTCAAGGAAGATAAAGTTTAGATTTTTCCATTTTATAATAGTTTCCAGGCTATTGCCTTTTAAAATTGCAGGTTACAACTGACAAAATGTCATATGTGGAAGCCTGACTATAATGCAGCATTATGTCAGCAAATTACACTAATACAATATAAGATTTGAACTAACTATCAGTTACAAGCTTGCTTTCTGACAGATAAAATAAATCTAGAAAGTCCTTGACCCTCCTGCAAAATTTTAGGGTGCAGAGAAGGGGCAGAAAGGCTCTGCAGGGGGTGATGAGCAGGTGTTATTAATTGGCTCTGGGGAAAATAAGACTAGAGGGATGTGTGGTATAAGATAAGGGAAAGCGTCAGATGCTTTGGGGACGAGGCAAGCTGGACTAAGAGGATAGTAGGAGAAAGACTTTGACGTGAATGAGCTTACTGAAGTAAGTTGAAAGAGTTGTGCCTGTTTTCTTTCTTTTTTTTTTTCTTTTTTTTTCTTTTTTTTCTTTTTTTTCTTTTTTTTCTTTTTTTTTCTTTTTTTTTCTTTTTTTTTCTTTTTTTTTCATAAGAAATAGTTTGTTTAGTTTTCTGGGAATTCTGGGCAAATCTCAGCTCCTTCTTCCTGAAAGGTTACATTTAGAGATTTTTCAACCAGTTAAATTTCCACACAAATCTAATGATTTTAAGACAAGCGTGTGAACTTTAGGTCTGAAGATTTAGAAGACATGCATTAATAAACGCCATATAAGATGTTCCTCAGTGAGATGCTTAGCCAGGAAGAAGATAAATGAAAGTAAGTCACAGTGTTTTCACTGCACCAGACACAATTCTTGAGATTTTTGCTGTAAAAAGCCTCCAGATGGGTATGTGCCTAAACAAGTAATGTGTCATTCTTGAGTTTGGACTAGGTGATACTAGGCTTTCAGACCTGTGAATTACAATATTTAACATATTTAGGCTCATTTAGGAATACAGAAGTAACAAGAATTATGCACTCCAGTCATTACAATCACTGGTACTGTGTCAAAGAATTTATTGCATAATAACACTGTAGTTCTTGCTAAAAACACAAAGTCAGTGGGTTTGTTTTCTCTGTCACTAGAAACCTTCTGTTAAGTTCCAGGTAAAAATTATTCTTAGTCAGTTTATTCCCATTGTGTCAACTTTCATGAAAACCGCTAGCCTTAAGAATCTAGTACTTCCTGATGTTTAACCTACCTGTATTTACAGATACAGAAGTGCATCACCTTTCAGTCTTATTTTTGTTAACTGGCAGTGCTCTTTCAATCTCCATGATGCATGTGTCCACTAGCTTGATCTTTTAGTACTTCTTCTCTGCAGTTGTTTAAGTTTTAATTCATAGTTCTTGAACGTGTATAATGGGAAGTTTGAAAGTATTGCAAGACCTCATACAGTGCCCAGGCTTTTCTAGAAATAAGTCTAATACAACCATAGACTGTGGGAGTCTTCATTCTACCGGCAAGTCATATAATTCTGCAATTAGCTAGTCCACTCAGGTCCTTCTGCATCTTTTTAAGCTGATGAGCTCTCACCTTATAGCTGAACTTACTGTTATGAGCTGCTATCCTGTTACTCCTCAAGAACATCCAGCTCTTTTATATGTTATCCTAGTTGTCCTCTACTGATAGAAGTACAAAGTTGAGAGGTATGAGCAAATTGGTATTTCCCTCTCTTGCTTCCTGAGTAAATCATCATCTGTCTCAATAATGAGCCTTGAAGAACTCTACCAGTAGCTCATCTCTAGCTCTTCTACCAATACTGCCTGACAGTTTCATACTCACTTCACAGATTCTTCATTCCTTTCTTTGATTTTAAATGCAAGCTTCTTATTTGGCACCATTTCCTGAAGTCTTGATATATGAAATCCAGTGCACTTCCTTTGTCTAGAAAATCTGTCTAGGATGATCTACATTTGATTATATCCCTGTTGTTTTACATCTTGCTAAATTATCTTTAAATATCTTTTCCTTCAAAATCTGTCCTAAAGCAATGTACAGAGTTACAGATGCCTGATTACTTTATCCTTTTTTAACCATAGGCACAACATTTGGTGTTCTACTGTCATACCAAATTTGACTTGAAAGGTGTGTTTAAAAATACTTGTCATAAAACCTGCAAGGGAGACCACCTACTCCCCCTGACTTGAGTGCATTAAGCCTCATGATTTCTGTTTCCACTGCAGTTGAGATAACAAGGGTGTGGAAATGAAAGCTGCCATTAAACATTCTGCTTTTCCTCACAATTCAACATAATTGTCCTTTTTGAAACCCGAGGCAAAACTTGTTTCATTTTTTGGCCACACCTAGATTATCTTTAATCTCTCTTTTATCCTGACTGCAAAGCTGTCCTACTTCTTTCCTTGTGCCTTTTTGTTTCAATTTATATGGCTCAAAAAGGAAGCACCCTATGGTTCAATATCTTCTTCAAGGCCAAACTTAGATTCTATTTTGACAATTTTAGGTTTTATCTTTCATTTCTTGAGTCATAGCTTTTTTCCTGCTAAATCTTTTTCTTCGGTCTCTCCTACTTATTTCTAACAGCCTTCTTGGGGCAGTTATTGTTGTAGGTCATTTGAGAGTTCTTTCAAAATTTTCTGTAGTTTGAGGTAAAATGTTCTGTAAGATTCAATACTTTGGACTTTGCAATTCCAGGCTTCTTCCATGACCAAATCTTAATGGACTTTGTTAAACAGTTTCATTAGCTCATCAAAGCTTGTCCTTTTTGAATTGTAAATGCTTAGTTGAATATTTGCTTTTTTATCATTTTATCTTAAATGGCATCAGTTCCTATTTGCTTGATTCAAGTTCCTTTTCTATGATTACCTTTTATATAAAATCCTAACTCATATAACTAGTCTAATAGAAAGTATTTTCAACTAGGTTCTGATTTTACATTATTTTCTGACTCTAGCAAATTTATTTTACCATCCTTCCACAAAATGATCCTGACCCAAACAAGTTTTTTCATTACTATTCTCCTATATTTCTTTAACTTCCCCCACACTCCATATTTTTTTTCTTTAAGACTGAGTGTCCTTGAATACCTATGTTCCATTTGGAAATGCTGTTCTTTGGTATTTTTATCTCTGTAACATTTAGTTTCATCTATGATGGGTGTAGCTCAAAACCCTCTCTCTGAGGAACACAAAATAATTTATAAGCATTCATTAGCTTCATAACATACCAATGAAATAACTAATTGCAATGGTGGAAGGTGCAAGTGCATTGCATGTTGAGAAGGTTGAATGTAGAAACACCAAAATTCCATGGACAAGTCCACCCTTGTTCTATATAGATTCTTTTACTACACTTATCGCCATAATATCTCAACAGCTTCAACGGTGTGGTAAGCAATATGACTAACTTCTGATATTTACACTTTGTTTTCTCTTTCTTTTATCTTTTGCATCAGTGCTAAAGCATTTTAGTTTTCATTTTTAGTATTTTTATGCCTCTCTTCTTCCTATTTATTGGACTGAATGGGCTATAAAGAATGTCATCTGCCACCTGTGCAAAGGAGAAAAGGTTTTAGTGACTGTGTTAGGCCAGTTCCAGGGTCCATTGGGCTTTAGTATCTTCTTAGACCACTGTCCTTCAGAAAAGTTTCTTATTTGGACTCTGACCCTAAGATGGGTTTTGCAGCAAGGAAACTCACCTGCTGTTTGAGGCCACTATCCTAACTTTGATTGGCAGGTAAAAAATGGAGATTAACTCCTTGATGTGTTTCTTCTGCAGCACCCCTAGGACCTTGCCAGCCTGCACAATAGAAGAAAGTCTTATGACCTTGTCCTGGGTTCAGTTGGGATAGAGTTAATTTTCACAGTAACGTGGGAGGGGACACAGCCAGGACAGCTGACCTGAGCTAGCCAAGGAGCTATTCCATACCATGTGACATCATGCTCAGTATATAAATGGGGAGGAGGCTGGGGGGTGCTCTCTGCTCTCGGTGGGGGAAGTGGCAGAGCGTTGGGTTCCGGGTGGTGAGCAGTCGCACTGTGTATCACTCTTTTTGCATATTCTATTATTAGTACCATTGTCGTTGTTGTAACTTCTCTTTTTTTGTGTTGTCCCAATAAATTGTCCTTATCTCAATCCATGAGGTTCTGTTTTTTTTTTTTTCTCCTTTCTGGTTCTCTTCCCCATCCCACCTGAGGTGGGGTGCGGAGGAATGAGCGAGTGGCTATTTGGTGCTTTGTTACTGGCTGGGCTGAAACCATGAAAGACCTGAAGCTATGTCTTTCATAATAAGCACTGGCATCATGCCAAAATTCTGCACATCATTATTCCATATTCATTCATTGCCAGAATTGCCCCTATCTTCATACCATACTACAGAAAGAAATCAGTCTTTCGGCCATTTCAGTGTCGTGATGACAGGAAGGAGGGAGATGAATAATGACACCAGTGTCCTTTGGTGTTGTCTGTCCTATTGCATCCAGTTCCAGTAGCACCTTTAGGAAAACAACTTCCTGAGTTAATCAGTAGCCCAAGTGGCTCTTTAGGTTCTTTGTATGATTTGGTGGGTGATTAGGTGCAGACCGAATCATTTGGGTTTGTAGTCATAAGGTAAGCAGAAGGTATGAAAGGATGCAGAACAGAAATTAGGCTAGACAGTCTGAGAGACATTTAGGAGTTATCACTGCAATTTGTTTCCTTCATCTGGCATCTGAGGCTTTACAGCTGCAAATAGAAATCACCTTACCTGGTGGCCACAGATAGACACCGCAGGCTTTCACAAAGGACTCTTAGGATTTCTGGTGATGTTTCTAGTAACGAGAGCACTGGAATGAAATCTGGCATATTTTCAGAGGCACCATGAAGGCTTTTAGGCATCTCATTTCTTAAACAGAGATAATTATACTGACTCTTTAAGAGTCAGAGATCTGTTAGAGATAGAATGAACTACCGTTGTATGAATAAGCAGATGTATATATAATTGGAGAATGTCTTTTTGCCACTGCATGGGGCCATAAAATCACCATTGTCTTGGTGTTTAATATGGTTCAGCACCATCATGAAAGCATTGCAGCAGTCATAAGCAGTGTCACCATTATTACTCTGTTGTCTTCTCTGCTCTGCCATGGACCTTCTCTTTGATGCTAATTTGCAGGACAGAATTTGGAGGGGTTTTACCTTCCTGCTTCTCTCCTGATTCTTGGGTTTCTTAGTGTAGTGAAATAAATGAGCTACTTCTCTATTTTTTCTCCCTGATTTATAAGAAATATGACGATGTACCCAAACAGCTTTTGTTTGCTTGTTCTTGCTTTGCATGTCACCAGAGCACCATGAAGAACACTCAGTGATTAGACAGAAGAGCTGAAGAGCTCCAAGGGGGGCAAGGTAAGAGAGAAAAACCTCTAAGTGCAGGAAGAAGCGTCTCAAAATAACCTTCCTGTAGCTAAAAAGTCAAAGGCTGAGATGTTAATTTGAAAAGGCAGATGGAATTCTTGTGTACATTCAAAAGGCAACAACTCCAAGTGTGCTTTCAAGGTGAAATTTCAAAAAGCATCTGCCTGAGTTAAGGCCACAAGCCTAACCAGAATCTGAGAAAATCTCATGCCAAAATTACTTCAGAATAAAAATATGCTGTGGACTTGAGGAGTAGCATTTAAAATATGGCCATTTTTGTGCCCATAGTCCACATCTGCAAGTAATTATGGGTGCAAATGTGGATATGTCAACATCTACATACTTTAATGTACCTGTTAATCTGATAGCTAAATATCTGTGTGTTATCAAATAACATACTCTATGAAAATGTGGCCACAGCTATTTGTGAGTGTAAGAATGGAAGCCATGTCAAGATTTAACCCTTAGAATTCTAATGTTGATCTTTTTATCATGCATTAATGGAAATCTTGTTAATATTAAAGATAAATATACATATTTGGGGGAAGATATTAACACCTGCCCTCATTCCTATTTTATTGAGAACTGTATTTTCCACCTATGTTCTCATCAGTCCTCTTTTTCTTAGGAACAAATAAATGAGGTGCATGAACTTGCATGAACAGAATTGTCAGTATTTAATTTTTAAACACTTCCTAGTTTAAAAGGATAGGCAATGATCTTCCTGATTTTTGAAAATTGTCATTTAAATAATCCTTCATACACTGAGGTGAAATTTAGACTTAAAAATATAATTATGAACACCTCTACACAAAACCTTACCAAAAGAAAATGTCAGACTTGCATATCTACTGCCCACTCTAAGAGGTGGGATTTAACTTTTTCTTTCTTTTTCTCTCACAGATATATATTGGTTAGTTACTGTCCTGAGATCAGAAATTTTCCTGACTAGATTGTCATAAAAATTGTTGCCTTACACTAAAAAAAAATATAGTTTCACTGAACTGGCTTTCTAAGAAGATTATTTTGCTGTGTTGAATGACAACCATTCTAATTACGAGCTACTTGCTTTCAGCTAGCTTTGTAGCCTTTAGGGTGGAGTTTTTCATTTTGGATGTCTGGCATGCACATGAAGTTTTTTCCTGGAGAACTTCAGCCATCTTTGGGACTATGATTAAGAGGCTATATTGTTTTGCTGATTATTAAAGTGTAAACTACCAGCTACTCCATTAAGGTCTGGCACGTTCAAAGTCTGGCTTAAGAACCTGCTGGCTGAGAAAAGCTTAGCCTCAGTGCTGAAGAGGTGCTTAATGATATCGTCCTGAAAATCTTATCAAACTAGTTGTAAACTTCTGAAAAGTCAACTTCTGCTTGTGCCAGGAAATTTGTCACAGCCTGAAAGTGATCTCGTTTTAATATCCCTTCTCTACTCCTAGAGAGCTCCTCAGAGATCTTGCAACTTGCAGCTAAGAGGACTTCTCTGATAGGTTTCCCCCACTGAAATCTGCTGTGGCTCCTGGTAATCACACATCAAGGAAACAAACTTTCCTGCTTGCCTCTTGCCACCTTATGGAGTTCAGTATTGTCCATACTTTGGCATTTCTGGCTTTCCTTTGTTTATATAAACACACATAACCCCCTCAAGGCATTACATTTGAAGATAACACATTAAAAGAACATTAGTCTGAATTCTTGCCTCCACCAGCCCTTTGTGTAAGCATTGTGATGCAGGCTTTAATTGCCTGTATACATTCAAATCTTTTTTCCCCACCAGTGTCCTTACCTCACTCATAACACAGTATGGTCTGAGTTTGGGACTCAGTCAGGATGTTATAATGAATGGAGTTGTATTGTAAACAAAGTTTCATAGGCCTCTTCCCCTATTCATTGCAGAAGTTCAAGGTGTGTGATCAAAACAA
>VYZV01021625.1:2302-35475 GCA_013401275.1 Pandion haliaetus | reverse complement strand
AAGGTTTCCCACAGTTTTTGACATGATAATTTGTATTGGAACCATTTTGGGGGCACCTTGCATGTAATCAAGCTTATAGACTTGTCCAAAACCTCAAATCATCAGCTCCTACACTTAAATGGCAACTCATCTATCACATCTTCAGTAGCAAGGGGGAGCAGGCTGTCTCAGAGCAATTTAAAATGCTTTTCTTTCATATTTGCCAAGTTCTTTTATTCTCTGTAGGTTTTAATGACTCAGACCTCTGAAATCTCTTCCATACATGGTTAAAGTGTAACCACTGGTTGGGGGTGGAGGGGGAGGATGGAGGGAACAATTTACTGAACTGATAGCATTTTAAACAAACTTGGGTGGTTTTCTTGAAACAGCATTTCAGTCTTAAGTCATACATACATATTCACACACAGGGCATCTCTCAGCCTTAATCATGCTGGAAGCTAGTGGAAATAAATATCCATATACAGTGCATGCAGTGTGTTTTACATCCAGCAAGGGTAGCTACCCTCAATCCTCCATCCAGGCTGATCTTCTTCTTAGCCAGGATCCTTTTCTGGGGTCTTGTTTCTACAAGATTCCTTCAGCCTTTCTGCCTTTGTCCATCTTTTACACATGTGTTAATGAAATAACTTTGGTTTTTATCACCTTCTTTTAACAGTGGACACCCGTTGCAGATCTATCTCGTTCTCCCTTTAAAGTAGCTTAGCACAGACAGCACTTACTTTTGAGCAGGTCAGTAATGGATGGTTGGTAGAACTATCAGATCCAATGTTTTACACCCATTTCTATTTTTAAAATATCCTCTAAAATAATTCAAAGTTTTCTGTGTGACTGAGCCGTCTTTGAAACTAGAAATGTATTCAGAGGGGCTGATTTGGTCTAGTGCTCACTAGTGTTGGATGAACTGAGTTGTCATACCGTCTCTGTCACAAAACTGTTGTGTTGTATTGGTCAAATCATCTAGTTATTGTGGGTAGGATTTTCAAAAGCACACAGTGCTTATGTAAATCCATTCTTATTCAGACTGATGGAAGCCTAATTCTTATTTCCACTGAGACTTCATTACACTGCCTGGCAAGGTCAAGATCCTTAAAATGAGGCTCTTTGCCCTGCCAGAGAGGTATAAAGGGACCCCATGCAAATGCAAATCTGGCACTGACAATTTTTCCATTGATTTCGGTGGAAGCAATATTAAACAAACACAGCAGCTTTTTAAAAATTTTGATTCATGCTTCTTTGTTTCCCTCGTGTAAATATAAGCCTAATAATGTGTACCTACTTCATACAAATGCAGCAAAGCTAATTTAAAGCTTTGAAGATGTCCAGTGCTACATAAGCGTCAACTCCCATCATTAACTTGAACTAACTTGTCTGCTGATCAGTGAAAATTTTTTATGGTATTTTATATCTCTCTGAGAAACATCCCCAAATCTAAGTAATTCAGTTTTATTAAGACGAACAATGTATTGATCATGAATTTAAGAGCCCCAAGTGTGGTGTGGACTTCTGATGTGCAGGGCTGCATCATTGTGGGAGGGCGTTTGGTCCTGTGTTAACCATGCTGTAGGTCACAAGACTTGATGGGAGCCAATTTCTTTCTGTCCCAACACTACAACAATCTATCAGTTGCTCGTGGCATTTTGTAACAGATCCTTGCGAAAGTTCACAAGGATATGTGGATAACTGTCTTCTAAATGCCATGTGTATTTTGCAGATTGATAATGGAGTGTTTTGTTACCATGATGAACTGCCTTTTCTTCTGTTGACATTCTAGAGCTTAAATTAATACCACACCCTGTAGCTCAGGATAGCATCTCTCAATTTGTATTAAAGCATTAACAGAAGTAAAAAGAAAAACATATTTTAAGGATGCTCCTGTTACATGAGCTGAAATGGTTGCTAGCTAAGTTAGGAGACCACAATAATAAGTGTCAATCTAATAGAAACATACAAATGCATCCTTGCTTGCCAGAGAAATCCCTACCTATGTGAGCAACTGCCTTGCTGTCAGCGGACTTGCTCACGAAAAGGTTGGTTGTGTGTGAAATTGCAAAATCAGTTCCTAAATAAGGAGTGCAACACGGTTATCCTGTGAAAGTGGGGGATTATCTTGAGGCATAGGGTTTTTGCCATCTCTTTAAATGAGTATGGTGCAAAACTGATCATGATCTAAAATATTGCTTCAGGAACCATCTCATTCCATTTCCGTTCCCTAGTGCTGTCTCTGGATTTATGTGATCAATAAGGTACATAAATCTTTCATGGACTTAATCTATGTTTCCTTCTCTTGGTGTTGTATTTTTGTCTCTGTCAACGTTGGAATAAACAGGAGCTGCCAGAACAGATTATTAAATGCAGCTAATAATATTGACTGTTTCTGGAATGCAACCAGATTTACAATTAGAAAAGCTAACTGGGGTTTGTTAACACAGGAGCGGTAAAGCAGGTTGGAAATTATTATATCAGCACTTTTCTGATAACTGTGTAGCTAGCTCAGAGGACTCCTTACCTTCTCTGATGTTCAGTGCAGCATATGTTAAGCAGCTTATGTTTAACTGCATTACGTTTTATTGGCTACAACGTTTTATAATCGATAGTTGTCCAGATCCCCCAGTACTCCAAAGAGGTTGTATCCGGAGACCACCAGTGGTGTATAACCATCATTAGGACTATGGCTGCAGTCAGGGTGCAGATTTCCTCTGAGGAATCTAGACCCAAACCTAGCTTTTAAGAAAAGGGCCCTGGCCTCATCTGCATCAGAGCAGGGAGGGGTGCCAGGATCTTAGCCTTACTGGAACGCTCGGCCACACAGCCTCTGTGGGACCTTTGGGAAGGTGAAAGGGTGACCATGTTACGAAAACACTGTTTCAGTGTTCCAGACCTACCACTTTTACCAAGGAACTGTGCCATCTGGCATTTGATTAGTTATCTTCATGCCACAGGATCCCAAATATTCCAGCATAGCCTGGTCTATATTTTAAGGACAACTGCATTTCTAGTCTAGAATTGACACCTTCGGCTGTGCTATTTGCACCAAATGTGGCTGGGTCCAAACAACCTCTCTGCCAAAACAGAAGCCACAACTTTAAAACCCACAACTTTAAGTCTATTACAAGCTGACACTGCCTAACTACATATATACTGTTCCGGTGGGAAAAGAAATCTACATAGCTGTTCAGTGCCGGTTGTTCCCTTTCCTTTTGTAAAGGATTAAGCATCTCCATGTAGCAGGGAATGAGAGCAGCCCTGTGAATGGGGGCTACTGCCTGTGTGCCATGATTTTGGCTATTACCACCTGAGGCTGTGACAGAGGGTTTATTGCTGTGTTTGCTATGGGGAGGTAAATCTCCCTTCTCTGTGTAGAAACGAGGTCTCCAGGCTTTTTCCATAGTGAGTATTGAAGGAAAAGCACTGCCATGTGGTGATTCATTCCAGGTTGTGTGCCTGTCTTAGGATAGGATGACTTGTCTTCTGAAAGCACTTGTCACTCACCATTGACTGCAGAGGTAACAGTCTAGATGCCTGACATTTGGTTAACTCTAGTTCGGTGAAGTGGAACCTGTCATTGCTATTTATCCCTCTTGTTTGTATATGAGGAAATGTCCATGTTTAGACTCAACGGCATCACTAATTGTTATCTTGAGTGAGGATTATGTTTTACAAAGTTCCTGTATGCATATGTGGGTTTGCAAGCCATGCTTTGGCAACTTTTTTTTTTAATTGTCGCTGCTGGAAGGCACTGGGTAGCTGGTCTTGTTGGGAAATAGAAAGTAGAGGGTCATAAAGAGATAATTAAAACTGCAACTCTGCAAGATCTAAAATTTCTGAAAAAAACACTAGTTTTGTGCTACAAATGCTTCAGGTGCATTGTATCGTTGGTGGTTAATTGGAGCTGGATGGGATTTCACCTGCATGTGTAAAGTTGCTAAATAGGAATGGACATTTTTGCTCTGAACACATCACTTAATTGTTGTGAAAACTTATTGTTATAAATTTGCAAAGAATGTAAGTATTCAGAAGAAGTTAGGGGCAAAGTTAAATCTGTTTAGTAAAGTCCAATGGCACTTGCATAAGTGGTGTGCTTCCTCAGAAGCCATCTGCCATTGCAGGTGTTTACATCCTTCAAGTTATGGTAATACCTAATTCTGTTTAGTGAAAGTGATCAAGTGCACGGAGTTAAATAGTTGCAGGGATGAATCCTAGTTTTGGTGGGGTTGTTTTGTTTTGTTTTGTTTTTGAAACCTGGACTTGCTGTCATCCAAGCTGTACTGAGGGTTCCTTAACAAATGGTGGGGGTGGGGAGACCCACTTTATCATTCCAGCAGCAGGGCTTGTGTTAATTTTGTTGAGGGTGGGAGGAGGAATTGTAGTAAGATGCTGTGTCCCTGTCTTCTCTTTTCACATTGGTGAGGAAAGAAAACCTGGTTTGATTGCCAGGCATACTGAATTCCTTGAGTCAGGGGCCTGGGGTACCACAGATAGTAGTAATGTCAGATTCCACTTTGTTGTCTGCTGAGCTGCTTCACTGATGTGACCTGAGCTGTGTCCTGGTAGGGCCAGTTTGGATGGAAGGCACTTCCATGCATGTGTGGTGAGTTGCACTTTGCAAGGCACTGGGCAGCTAACTTGTTTCGCACAGTCCAACAAAGTTATTATATGGAGGTGGCTTCTGTTCACTTCTGGACTGCTTTCAAGATCCTGTTGTCGTGGAGCAGTTATTATGTAGAGAGCAGTTCTCTTCCAAGTCATCCAATTTCTTCATTATGTTGTTTACACGCTTCTCTAGGCACGCTAGTGGAGTGTGTCTTTTGAAGGGTGTCAACACTTCACTGTATAAGTGTATTAATTAACTCTTAATATCTTGATTGTAGACCTGAAGCCCCAAATCACTTCGGTTATTTAGAGAAGCAGAGCCTGGGGAGGGCTTGCTGTATTGTTAAGGATGCTCTTTGTTGTTTCAGGAGTCTACTGGCAATTGACTGCACTGTAGACTCAGTTCATCAGGCTGCTTGTGGCTTTCTTTGGGACTTCAGACAAAACATCCTGCTTGTGCTTCAATTTCTCCATTGCTAGAGCAGGGACAACTCTTACATAGTTATAGCAATAGAGAGTTCTTGGCTTAGAGTTGCTATGAAGTTGTTGAGATAAGGTATGTTGTAGAAATGTATCATTTTGTTCTGACTGAAATGTGGCATTACTGTTCCCCTTGTAATTCTCTTTAAGAAGAGAGTGCCAGGACTTTAGTGCTGATAGCAGTTCTCTCGCTGCATCACCAGGCAAGTTCTTGCTATTTGTAACAGCATAGTTTCCATTTGTCATGACAGACTATTTCTAAGCTTTGCTCATTATTTAGGACTGGATTATATCACTTTGTTTGTTTCTGTAGATGCTTTCATCAGAAACCAAGTCCAGATGTAGTGGGTTGGCAGTAGATCAGGTTGAACTACCCAAGGTTTTGCTGAGACTAAATAAGGCTTAAATATTTTCATTCTGTTTCCTCTTCACCTTACTTATCGTGCTGGCATTGACAGAAGGAAGGCTGCCTTCCTGAGTGTTGATCACCCTTTCTGCATAGTCAGTAAGTGCTGTTAGCAGTGTTTAAAATACAAGTGACTTGTTGATGCAAGAGAGAGACAGGGGTTTGAATAGCTAACCCGCCTTGTTTTGGCAAGCCTATTAAGATGTCAAGTGGCTCAGACAGTGGACAGGATTCTGAGACCTGCAGTAGCACAGCCCTGACATTTGGAACTGGCAGCCAGCCCTGAAGGTAACAGTGCACTCAGTCTGTTTTCACAGTGATTCTCCTCACAGGTCTCTATCTGGTAATAGGCTGCTGCTGGCAATTTACATGGCAATTCAGACTAATTGCCAACAGGGTTGTCACCTGTCACAAACAATTCATAATCAAACACTGCCTTTCTGCAACTCTGGGCAATTACCGTGTGTGTTACAAGATGTGTTATAAGGTACTGTGATTGGTAAGCAGCATTATACTGACTTTTGCCTACTGCTTCCTGAAGAGTGCTAGTGGAAGCCAACTTGCTGCAAGACATGGCTGCCTCTGGCCCACAGAAGACATCCTTTGTTTTCTGTGCACAGGAGCCAAGAATGAGGGATGGCTTACACTCAGAGTGGGGTATGTGACAAAATACTGCTTTAAGGGCACTGATGCCCCCAAAAGGGCCTCATGGTGAGGCAGTTTGACTTTAAGTCATCCTCTCAGAATAAAAGACACAATCTTCAACTCCTCAAACGAAGGTCCTAGAGCAATGTGGGCTTTATGGTAAGTGCTGTTCTGATTTTTAGCAGTTGAGTCAGTAAAACAGCATGACTTGGCATCTAGTTATAGAAGAGGTTGGGGAAGGATATTGCTTGCCAAATATGCAAAGCATTTGTGTGATTTACTTCATGTGTAAATGTGAAATATATCCTACTCAGTCTGGGCTAAGGAGGAACCCTGGGGCTAGGAAAGTGCAGAGCTTTGAATGGCAAATAGAGAGCGGAAAAGCTGTGAACCCCCAAGGAGATGCCTTGTCTCCCACCTGCTTGAGGCCAGCCTGTGGTGGTGATAGACCTACGTCTAGATTGAACCCCTAGGACAGTTCTCTGTGTGACACAGTGGAACGATGAGATTTGACAGAAGATGAAAGTGAGTTTAGGCTCCTGTTCCAGAAGAGCTCCTGCACTGTTTTGTGGAACACAGAGTGCTATTGGAACTTCCTGATGTGGTTAGGGCCAGTGCTGCTTTTCTGCTGGTAGGGAGGTCTCTGATCTGCGACACAATTTAGTTATACATGAAGATAAAATGTCAACTGTTCCAGTCTTTGTTTCCTAAAAGCTATCATAGGAAACATCTCAAACACTGCAAGCTAATTAACTGCAGATACTATTGTTACCAGTATCAAATCTGTTGTATCATCTTCTATATATGGACTTTTGACTTCTGAAAGCTGTAAATTAGAATTTGTCCTTTTACTTCTCTGGGGTTAGGCTTCCTGAATACTTTCCCATGAATTATGCAAATGATGAGGAGAATAAAATGGGCCAGTGTACATCCAAATTTGGTTCACAGAAGTTACTAGAGTAGAATTTCTTTGCATTGCAGAATTCTGCCTCCTTCCAGGAAACACATGTACCAGTGACCTCAGTGAATCAGTCAGTCTTCTACGGAAGATCTCATTCTGTACAACTGAGATGACATATCTAAGAGTGAGTTATCTAAACTGCATTAAAATATCTTTAGTCACCCACCTCTTCACAGAGCACATGCAGCATTCCTCTTTCCTTGTTATTACATGACAATTTTCTGATAGCAAAGCAAGAGGGGATTAATTTGTACAAGAAGTCAGGTGAGGTCCACGTGAAGAATGTATCACTGGTACACTGTGACAGAAATGTTTGCATACTGTGAATGTAAGTTATGGGAATATTGCACCTTCTAGACAGAGATCACTCCACCTCCCTCATTCTCTAGAAAGAACAGCAGGATCCCAGTGCATGGATATAACTGCACCGACACAACCTTGGTAGTTAGTCACAGATGATAGATACTTCATATCAGTACCTTAGCAGATATGCTTTCCCTTCATCAGCTCCCTTCTTTTTCAAGGGTCCTGGTCTTATTTCTGTTGAACAAAGAGCTGTTGTTTCATTGCTTTTGACAAGGGGCTCAAGAATTGACTTGCATAAAAATGCCTTGAAATCAATGGGTGTTTTGCCATAGAGTATGCCAGGTTCATCTCTTGAACATAAAAGGTTTATCATCACTACATCATCAATAAGACCAAGAGGTATGATAATTGCTGGCTCAAGGGGCTATGGAAAGCTGTGGGCCTGGCTAAGAAATTCTTCCAGTGCGGAGGCAACTTTGGGGTGAAGCTAAGGGTCAACAGACAGAGACTGTTCATGTAGTTACCTCCATGGCATGGAAGTGCCTTGATGGTGTAAGTAGTGCATACTTCTAACTGTTAGAGAGCCTCCTTAGACTATTCTGTTGAGCTCTACTTTAAAAACCAGAAGTGTCTGGCTCAATAAAAGGTGGGAAATGAGGAGAAATTTTTTAATAATTATTGTGGAAGTTTATTCAGCTTCTCTTGGCACATAACATAACTTGGAGCTTCTATACTGTATGTAAGCTATGGAGAATTTAGAATGAAATAGTTCTCCTTCTAAGGCTTGGACATGTTGCAGGAGTAAAATATGTTGGCCATGAGCACACGTTACAAATGACTATGTAAAAGTTAAGCGCAGTCACCTTCGCTGCGTACAGGCCTCAGATTTTTAGCAGTCAAGAAGCAAAGAATTGTCTGTAATGCTGCGTGCCTCTTGTTATTGATCTTTGGAATGGGGGATATCTTCCTAACTCATTCCAGTCCTGTCATGCTGGGAGCAGCTCTGTTTGCTCCGATGACAGGGAAATGTAAGCCAGCATTGTTCCACCACGCTTGCCGAGAACAGGAGTACAATGCAATGGGAGTTCCCAAGATCCTGGCAGCTTAGCTAATGGACACTGCATGTCTTTGTTAGTGTTTAGTTAGTAAACCCCAAGACAAGTGAGTACCTTGCTCTCTTTTAGGATGAAACTAATGATGTTTGCACAACTTGTTGAAAATGTTTTGGCCCAGCATTGTTATAGCTAGCCCAGCTGTGTTATAATAAAGCCAAGCCCTTTATTATCTGAATGGATGGATGGGAAAAAATATTTCTCATCATATTATAGTCAAATAAAAAGCAGCTGAGTTACTGGTCTTCTGAAACATTGGTCACTTTTACTATGAAGTCATATTCAAAAGGTCTTTCTAGCCCTTACCATCCAGAGGAAATTGTCTGCTTGAGCCAAAGCATTCTCCACTTCTGAACACATGGTCAGGCTCTGCTTAGCAGCCCCTTCGCTAGGACAAGTAAGCTGCTTACTTGGGGAGTGTCTGCTAAATTCCCCACCTTTGTTGAAAAAGTGCAGGTGTGGTAGGTGATGGATGGGTGAAAGGAATAAAAAGAGGGCTTATCCTCTTTCTATTACTATGCTTGTTTCTCCACAGCACTGGTTTGGTCTAGCATGTAAAGTTCCATGAAGTCAAAGGAGTCTTTGGGTACCAACTTCAGTCCTTATGTCTGAAGGGGAAGAGGCTCTGCACAAGATCTGGCACAGGGTTAATGGAGAATTCATCTAACCAAGATGTGGTCTCATAAATAGCAGCACTGTCTCAGGTTGAGAGATTTGACTTGGGTTAAATGTATAAACATTTGCAAAGACATCAGTAAGAGTAGCTAGAATTTTATGCAGCACTGAATAAGAAACAAGCTGAGTTTGATCTGGATGTCTAATGCCAGATAAGTTAGTCATGTGCTTCTCTCAGATTTAGTACTTTTTCTTGGTTTTAAAAATTGAAAAATGGAGCAATGTCACCTCAGAACCATTTTACAAATCACAAGAGTACTGGATAATTTTGTCTTAAGTCAGCCTTACAACGGTATCCTTTTTCTCTTTTGACATTCTGCAACCATATTTGACTGTTCTGTCTGTGCTATCCTAGTCATCTTTGCTGCTCTTGTCAAGCACATGGCTTAGTTGTCTCTTGGCACCAATTTGTAATCTGCCATATCTTTTGTCTCTGAGTTGTTTTTTTTAATGATAAATCTGAAGAGTTTATAGTTCATGTGAGTATTTGTGAGGTGTCCTCATCTCTCAGATATTTAATGACCATATTAGGGAAGCTCTGAAAGCCCAGAGAATCTAGTTTATAGGATTAATTCTGAAAGTTTAGTATGCTTACAGAATTTGCAAACCGACTTGACTTGATGGCTTGTGTTTTGTGCAAAGCTGTAAACAAGAGAGTAATCAAAGCTTGGCTGGTTCACAGATAGGAATACTTTAATATCTCGCTGGAAATACAAGAACAGGCAGGTTATTCAGGTTCATGGATAGCATCTATTGCGGTGAGTGTCCTCTTGGAGTAGGTGCAAAGATGCATACGTCATGCTGTTGTACTACCCTTTCACCATCCTGAGTGACACATCTAAAATGTGAGGAGCCAACATACCAGTGCAGGATGAGGAAGCATTGATGATGATGTTAGTGCTCTTCCTGTAGATAGAGAAATTCTGAGAGATGTTCTGCACAACCTGAGCAGGTGTGTTCCATTCTTAACTGGATTACCATTATATCTCGCATCCCATGGGATATTTAGCTATGAAGTGTATCTGCCTCTGCATTTTGATAGAATTCCAACAAATAGAAGGACTTTCAATGCAGTAACAAGGTTGTTGTGGTTAATCTGTTAGGAGGTACTTGGATTTTTAAATAGTACCAGGATCTTTCTATGTCATTTTATTTTGTCATCTTCTGAGCCTTTGATAATGCTTTTCAAACTTACTTTCTGTAGCCACAAAGAAGGCTGAGGTTCTTAAATATTCATATGGTTCTTTAAAAAAAAAAAAAGCAAGAACAAAAAAACAAACCCTAAAGAAAACAAAAGAAGCAAACAAAAGAAAAAGGAACTAGCCCTTTAAGGATGGCTACACCTACTCTGCAAGGTGATGGAGCCATTACAGCTCTTCTGCAGTGGAAGTACAGTGCTCACTTTTGCAGGAAGTGCAGGTAGTTATTGGCTCTGGAGGATGATGCTGACAGCCTGTGCCTTCAGAGGCCATAAATAAGGCTTCTAAAGGGAAGTCAGTCTTTAGGAATGTGAGAAGTAAACACTGCCTAGGCTTCGTGTATATTTACAGTAGAAATACCCACATGAACACCTGGGGACCTGGAGCAGCCTGCCTTGTGCCCAGGAGCACAGTGCTGACATAGCTAGGTAGCAGCTAGCTCAGGGCTTGCTCACGTATCTCTGTATAGCCCTGCGCTGTGCAAAGTAGGCATTCCCAGAACATTTTGTTTCTTTGTTTTTGTTGAAACCTAAGATTCCTGGTTACTGACTGTGTGAGAGCTACGGCAGCTGAGACTTCACAGAAAAATCCAGCTATTGTGGGAATCGCAGTCAAAGCACAAGAGTTGGCATGACTGCGCCTTCTGCATTCAGTCCACATTTGACTTGCAACTGGTTAGTGTCCCCCGACTTCACAGGGAGGGAAATCCTCCTGGGAGGCATGATCAAATTCTGTTTCATGCGTGCTGCAGAGTAAACTGTGAAAGGAGCTGGACCCAAGGAGAGCTACTGCTTTGACCCTTATGCCTTCTTTTCGCTGAGCTCGACACCCTATTCTCAAGTCCTGGCTGACTGAGGCGCATCCTCCTGCATCAGGGGAGGAGGACAGAACTTCCTATCGTGGAATACAGATGGGAAGGCAGTGTCCTCTGAGATTCAACTCTCGGCTCTCTTGAGCTTTTGGGGTTACTGGACATGTTAGCCTTCAATGCTAAGAGACTGAAGAAAGCCTCTGATTTTATTCAGATTTGTCTCTTTCTAGCTATGCCTGACACCTGGCAGGATGTAGCAGCAGTCTGAGATGTTTGCCATTCTGGGTCTGTGTGCACAGGTGGAAGTGACTGAGCTCTGCTGGGGCATCCTCCACAGAGCACAGAATTGTCCTGCCCCTAGCACCCAGAGCAGTCCTGTGATGATCAAAGGGAGGCGGTGGCTCCTGAGAAACATCACCAAGTACTTAAAAAATCATTCTTCTTGGCAGCATTTCAGCTTCTTACTTCATTACTCTCCCCTCCCTTGTCCTTTGATATTGTAGGATTTTGCATTAAAATAGGATCTGTGTTTCCCAAGAGAGAATGCCGGGAGGATGTTGTGAAGTTGTGTTGTATGTTCATGGTATTGCCACTTCAAACGTTCTTGAATCAGCATGTGCTTCCCCTCTATCCCAAATTAAGTGATTTCACTTAAAGAATCATGAGAGGGTTTTGTTTGTCATGTAAGAATATATGTTATGCTGACTTTTATTTGCCTTCTGGTTCTGATCCTTTCTGGTTCTGATCCTTTCCCTTCTGGTTCTTCAAGTTTTTCTCTTCACTGTGAGTGTCAGTAACTCCCTGACTTTTATTTTGGGGGTTGGTTTTTTATTTATTTTAGATGAAAGCTGAGATTCTTAGGCAATATTCTGTTTCCATCAGGTGAGGCTTTATGAAAACATCACACATTGTAAGAGCTGACACCACCATATGAGATGTGCAGTGCCCAAGGGTGTATCAAAAGGGGAGGTGGCACTTTGTCTTGTGCCCATTCTTAACTGACTGGGAGATTTTACATGGTTTAGAGCAGCTCCGTAAGTGATTGTGGGCGATTCTGGAGAGGTTCAAGCTTCGAGAATCACCCAGGAGATTTTTGCTTAAAGACTGAATGCTATTACTTGACTAGAGCTATGTGAGAAGACTTCAGTATTTTTGCAGCGACATTTTGGAACTATTTCAGTTACTGGAACAGTGGATGTTAAAAATCTGGGCTGCTATTTTAGCACCAGGGCTTTGTTGAAGACAGGGTGGCTTTTAAAGCCACTTTGAGAAATGAATCGCTGTCAAAGTTTGTGCGTTTTGTGGTGGTCTGAGTATGAAGACCAAAGATGGAGTTTTTTGGTGCTTACCTTCATTCATAGGAGCCAATTGAGTCACAGCTGGAGCAGACTTTAGGGGGAGAAGGACTCTTGAGCAAAAGCAAGCAACTTGCTGCTGTGCTCATTAGCTTTCCAGCTTGCTAGAGGAATAGAAATACCAATAGTTGTACCAGGAGAAACTGTAGGCTTGCTTGCTGGCACTGGCACAACCCGAAATTTCTGAGAACTTGAACCAGTGCTCTGCCACGGTTTGGGCGCCTGTCACACACAAGACCATGTAAGGGCCAAATAGGAATTTTACAGCCTTTTTAATTCCAGCAATGACTCAGAAAGGGCAGACCCTGCCTGAAGGCACAAGTACAGGGCTGCAAATGGAAGAGAGCTACGCCTTTGGGCTGATTATCCTTGTAACTCTTCATGTAGCTCTCCCAGCTGTAGGTATTATTTATGTTAATATAATTGTCTAATACTTTTTGAAAGCCAGTAAAGCTGTTTCCCTACAGTATTCCCTCCTTGCCCTGTACTAATAAATTCCTCAGGCTGATTTTATGCCAGCTTTTAAAAATTATTTTTATAAAAGAATATCTATTACATTTACTGTCCTTTTATAGGATGGAGCAAGATGAATCAGCACATCCCAATCTTGCTTCACAGTTATTCATTTGTTACTTCACCTGCAGCCTGAAATCAATCAGCTTTTATTCTTTCCTTCTGTTTTTTCCAGCTAAATATTCCTGTAAGCTTTCTGTGTAACCTCAATGTATGTTTGTCATTTCTAGTCTCTTAAGCATTGATTTGATTCAGTTGTCTAATCTTTCAAGGTTCCTCGGTATTATTTAATTATACATTGGTTAGCGAGTCAGATTTTCTGGGCAGCTGCTCCAAGAGTCTGCCTGAGTCTTCTGTGGCTGTTGGCTGGAGCATTATGAATCCCAGCCCAGGTAATGATGCAGTCCCCAGGACTTTAACAGCTGCCATGTACATGGTCAGGGTCTGCTCCTTCCATTGCTCCCTTCCTGTGCTCAAGACCAGCAGGAATTATTTTAAATTATGTTTGTGGGGCCCTACCACCATAGGCAGGGTGCTGCATAGTCCGGCAGCAGCTGTAGCAGCTTTGAAACTATGTCCTGTGTTCCCCACTTCAGCATCCCGTAGCAGTACCCTGCAGTGTGTAGTAGCTGTAGCTTGGTGTGCTCTGGCCCAAACATTGATCCTCTGAGAGCTGCTGTTTAATTGGGTTTAGGCTCCTAGAAAGGCTACCTGAGCAGGAGATGTTTCTTAACGAGATGTTTTCACCTGTTTTAAGGATGCGATCATACCTGATGTAGCTTTGCCAGCTACTTTGTCACTTGCAGTGTTCAAGCACAAGATACAGAGTTGGCAGGGAATCTCGTGAGAAGTTTTCCTGTAGTGTACAATAAATTCTTTTCTTCTGTTTATGTATAAAGATATCCCAACAACATGAGGCTTAAAGAAATATGAAACATGAATTTGTTCTTTAGAGCAGGAAGCATTTTTCTTTTCCTCTAGTCTTGATCGAGAGCCTTAGCATTTGCTGTTTGTTTTGCCAAGAACAGGTCATGTTTTTCAGGGTCTAATTTCTGAATTAGAGCAACAAAGAGGAAAAAACTCCATTTATAAAGTCTCGGTGGAAAAATAAAATAGGCACGTATGCAAATGTGCATGTGTGTATGTAAGCACGTGCACAGACAGGGATAGAAGCAAGCAATGCAATTTGCTTCCAGGAGACATGCTTGCAGTTTCATCACAACATGGAGCTAATGTACAGAGAAGGCAGAGGGGTATTTCTCATCAGTTACACAGCTCATGGACAGTAAGTATGCCTGTGTCAGCTTTTCTGTGAGCTGATAGTGACCCCATGCAGTGCACCGTTCCTTTTCTCATTTCCATCTGTTCAGCATTTCACAGTTTCTCAAATCACTGGAAGCCTGCTATTGATTTTTAGATGTGTCCTAAG
This sequence comes from Pandion haliaetus, assembly GCA_013401275.1. NCBI lineage: Eukaryota > Metazoa > Chordata > Aves > Accipitriformes > Pandionidae > Pandion > Pandion haliaetus. Next base: position 20,993 of record VYZV01021625.1, on the reverse strand, counting down.
TTTGCCATAAATGTTATACAGTGACCTCATACTGCCAGAAAGAAAGATTTCAGGACACCTTCAGCCCAACATCTACCCTTAAATAAATGGAAGATGTTTGCAAATCATTGCAACCTGTTTATAACCTCATGGGAATGCCTGAGCTGAAAGAGAATCACCACCACCTTAGTGGTTATTGATCTCTGCAGAGTAAATCTTTCTTTTTGTGGGAGAATTCAGCCACTTTACCCTTTGTTCTCTATATTTTGGTGTAGGATCATCTCTCTTTCAGTATATGCACGGCAGCACCAAATCATAACAGTTGTGTCTGTCTTTGTCCAGCATGTTGTGATTTCATTTGCAGGCAATGCAGTCTCTGTGTTAGATCAGACAGATTCTGCTTTGGCAACAGTACATCTGCCTGACATGCCCCATTGCTCCTGCAATCTACAGCCGAACCCTCTTTATGTCATTCCCCTGTTACTTTTCCCATTTCCATGTGTTTGTCATTCCGGAGTTTCTTGAATAATGGAGACATAGTGATTGCTTTTGAGGTGTGTCATAAGCTTGTCATAAGCATTTTCTTTCCTTTAATAGCCCCCTTTGCCAGGCATTGCAGTTGGAGGATACAGTAAGGGGAATTGACAACTTATTCCAGCTGTTCTGCTGAAGTAAATGCCAGTGGTTCTTCTGCATGTTTCCCCGCTCGCTGTCCCCATTGATTTTCTATTATTCTTGGCAGATACACTGAGGCCTGTTATTGCAGCCACTGAAAATTAAGGGGGCCTCGTCCCTTGAAGTGTTAGAGTGAGAGACCTGAGCATTAGGGAGATGCGGAAAACAAGTGCTTGTACTTTAAAGGATTACTGATATAAAATCTAAGGCAAGAAACTTACTCCTGTTCTGAATTTTGCATGCTTCACCCTTTCTGTATTCATTGAGGTAAAATTCATTACCATAGTTGTTAGCTGTGAAAAATTATATTCACCGTGCAGTTAACTCATGTGGCTGGATTTAAAGTCCCAGTTTTATTTACAGCTGCTTAATGTTTGCCTCAAGCTGTGATAAAGATCTTATACCTTAGGGCTCCAAGTGATTTGCAGAGAAGTCAGGTAGAAATAAAATACTGTCTTCATTGCACAGTGTTCTTGAGACGCAAAGGGAGGATGTGAGAGGAAAAGGCACCTGCCTTCCATGGGAGTACTGGGTGCTAGCTATGGCCAGTGTGAGAGCGCAGCAGTGTTGTGACCCAGCAAGGGTGGGATCCCTGCATCCCCCCTTGCTGCAGCTGCTGCCCCCCTCCCCACGTGGAGTACCTCCCCCTCTCTGATTGCAGCATTTTCATCCCTGGTACAAAGCCCTTCCTGAGTCGTATTACACAGGGTGGGGAAATCATTCGCTGCATTCTCTTTCTCTCCCCCTTCCCTGCTGTGGTTTCTTTTTTTCTAGGCGGTTATATAGCTGTCAGTCTCTTTTTGCACCAAATGTAGTGAGTGTGACCTCAGTGAGATTTTGTTGCATTATTTTCCCTCTCTCCCTGGAATGAGGGGCTATTGTTTCCTCCTAGAGAAGTGTAATCAACACAGTGCCTAGAGGCCAAGTCACTACGTGTTTGACCCTTTGCCTTGGTCACTGACCCACATTTCATTCAAACATGTTCGTAAATAGTGGCACTTCTTATGTCTTTATGTAACAGACGGGAAGATTAGAATTGGAGGTATCTCTTACTGTTTTGGGGCCTGGGCTGCCTGCCAGTTTTACTTCTCAAGAAGCAAGTGTTTCATTTGTGAGTATGAAGCGTGTGACTCATTCTCCTCCTTGACATGCTTTAATATGTGTACTGAGTGGTGATTTACATGAGGATGCATTGAGGCTCTGTTTGAGCTGACAGCACACCGTGCACTTTAATCTCACATGTGGAAAGAGGAAATGAGTTAATCTGCAGTTAAATATAGAGGTGATGAAAGAGGTGGCGAGGGGAGGGGTTGACTCTAATCTTGCTTAGGTTGGGGTCAGTCAAGAGTAACCTCTGTATCTGGATGGTATTACTCTGCGGTAAGTCGTATCTCAGCTCTGCAGAGCTGACAATATTAGCTAATGGAAAATGGTGACAAGGTGAGAATGTGCCCTAAACTCTGGCATTACTGCAGTGTTGTTCTTTCGGTTGACCCTCTACATGTTGGTGACACCTTTTTTTCTTTTTCCTTTCAAGAAGTAACCGATGGATTGTAGGGGTAAGCAACTGCACATGGCTGAAATTACATCTTAAGGACTGAATCTGAGAGTGGATCGGTGTTAATCTACAAGCTCAGTTCTCTGTGATTGTCGTGAAGATGTACCATGACTCTGTTCCTTTATTTTGCAGTGTGTGTGTGTTTTTCTGTTTATCCCTGTCCTCAGCTTTGAGCTGGAGGTGCAGAAGAATTGAGAAACTGGGATACCTCCTCCACAGAAATCCCCTTCTCTTCTCCCTTTGTGTGCAGATGTGTTCTTAAACTGCATTAGACTGATCTGCCACCAACCATTCTCTCCAGCTTCCTCTGCATGCCTACGTGGTTTTTTTGGAGAAGGCTGTGTTAATTGTATTCCTTACTGGTATATACTAGCTGCTTCTGAGCAGTTTTTCTCTGTGAAGTGCTGCTGGTATGCTGCCTGCTGGTATGCCCAACCAGAAAGACAGCCAGACCTGAGCAAAGAGGGGTGCTTTGCACCAGGCTGGTGCTGCTGCCAGACAGGGTGCATTGCCTGTGCCATGAAGCAGTATGTTGCCTGCACTGTGTTGGAGAAGAGGCAAAATAGATTTTGCTGACTCATTTGGGAAGGTAAAAGCAGACTTTTGGGCATGGGCTCAACAAACCTGAAAGAGGAATTTCAGCAGCAGCCAAGAGTTGCTTCTTCTGAGAAGGCAGTTTGAGCTAATCTGTTGTGAGCTGACAGTATTTTCTCAACAGAGTTGAACCCAGTAGTCCATGTGAGGAATTTGCGTTTGGAGATCACATACTATATGGGTCATGTTTGTTGAGCAGTGAGTGAAGAAAGCCACTGGTTTACATAAGCTCGCTAAGATGAAAGGTCTGTCAGTTAGAAGAGTTCTTTTTTATGTTTGAGAAAATCTAAAACAGTTTTTAGAGATCAAGATCTACCCTGGAACGCACTTGTGCCTCTTTAGTTGACTCTACTGGGAATCGTATGCTTTTGCAGGATTTGGCCTGGCATGTAGATCAGTAACAGCATCACTGTTGTCGTCTTTCTTCTTGTTGGCCCAAAGCAATATTCTGTGAGTCATTTCAGTCCATAGGCACAGTCTGAACTCTGGCCATCTGTCCCTAAGCTGTCCAAATAGATCTCATACAAACAGTTTGGTAAAATCTAATAAACTGTCCAAAAGCTTGTAACATTAGAGATGGCTTATCAATAACAGGCTAATTCTCAGTATTATTATTATTAATTGTAAGTAGAAAAAAATATTACCAGAATCTGATCTTTGCTGCACTAGCTGAGGATGGCATTTTTGTTGTATTTGATACTTACAAGATGGAGTGGCTCAGGTAAGAAATTTTTGAAAGATCAATTGACAGCTCTTCTTATCTGAACCATAAGACTTACGACTTCCAGAGTGGAAGAACATAACCATATCTGAGACCAAGGACAAGCATCAACTTAGCGAACAGTTGCTCACGTTAAAGACAGGGACCCTTGTCCTCCCTTCCACACTGCTGCTTGTTGCTGTACTGGTGCTGATGGTTGACTTCATTCATAGCTTTGCCAGCTGAAGAGTGCATGTGAACACTGTCTGATCAGCATCAAGAAAAAAGATGAGCTTAATTTATCTTCACCGGTTGTTCAGTCTAGCTTGGTGGATTTGGCCTTCTGTGGATTATGGAGTGCTCACGTGGACACTTCTGCTACCAGCACTGTGGGGAGTGGTAACCTCCAGCAGGTGGGATGGTAGCACCTTCAGAAGATGGGTGTTGATTTCCAGCATTAGAGGCAGTGTAGACCACTGGAAAGAGCATTGTGCTAGGAAAGCAGGAGCTGCAGTTTGTTCTTGGCACCAATCCTGGTGTTACATGATTAGGTCAAATCACTTCTCATCCATGCATCTGTTTCCCCTTCATCTGTCTTTTCCATTTAAACTCCTTGGAAAAGGGGCTCCCTGTTCCTATGTGGACAATCGCAAAATAATAATATTTTTATCCTGCTAGTCCTACAGAGTTGCTTAAAGTTGTTGTTTTCTAAATGACCTTTAGATCCCAATAATTTTTGTTGGGTTTTGTTTTTTTTTTTTCTTTCCAACCCTTTGCTTTTCCATTGCAAAGCTGGCCCCACACTGATGTGTTTGATTGTTTTCATTGCCATTGTACTTGCTTTGATTTTGCAGCTCAGTGCCCAAAGCACAGGGCACTGTACAAACAACATGATGAAATCAAGCAGGGTCAGCCCCTTTCTCTTTTTACCTTGAAAACAATGTGAAACTCATAAGTTTCTTTTGTTTGGCACTTCCAGTTCTTGAGCTCAAGGCTGTGTGTGTGTCTGTTGCCCTCCTGTCGTGTTCAGGTATGAGATCGCTGGGACGGTGTTTTCCATTGCTCCCTATGGGGGTACTGGAAGCTGTGCTGTCTGCTTGGTTGTGTGTGAGATCAAGCTGCGAAGTGTGGAGAATTAATGCAAGAACAGCAGCGTGCTGAACTGATGTCCTACACTACAGTGGGTTAGTTCTGACTAGGTCCCGTTACCAGGGCTCACAAGTGTACGTGTAGACCTGTCTTTCTGGATCATGCCTGGCCACTGTCTTCGAAAAGGAATTTTCTCCTGTTTCTCACCTCTTCTTTTTGCTTTCGGCAGCATTCCTTTCTCCATGGGGATGCAGTTTGAGTGTGGCCTGTGACCAGCCCTTTTAAGAAGTGCCAGGTTACTGGCTGTTGATCTGAGAAAGGGAGAAGAAGGTGGATAGCTTGATTCTGCACTACCATAGTATTGTCAGCCACTGTATCAGCCCTCAGCATGAATAGAGCAGCCTCCAGAAACACTTGTAAAAATGTGGACCTTAGTGCTTTTGTACTTCAGGCTCATACCCATCTTGTTCCTGCTAGTACCTTCCCATGGCATTCTGAAGAGCTCCTTACAGCAGGTTTGGGTACCAAGACAGACAGGCTGTAGCTTGATGCATCACAACTACACAAACTACAGTTTTCCTTAAGCCATAGTGATTGATTTGACTGCAGATCTGAATGCTCTAAACTCAAGATGTGTTTAGTTAGGGAAAACCCTACTTAAAGCAACACCCTGAAACAAACCAACCCAAACAACCCTGCAGGAAACCTCTTTACCAGCAGTGTGGTGAGGTTTTTTTGTTTTTGTGGTGGTTTTTTGTTTTCTCCTCTTGTTTGCTTGATTTCAGTACTCACCTGTTGCATTGCTGCATTCACTCAAAGTTTCCAGGTGGGCGCACTGATCTGGTTGTATGCTGCTTTTTGTAACTTGCTCAGCAGTTCAGTCACTGTCAGGGGGCCTGGTGTGCTGGCTGCTTGTGCAGGAAGAGTCCAAGTACCTTTTGCATTATTCAGTGGGAGCTCCTTCAGCAGACTTTTACAGTGGAAACCAAACTCTAATGGTAGATAAAGCTGGAACACAGCTGAAGACTTAACAAAATTAAAATAAAAAAATGTTGAAAACTTTTTGGCCATGTCCTTCGTCTCTGACACTGTCAGCTGCCCTGATTTTACTGCCACTGTCAGGAAGAGAAGTTTTGTCACTAACAGCAGCGGGTGTACAGTTTGTCTAAACTGAATCCTTCTGTGAATCCTGCAATGATTTTTTTACCAAAAATAGCTTCTTGTGGTCCTGCAGGAGCTAATGCTTGGCTATTTCCAAGGGGGAAGTTTGAATATTAAGCTATCTCTTCTAGATTGGGGCACAGACCAGCCATAACCTGCATCTGTTTTCCCATGTCTTGCTTCAGTCCCTGGCTATGTGCCAGATTAAAGCCTTAGTTGTAACAACTCTCAGCACCAGAGGAGTTTCTATCAGTTGCTTTTTGTGCCATTTACTCTCTCCTCCCCCTCTCAACCTAGCTCTTAGTCCTTGTGATGAGTAATGAGTTCTGTGCTTTGAGCAGCTTTTGGTAGCTGGGACTCTGGCCAGCTTCAGCTTTTTGCCAACTTGCAAGGACAGGGCAGGTTGGGAAAGCAAACAAACTGTAGTTAATGCCAGCAGGGCAGCTTACTGTGTCACAGCAAAACCAGGGCTTGACCTTGCCACTGGAATATTAACTCTCTTTTGGTGCATACTCGGACAACATTACAGGAAATTTTCTTCCTAGTACTAGCAATAAGCCTTTCAAACGTGTGTCCTTTCACTGATCCCTTTCTACTTTTTGGAGATGGAGGAACTACTAGACTGTCCTGGAGAGAAAACTCTTAATTTGTTTCAACTTGTGTTTTCCTAGGACTATTCTAGTTTTTCAGTAAAACTAGCCTGGTTCTTCTAGGCTCATTGTTTGGGATATTAGTGAGTCCTGAAAGAAGTCTTGAGGCTTGTAAAAACATCATAGTATTGGAGCTCTGTAAGCTGTGTTCTGTGACAGCTTCTAGGCAAGGTCCCTGATACTCAGAGTTTTTATCTCTTGAGCATAATTTTCTATTTTCTCCATGTCACATTTATGCCTGACCTGCACTGTCATGAAGACATCTAACTCGTGAGGCTTATTGGCTGACAAGCTGGTTCTACCAGGCCCTTGGAGGTTCTAGTCTTGCATTGCTTGTTGAAAGAAATGTGACTCCACTCCCCTCAGAGCTTGAATAAAACACACGTGAGAATTTGTTCAGTCATCTGGTGTAGGTATGAAACCTTGCTAGTTGGTCTCCAAGTTCTTTTTTTTTTAATATGGAGAAGTATGACGAAGGCACTGTGGAGAGAGGCTGGGTTGCCCTCTGGAAGAACCCTTCTCTCCACTCAGTATGGGAGAAGCTTAGGGTGACTGGCTGACTAGTTTAGCCTGATAAATGACATGATTAAATTTGAGGGGTGTCAATACTTACCTTATAAACCAAACTGCGAAGACATCTCACTAAAGCCAGGCTGCTGTTAATGTTATTGAGTAAAACAATAAAGCTGCACAGCCATCTATCAAACCAGTGTCAAATCTAACCATTTAGACTTAATATTGGACTGGAGTTAAATAGTCACATTTAGTAACCGTCAATGTGTGCAAAAAAAAAAAAAATTGTCCTCTGTGAATTCTGCCTCTGTGGCTGGCTGTCTAGCTGTGTATCCTAACCAAGGAATTTGTCCGAAGACAACCTCATGTATGTTTCTTAGTATGTGTCTATTACCTGCCCTTCCTTCTGAGGGTTTTTATTCTGGCAGCGGGGAGTTAAATTTCGTGGCCATCGTTACCCGTAGCTCCAAGCCTAGGCTCTGTATCGGACAAGCCTATTTATGCATCAAGGATAGCTGCATAAAATGTGTATTCACTTCTCTCTGCGTTTTTCAAACCAGTATACTAAATTAAGCTGAAATCAGCAGTGATTTACATTAGGAAACAGACTGTAGGTTGTAGGGAGGCGTGAGTATTTGTGCTATTCAGCTGTCCCTGCTGCCTGGGGGGAATCTCTAGCAGAAAGGCAGGAGAACGGATGTGGTTTCAGCCTTCCCTGGAGACAACCGTAAATGTCAGTTCTCACATAGGGGATGCTAGGATGCAGATCTGGTCAGGCTGCTGTTTATACTAACTGTGCTTCCTGCATGGCAAGCAGAGGGAATTGCTTCATCTGAAAGTAACGTTATTTCTGCGGATGGCTGATTGCTTTGGTACAGCCTTCTCGGTAGTTGTGCTGGACAGCAGGACTAGTGGCACTAATAGCATTTTCTTCGTCTTTGACTTTTGTAGGTATGTACTGTTACGAGCAGTTGCAGGTGAAGAGAAGACGGAGTGGAAGGTGCTGTCAGAGGATCCTGTCGTCCTAAGCTGGGCCTGAAGAGTTCAGCCAGCTGTCTGGTGTGAGTACTATGAAGGGGAGAGGAAGGTGCACGTCACTGGGAGACCTCATCCTGACTTGAGGCACCAAAGTCACATCTATCTCTATCAATTGCAGTGAAGGAGTTTTTCTTCCTAGTAGCAGCCTACCTGGGTTGTGCAGCAGAAAGCTACATGTTGGTGAGAGTACCGCTGTGTTATATGGGGTTTTTTGGTAGGTGAGCCAGTCAAAAGCTCCAGTTCTTGAAAGAAGATCAAGCTCCAAGTGCTATTTTTGTGACGAGTCATGGATGCAATAGATAAAACCGTAGTCCCAGCAAGGATTAAATTAACCCTTGCCACCGTCAGATGTGTTCCTCGTTTATTCTCTGTGCTTGTGACATCCTTTTCTGGTTGTGGGGGGTTTTTTTGTTTTTTTTTTTTTTTTTTTGTTTTTTTTTTTTTTCTGCTGTTGTCAGTATTTTGTGCCTCAGTCTAGGTCAGAAACATATGGAGGTAGTGGGATTTTGGAATTGGAGTAAGGGTTAGGTTTTAGGATAAGGACCAAAGTTTAGCAGTTGGCCTTGAATAGGCTACAGATCCAGATTCAGCACTGGTGCTTGCCTGCACGGCAATAGTGAGCTGGATTCATTGCCTCATCTGTAAGAGGCCATTGGGTTAGGTTTGAGTGGGCACTGGGGTATGTGACTTGACTTGGTGTAGGTTTAGAGCAGACAGGAGCTATTGGACTGGTATCAGGGCTTGGGGGGAATAATGGAATTGATGACATAAGGTCAGATCCCCAGGGGGCTACTGGGCTAGATTTAAGGTAGCTGCAGGCATGGCAGCTACAAATACTGGCGAAGCTGATTTGTTTTCTTTGGAGGAGATGGTGTGGGATCTTTGATACCATTTGGTCTAAGATTAAGTCCTGGGTTGAAAGAGCCTTGACAGTTCTGAGGTGAGCTTTGATATTCTTACTTGCCTAAGGCAAAAGCCCTCAGCCTTTGAGAATTCTGCATTGAAGCAGAAGTCTTAGACACGATAAAGGCTGAGGCTCACATGTCAAGCTCTTGAGACTGCGTTTTCACCTTAGGATGACCCTCTGATATGGAGCCTGTTTGTGATCAGGAAGGCAAAGGTCGAAGCAGCAGTTGCAGAAGACTGAATCTCTGGCATCCCAGAAATGGCAAATACAACTCTCTTGGGCTACTTCTTTGTTTCTAAAAAGGCTGAAAGAATCAGGGAAGTAGTCTCTCCTGTCTCTCCTCTTCCCTTTCTTCTGCAGGGATACTCTAGTCGTCTCAAGTTTCAGCTCCATATGATCATCTCAACTCCTTTCCCATGTAACACTGTACCTGATGTTTGACTCTGTGCCAGAGTCACATCCATACTGACACCATGATTCTCAAGGATTGCTTGTATCTCTCTCTCATTTGGTGATACAGAGCCCCTCCAGTAAGGCTGCATCAGTCTCTTGCATGCTGAACATGCAGAGGCTCTTTTTGGCCTGACTGCGCTGTGTCTTTTATGAACTAGTCCTCTCTGACGAATGAAAGTCCAGGCTGTTGGACAGGAAGCTGGAGAAGGTTTTGGGATGTTTCAAGCCGAGTTTTATGTCATTCTCCTGCTGCTGCCTTATAGGTAAAATCACATGGACCTTGCTGTTGCACTGGCACAATTACTTGGTCTCTTCTAGAGATGGGCCATTTTACACCACGCCTGAATATGACACTGTGCTTTGGCTGCAAAAGGGAGGGGAGCTCCCTCCCCACAGTTTGGCTGCTTTAGAGGGAAGGGAACGTGGTACTTGGTCCTCCTCTAGCCAGAAAGACACAGTCAGGCATTGATCTCGAGAAAGAGCATCTCCAAGAAACCTTGATTCTCAGAAACATGCCTGGGAGTCTCAGTGCTTCATGCTTGCACTGTGGCTGACCTATGACATCAACTAAGTGATGACATCTCATTTCCTTCTTCCCTTATCCCTGATGACTGCTCAGTCCTACTGGCTGTCAAGTGACATCAAGGCATGGCACGTCTGTGCTTCAGGGGAGTGCATAGCATTGAGTACCAGTGTCTGGATAGCCCATATAGGAGTTCGGAGGAGAATGGCTTACTGTTTAGCCCCCATTCCAGGTTAGGTGGAGCTCTAAATGGCTCTCTTTACATTACTTTTTTTATATGAGAGAAAATATTTGCTTTTCTGTAGTCTGACTCTTCCTTTGGTTGGAGGCTCAAGGGAATGTTAGGGAAGTGCTTGTATACCACGCTATTTTGCATTTGTTTTATTTTAAGATCTAATTAAGGTATTGTGTTGTTTTTTTAATGTGACCTGCAATGCATGCTGCAGATCAGCTATTCCCTTCAGACCCTTAGTCCAGGTATCTGGCACTTAGCGGAGACAAAACAGCTCCAGGCCTGACAAGCTGGACCAAAGGCACAGAGGGGGAATATCTAGCCAGTGCACCAGGAAACAAAGTAAGTCTATGAAAACACAGTGGGGAAATCTTGACTATATCTTTTGCTGTCATAGGTGGCGGAGGCAAAGTGTGGAAAACGCTACCAAGTAGGTCCAAGGCTCTCTAATTGTTTCTCCCACAAAGGAGAAGACCTGCCCTTAGTGCATGCAGAGGACTGTTGCCGAGATTGCTAAAGAGTTACTGTTCTCACCAATGGCCAGATTTCCCAGGGCCTGCTGATCAATAGCTGCTGCCTTATTCAGTTCCCGAATTCATTGCTTCAAGCGAGTGCTGAAGGTTACTCAGACAGGCTGCTGTAAGGTGCAACAAGTCCTCCTTTTGCTACTTCCCCTGGGGACAGAGCAGGATGTCTTCTAGAGGAAGGCATTGCCCAGAATGTCATTTTGGCTCTAGCCAGCTGGTCACACCAGGTCCACACCGGCTCTGCCCATCTTAGACTATAAGAGGCTTAAATGGTACAGCACTGTGCCAGAAACCAGAGCAGTGAGAGTGAGTGTATAGAAAGCAGGAAGATGGAGTTTTCATTTTTTCCGTTGAACTTCTGGGAACAGTTGGAGAGTTGATGAGGCAGAGATGCTGGAAGGGACAGTGTGTTTCAGATGTTTTCCTTAATGTCTTCCCAATCTGCTCATAGATTCCTAGCTCCTGCCTGTTCAGTACAGCACAGTTAGTATAGGATGTGAAAACTTCAGTGCCCTTGGACCTCCAGAGGTGGATGTTCCCCAAGGCCTGTTGAGCTGGGTTTTTTTTGGCCTAGGGAACTTCTGACAGAAAGGGTCGTGAGAGCAGCTTATGGCCTGATGGGCAATGTCTTTGTTTACTTCATTCCAGGTCACCACAATGAAGGATCTGGACTTTCTGGATAAAGACAATGACCCAGGAGCATCTTGACTGAGCCCTGTACTGACGCTAATAGGCCAGGCCTGCCTCTCTAAATGGCCAATGTTTTGGGTTTTTTAGTTATGTTGTTTTGTTTTTAATCTGGTTAGAAGCCAAGAGGAATCTAATCAGAGACCAGCAGTGCACTGAGCAGCAGTCATTATCATTACTTAGTCATCCAGTTGCTGTTTCTTTGCTCTCACAAGAAATGTTGGTGTGGTGGGAGGGGATGGGGGGAAGATCAGCTTTTGTCTTTGTCTCCTTGAAGAGGTTCAAGCATGTTTCCTCTCAATACACCTATAGCCAAGTGTTGCCCTTAGAGGACAGATTTAAAGTCAGTGAGGCCTTCAAAACTCTGTGGCATCCGCAGTTTGCGGGAGATGAATCGATGAGAAGGGGGAACTTAAACCCTTGTTAACTCCCAAAGGGGGAGGACTTTCGGCTGTGGACTGAGATATGCGATTACTCTCTCGTTAGCTTTCATAGTTACAAATGTAACTGGTTAATAATTCCAGCCAGCTGGCCAAGTTAGAGGCAAATCCAAATTTCTCCTCAGCCTGGTGTTTTGGGCTGAATCTCCACTTATTAATGACGCACGCAGCAAGTACATTGGGCGGAACTGCTGGGACTTAATTTCCATGAATGCCCAGGCTTTTCTAGTGGAAGACATGTTGCTGCTTTTGGCTCTGTAGTTCTGTTCCTGGAGAACAGAGGATCAGCTGTGGGTAGCCTGATTTGATATTCACTTGTCTTTAGCAGTTAGGGTGCAGAGAAAAGCATTGCAGGAAAATCCTGAGATGGAGAGAGCACAGTTTGAATTTTCTTTGCTGCTTCTGGTAGTTCCCTTCTTTACTGCATTCCTGCCTCTCCTTTTTTACCCTCATCAACCTACCAAATCACCGTCACTGGAAGAGGCAGTGAACTCAGGTGCTGGCCCAGACATTATGCTAAATATCTGAGTATTTTGAGTCTGAAGAAAAATGAGAGACTTTTACAAAAATCAGCTTCCTTGTGTGTCATATAGGAGATGATTTTGTCCTGACCATACCTTAAGGTTGATTTAAGCAATACAGTACAGAGGTTAAGAGTGCTGGTAAACAGCTAGTGCCATTACAAAAGCTTTTAATATTGATTGGGCTGTTTTCTGTTACCTTCACAGCCAGCAGTGCCTTTCATTGAATGAGGTGCTGATTGGATCAGTATCAATGGCTCTGGCCTAAACTGAAATTGTTACACGAACTGCCACTGATGGTCTTCTGTAGTAGAGGAACAGGGCCTGGATTCTCCTGCCACACACAATCCAATGATCACTGAGCATAATCTTTGTGTCCCATGCCCAAGTTTGGCACATATGCCAACAAAGCACAGCATGCAAGTTTTGCTTCCATTTTGCCTGAGTGTAAGTGGCAGTACAAGGTACAAAGGGCTGGAGATGCTTATATACAGGTGAGGATACATGTTTTGTTGATTGCATGCTGTAACTGCTAGTAATTTCCTTAGGACTTGGGTAAGCATAGCTGAGCCTTAAGTTTTTCCCCTGCAGTGTTGTATTTAGCAGGTCCTGAATTCCACAAAACTGCTTGGACCAGGGTCAGCAATTGTTCAAGGTAGTTGGGCAAGGTTGTACTTTCTTTTATGCATGAGAGTTTAAATAGGTCAGCAGATCAGTGGGAACTGGGAGAAACTGCTACTCAGGTGACTGCTAAACAGCTGATCGCTCCCAGCTTGTGTTGGTGTGAGGCAGTGCTTTCCAGCTCCTGCTGAATTCTCCAGTCAGTAGAAGACAGCAAGCGGGAGCCATGCCTCTCACAGAAGTCTCCCTTAAGATGGTGTAGATCCCAAATCCTGGTAAACTGTGATCCTACCAGGTACTACTTTTTTTCCTGTTCTAAATGAGGGATCACCAGCCTACAGCGTATCCTTTATCTCTAACAGCCAGACAGGACAGTTCTTCAGTCTTCCGCAAGGAAGCCAAATTATGCATTTGCTTTTCCTAGCCATTTGAGAAAATTTTCTAGCAGTTTGTCTTGTAGCCTGTGTTTGTTCTCTCTTGTATGCTTAGCAGGTTATGTGCTTTCACTGGTTTAATACACACGTTGTTACAAGGGCCTCTTGCTAGCCCTTAACTTCTTCTGCCCTGCAGACTTGCTCCTACTGGGAGATTAAGTTCCTATCTAGAGCAATTAAATGGCCTGTATACATCTTTACAACAAGTCTTGCTCAGTCTCTGGTGACAGTCTGAACTCCTTCATGCCATACAGATTCAGCTGTAGGTGCTTCCTGAGTCCTTGTGCGGTTGCACTAAGCTGCCTGGCAGGTTGTAGGGGCTGCTGGCATCAGTATTTCATTCTGCAGTGATGCTGGTTCCTGGAGCTTTCAGCTGGGGAGGACTGAGCTGCAGAGTTCAGGCTCAGGTCTGAGGCATCCAAGGGGATCTAGGTGTTGGGAGCTTTGGGGCAAGCTAGGGCTCATCCCTGATAGCAGGGAGGGTGCTGTAAAACTGTCCTAACCAGAACCTGGGCAGCTGTTTTGTAACAAAGCAGAAGCTCCAGCCCAGCAGGGTGAGGATGCTGGGTGAATGAGTTTGTGTTCATTCACAGTACTGGGTGGAACTCCAGCAGGAGCGTGTTGTTTTGGCTGAGTTTTGTTTTGCAATTCAAACCCAGAACTCAGAGGGAAGTGAACTAAAAGCACAAGCATGGTATAAGTTTGCTTGCCTTCCTCCTCCATCTGCCAAACCAAGTAAGCTCAATCACTGTTGCTTAGCATCTCCCAGATCTATGAAAAGTACCTCCTTTTCTAAACTGCATGTCACAGCACCTCTTTGACCTCTTCTTGTGGCTGGACAGTCTAGCCCCATGGCATATGGGGGTGGCATAAAAGAACTAGTATGGCTGTGGGACATTTATCAAAACACAAAAACTGTATAGATTGTGCAACAAATTTTACAGAGTAGCTTATAACTGGAACAACCTACTCTCTCCAGTGAAAGGATTTCTTTATGACTTTGGTAGCAAAACAGACATAATGAGGGTAGGCTTGTCCAGTGGCTACTAGAGCAGTGGTCCAGAACATCCTAGAACTGGCATGTGCCCCTGTTATGCCAAAGACTTCCTTTGTTGTGGAAGTTGTTTGTCCCTTTTGCTATTTCCTTCAGCTGTTACGGTGATGTCTTTTGCAAAGACATGGGTATTATGGGGGAAAAATACACCACTGATTGTGCAGCAGCAGGTGCCAGGAAAGTTGCAATGCATAGTACACTATTACTGTGGGTTGATGATAAAACAGCAACACTTCATAAAGCCTTTTATCCTGGACTCAGGGTTGACTTTGGAAGCAACCAAGCTATGCGGCCATGCAGCCATGCAAAGCTTGCTGCCTAGCTCTCCCTTCACTTAAGTGGAATAGAAAATTCTGTGAAAATTCACTTTACCATCCAAGTGGTTGTCTGTAGCAGAAACTCCTCCTTCCTTGCCAAGTTGTCTGAGCTGGTTCCTGTGCAAAGACTAGAAGTGTTTCAGACTCAATCCTTGACCTGAACTTTCCTATCTAGGTTTGGACCTCAGCCAGCCCCCAGATTCTTCCCTACTTTACTTCTCCCTAGGTGCCATTCTTTCATTCGCTAGCTGTTATTATTACAGTATGGTTTCTACTCTGTCAACATTTTAATCACGGTCATTTTTATTATCTGAAGACAAAACTATCAGAGGCTTGTTTATAAACCCCTGCTACACTGCAAGCAGGGCTTCCAACTGACACACTCTCATGTGGTCCAGGTTCCGCAACAGACTGGAAGGAGATCAAGGAGAGGTTATCTTTGGGTGGTGAGGGAGGTCTCCTGTTGCGTACTGTTGTATAAACAAGTACGTTTCAAGTAATTGGAGCTGGTGATGACTGCACTGCTTACTTTGGACAATGTTGGCTTTCCTGGTTTGTTTTTGAGAACTACATGGGTTTTTTTCTGTTTGGGTTGTGTTGTTTGGTGGGGTTTTTTTGTTGTTGGTTTTTTTTCCCCAGAGAGGACAGTAGGCTGTGACCATTCAAAACATACTGTTTTCCATCATCCTTTCTTCTGACTGTTGATATGTCTGAAATAACCCTCTTCCTCTTCTACCCAAACCAAATGCACCTGACTTTTAATGTACCTGGAGTCTAAGCCTAGATCCAGACCTGAATTTTGCAAATAACATCTGATATCTCCTGGGGTAAATGAACCCAAAACCTCAGGTGCAAGCTCCCCACATTAGTCTTTTGGGACATGGTAGTAAATGTGGGCTTGGGGGACCCTTTGTTTACTCTAATTAGAACTACCAGTGGCATGTTCACACTGAGGTATGGGATTGGGCTTAAATGAAGTAAGATAGAGCAGCATTTTCCAACCTCTTCTGGCCTCTTAGCCAATATACCAAGTCAGAACTGTGCCTATATTGGCCAACAATTAAATGATTCGTTTGGTGGAAGGTAAGTATTGGGATGCTAAAAGGTGTATTGGAAAGGAAAAAGGAGAGCTTGTGTTGTTGACAGAACCTCAGTCAGCATTTCACAGTGCATCAGCATGGGTTTACGTGTGTAGGTATTTGGAGACCTCTGTTCTGTGTCTTTCACTAACATTTCACTGAAAATCTAAAGTTAGAGTAAGTGCTGACCCATGCAGTAACCTTTGCTCTATGCAATCAGCAACTCTTGCCATCTGTGTTGCTTTCTAGGTCTTGTTTGAATGCCGAGATGCTCGCTTTGCAGTAATTTTCAGTATGTTTTTTCAGTCTGTGAATTTGGCAGCAGATCAATGCCTGTACATGCATATCTGAGGAATCAAAATCGAGACAGGCTGCAGACACACTCTGGAGTGTCAGTCACGAAAGCCAGCAGTGCTTGGTGCACTGGTTGCTGTGGTCTGGTGACAAAGGACAGCACCAAGAGACTTGAGGGTCTCCTTCAAATTATTTCCACTATTAAGCTACCACTTTGGTCTTGTATGAACCAACCTCCAAGGTCTGATTTCAGGAAGTCTTGGTCCCAGTTGTTTGTTCTGTAGACATTCACCGTGGAAGGAAGGGTGAATCAACAAATGATTGTGGGACTGGTGCTACAGCTAGGGGTTCAGCTACTTAGCCAGTGGGACTCGCTTTGAGAAACCTGGTCTACTGGGGGTGGATGGGGTCCATCTGTCAGAGAAGGGGAAGAGCATCTTTGGTCATAGGCTTGCCAAACTGGTGAAGAGGGCTTTAAACTAAAGTTTTCGAGGGAGGGGATTCTCAGTCCACCCCGCCCCTGCCAGGTTGATGCCAGTGCCAGCAATAGATACCCAGAGCCTGGAGAAGGGTCACAGGTCAGCAGGAGGGCACCTGAAGAAGAGCAGCACAAAGGAATTCCAGCCACTCCAGGCAGTAAGTCAGCTTCATCAGGGGCCCAACTTAAAAGCCTCCAGGCAAATGCACATACCATGGGGAATAAACAAGGGGAGTTAGAGGCGTGTGCATGCTTGCAGGGCTATGATCTTATTGGCATCATGGAGATGTGGTGGGATGGCTCCTATGACTGGAGTGTTGGAAGGATACAGGCTCTTCAGGAAGGACAGGCAGGGGAGACAAGGAGGGTGTGTCACCCTCTGTGTCAATGACCAGCTGGAGTGCATGAAGCTCCACCTGGGGATGGACAAGGAGCTGACCAAGAGCCTATGGGTCACGATTAAAACGAGGGCAGGGACAGGTGACATTATAGTGGGGGTCTGCTACAGGCCACCTGACCAGGAAGACTGAGCAGATGAGGCCCTCTGTAGACAGATAGGAGCAACCTCATGTTCACAAGCCCCTGTCCTCATGGGGTACTTCAACCACCCTGATACCTGTTGGAGGGACAACCCAGCAGGGCATAAGCAATCCGGGGGGTTCCTGGAATGTGTTGATGATAAATTCCTTCTCGAAGTGATAGAGGAGTCAACAAGGAGAGGTGCTATGCTGGACCTTGTTCTCACCAGCAGGGAGGGGCTGGTGGGGAATGTGAAGCTCAAGGGCAGCCTTGGCTGCAGTGACCATGAAATGGTGGAGTTCAAGATCCTTAGGGCAGCAAGGAGGGTGCACAGCAAGCTCGCTACCCTGGACTTCAGGAGAGGAGACTTTTTGGCCTTTTCAGGGATCTGCTTGGTATAGTACCATGGGATACAGCCCTGGAGGGAAGAGGGGCCCAAGAAATCTGGTTAATATTCAAGGATCACTTCCTCCAAGCTCAGGAGCAATGCACCCCAACAAAGAGGAAGTCAGGCAAAAATGATAGGAGGCCTGTGTGGATGAACAAGTTGCTCCTGAACAAGTCAAACACAAAAGGAAGCCTACAGAGGGTTGAAGCAAGGAGGAATACAGAGAAATTGTCCAAGCAGCCAGGGATCAGGTTAGGAAAGCTAAAGACCTGATAGAATTAAAGCTGTTCAGGGATGTTGAGGACAACAATAAAAGCTTCTATAGGTATGTCAGTGATAAAAGGAAGACTAGGGAAAATGTGGTCACTCTCTGGAAGGAAACGGGAGACCTGGTTACCTGGGATGTGGAAAAGGCTGAGGTACTTAATGACTTTTTTGCCTCCATCTTCACTGCCAAGTGCTCCAGCCACACTGCCCAAGTCGCAGAAGGCAAAGGCAGGGACTGGGAGAATGAAAAACTGCCCATTGTAAGAGATCATCAGGTTTGAGACCATCTAAGAAACCTGAAGGTGCACTAGTCCATGGAACCTGATGAGATGCATCCGCGGGTCCTGAGGGAACTGGCAAATGAAGTTGTTAAGGCACCACCTGTCATATTTGAGAAGTTGTGGCAATCTGGGGAGGTTCCCACTGGCTGGAAAAGGGGAACCATAACCCCCATTTTTAAAAAGGGAAAAAAGGAAGACCTGAGGAACTTCAGGCCAGTCAGTCTCACCTTTGTGCCTGGCAAGATCATGGAGCGGATCCGCCTGGAAAAGGAATGCTAAGGCACATGGAAAATGAGGTGATTGGTGACAGCCAACATGGCTTCACTAAGGGCATATCATGCCTGACAAATTTGGTGGCTGTTTATGATGGGGTTACACTGTTGCTGGATAAGGGAGGAGTAACTGGCATCATTGTATTGTGTCTGGCTGAGCTGGAGTTAATTCTCCGCACAGCCCTTGTGGTGCTGTGCTCTGTGGTGGTAGCTAGAAAGGTGTTGATACACCAGTGTTTTGGCTACTGCTGAGCAGTGCTGGTACAGCATCAAGGCTGTCTCTCCAACATTTTCTCCCCCCTCAACAGCAGGCCGGGGCTGGGCAAGGTCTTGGCAGGGGACAGAGCCAGGACAGCTGACCCAAACTAACCAAACATATTCCGTACCATATGACCTTAGCTCAGCTATAAAAGCTAAGAAAAGGAAGATGGAAGGGGGGG